>WSYQ01001198.1:0-275671 GCA_011426435.1 Lysiphlebus fabarum
GGCCGGTTTTGAAGGGCTGTAATCAACCAAATAACAACAAGACATTGGTGTTTAATAGGCTTATTTGTGTGTGTCAGTTTAATACAACAAATAATAATAATAAAATTTAAAATACATGAATTATAAGTATATTTTTTTTTATATTAAAAAAAAAAAAAGATATTTTTATAATTTTATTTTTAAATTTTTTTAATAAGAGTGCCAATTGGCTTGTCTATATATATATTAAACTATGATTTATAACAAGTCGTTGGTTTATATTAATTGACAGGTATGTTAACAACTAATCAAATCAAAAATAAAAAAATATTTTTATTCATTTTTTTGATAATGAAATCTTTTTCCTTAGCTACATCTTTTTCCTTAGTCACATCTTTTTCCTTAGCTACATTCTTTTTATATAAAATTTTATATATTTTTTTTTTATATTTATGTTTTTATAATATTTTTTAAATATTTTTTTATATTTTACAGTTAATATGATCTGACCGTGACAACCAGATCAAGTAGAATTATGACATTATAGTTAGACATAATATTATTTTATTTTTTAATATTTTTTTTTTTTATTTAAATATCAATATAGATTTTATGACAATGATAATTTTTTTTAAAAATATAATTTTATTTTTTTATTACTGACCTATTTATTTACAGCCCCATAAATATATTGTTAATATTAATTTAATAATTTGACATTGAATGTAAATTTTTATATATGAAAAATTGATGTATCTTTTTTATCGATGATCAAATCGATCAAGCAAATCGAAATATATATTGACCAATTGAGATGTACTGAATATTATTTCAATCATGATGAATATGTACTCATTTTTCTTGTTGATTTGTTTTTTTTTTTTTTTTTTTTTTTTTTTTTTTTTTTTTTTTTTTTTTTTTTTTTTTTTTTTTTTTTTTTTTTTTTTTTTTTTTTTTTTATTTATATATATAATACATAAAATAAAATCCTTCAACTGGTTGTGTTTTAAATTTTATATTTGTTAGATAAATCAAAAGAGGCGTTAAATTGTTTCTTAAAAAAAAAAAAATCTAGAAATCAAGAGAGCATAAAATAATAATATTCAAAATAAATTTTAGTTTGAAATTTTCATGGTTCAATTGATTTTATTATTTAAATTTAATCATTGACATATTTTATTTTAAATTTTACTAAAAATATTTTTATATTTTGAATATATTATTCTGAATATTTTAATTTTATAATTTCTTATATAATTTATACAACAATAATATAGTTTTTTATTAAAATATTTATTGTAAATAATATATATAAAAAAAAAAATTTCATTTACAAAAGAATTAAATAAATATAACGGAAGCAAAAAAATTCTGACAAAATAATTCACACTAGCATAAACTTAATATTATCACGAAATAAAAAATTAATCACAGTAATTAAACTCACCTGTAAATTAATGTTTAATATTTTTGAAAAAAAAATTATTACTATTCATAAAGTCATTAAAAAAATAAAATAAATATAAAAAAAAAAAATGTAAAACCACAATAATAATTTTTAATTTTCATTAGTCACGAATTTATTCAACAATTTCATCAAACAATAAACATAAATACAAAAAAAAAATATATATATATTTAATAATTGATTTAAAATTTCTTTTTATAATTTTTTTTTTAAGCAAATAATTAAATAAAAATTAAATAAAATTATATAATAAAAATTACTAAATTATTTTTTATTAATTTTAATTATTTTATTATAAAAATTTAATTAATTTTTATTAAAAAAAAAGCGTATTTTTATTATTTATAATTCATTTTCAATTGTCTTTAAAATATATATTTTTTTATTAAATTTTACTTAATCAAATAACATATTATTTATTCTTGTACATTTTCAAGATAAAAGATAAATTTTTTTTTTTCCTTTTTTGATAAGAATTATACTTGTACGATGAAAATTCTTTGGTAAATAGTGAGAATCTTTCTCATCGCATTAGGTCTTGATGATAACAAGTGTTTGCAAGAAAAATTTCTCTTTTTTTTTTTTACATAAATACAAGAAGAAATAAATGAAGGTGTTTGTGTTGTTTATTTTTTATTTTAAAATTTTATATGGATAATTTTAGCTTCAGTATGATCTTGTACATTATTTAAAATAATTAAATAAATGAAAAATAATAATTATAAATTTATTAAAAAATATTAAAAATAAATACTTGTTTTAAAAAAAAAATTAATATTTAATTTAAAACATATAATAAATGTCATTGAAATATATATTTTTTATTCAATTTAAATCATAAATTAAATATAATTTGAAAATCATGTAGATATTTGTTAATTTAAATTAAAATACTGATCTAACAAGATCATTAATTTTGAAAAAATAATATATTTATTTGTATAAATATAAAATTTAATATTTCATTGATTAAATGATTGCAAAAAAATTAATTTTTATATTTTAATATAATAAAATTAGACACGTGTTATAAATTTGATTGATAAAAAAATAAAATATCAAGTAGTTAAAGTGTTGACATGTTATAATAAATATATAAAATATTTTTATGCTTTTTTTAATACAGTTATATATATTTTTTTTTAAATATGTTATTTTTTTAATTTTATTATTATTAATTATTAAAACTTTCTGTTAATATTTTACAGAGGCTAAAAGTGTAGGATGGAAAAGTCAATTCAAAAAATCGTGATACAGTGAAGAGGAGGATAATTATTTGAGGAGGTTTTTTATTTTTTTTTTTTTTAAAAATGCCATCCTCACAAGTACCACCAACCACTGAACGACGTAGTGAACGAATGGTATATATTTAATTAAAAAATTAAAAATATATATAAGTATATAAATTAATAATGAAATATGTTATTTTTAATTTCAGATGACTCATGAACCACCAAAATTAAAAACAACATTAACAACACCACCAAAACAAGCAACAAATCCATTACAATTTGTTAAAGTTGGACCATGTTCATTATATCGTTCAGCACATGAACAATTATCAAAAGTTGAAGAAGTTAAAAAAGTTAAACAAGATGTACGTGAAGAAGCTGAAGAATGGCAATCTGTAAGTAATTTTATTAAAAATTTAATTTAAACAAATCATAATTTCATTTTAATAATTTAATTTATTATTATTTAAATTAGAATTTAGATAATTGGAAAAGTAGCAGAAGAAAGAGACAAGAACATATTATTGAAAGAGTTGTTGAAGTTAAAAAACTTGAACTTGAAGAACATGATAGACAAAGAAGACGAAGTAAAACATTTTCAGAAATGATGGTTGAACGTGGTAATAGAGGAAGAAAATTAAGTATGAGTTTATCAATGTATCATGAAGAAGATTCAAATGATTTAAGTGATCTTGGTATTGGTACTAGTAGTGGAAAAAGTTCAATAAGTGGTGGTGATACACATGATGATACACAAAGTGTACTTAGTGATAAAGACAGTGAAATATATAAAAATCATTCTGATATTGATAATACAATTATTGAAAATAATAATAATAATAATAATACATTAAAAACAAATATTATTGATAAAAAAAATGTTACAATTAATAATTTTAATAATGATAATGAACAACGTGAATATGATTCTGGTACAACAGCAACAACAAGTTCACCAGAACCAGATGAATATACATATGATAATTATGTTACAAGAGTATCACAAAATTTAACAAAAAAAACATTATTAAATATTGATACACAACATGATAATAAAAAAATTGGTAAAATTATATCTAATGATGAAAGTATTATTAAAATTGATATACATAAACGTCGTGAAATATTTGAAAAACCAACAAAAATATTAAATAATAATATCAATAATAATAATAATAATAATAGAACAAATGATTTAAAAAATTCAAAAAGTATCAAAGAAAGATTATCATTTCTTGAAAAACAAAAATATAATGATAATGATGGTGATGATGATGAAGATGATGAAGATGATGATGATGATGATGACGATGATGATGATAAAAATATAAAAACAATGAATAAATTATCTGGTGATATGAATTCTATACGTGAACGTTTAACAAATTTAGAAAAAAAATCAACTGAACGTGAAAATAAATTAAATAAAAAAATAATTGATGAATTATTAATTGAACCAGTTATACCATTACGTGAACGTTTATCAACACTTGAAAAATATACAACAAGTAGTGATGAATCAACATCATCTGGTGTATCATCAAATATATGTGTTAATAATATTAAAAATAATATAGAAAAAAAAACAATTGATAAACATAATAATGATAATTTAACACCAAGTGAAAGAAGTTCATCACCAGATTCTGAATATCGTGCATCACGTACAGCATTTCATAGAAGTTTAGATTCACTTGATGCTGATGCATCAAGTGGTCCTGATACATTTGAAAGAGTACAAAGTCTTGAAGAACTTGATTATGTTAGAAGATATCCAAATTCAGTATCATCTGCTGAAATATTAAATGATACTGACAGAGAAGATTCTGGTATTCATACTGCTGATGTTAGTTGTTCAGTTAGTCAAGCTGATGAACCAATTGATGATGATATTTTACAAGATAAAAATATTAATAATAATATTATTGATACACAAAAAATTGATGTACATTATCTTTATGAAATTGCTGAAACTGAAACCAATGATAATAATGATAATAAAAATGATCAACAAATTGATAATGATATGCAACTTGCAGTTATAAATGAGGTAAGTTTTTTTTTAAAAAAAAAATATTAAGTAATGCTTTTATTGATTAAATATATATTTATATTTATTCATATTTGTATAAATTTATTTGTATTTTATTGGTTGTGGGTATTATTATTATTAACACTTGGTCTTGGTATTTTTAAATTTATTATTCAGGATACTGCTGTTACTGAAATCATATCAACTAACAAATCTAAATATCATCTTGATTATTCATATAAAAATTCATCAACAAATAAAACAACAAATGGTCGTACTGTTATTTATCAAAGTCCAAGAATACCACCACGTAAAAATCCACCAAATAATAAAATAAATACAATAATTAATGATATTAAACCATCAAAAATACCAACACCAAAAAAAAATAATAATATAAATAATAATTGTTCAACAAGTACATTATTAACAACATCATCAACAAGTGAAAAAAATAATTTACAAACAATATTTAATCAAAAATTAACAAATAAAATATCATCAATTAATATACAAGATGATGATAATAATAAAAATATTGTTGATGATAATAATTTATCTGAAAGAAGACGCACAATAATTGAGGTATGCGAAAAAATTATTGTACCACAAGGTGAAACACCACCTACAATTGTCACACCATTTATCATGGTTGATAATATTAAAAGCAATGAACAACAAAAATTTTAATTGCATTAATTATAAATTTATTTATTTTAGTTTTTTTTTTTTTTCTTTTATCATCAAAACCGGTTGTTCCATTTATATTTATCAAGATTACATTGATGATTACATGATAATTCATAAATCAAGATTTTTTTAATCAATTTTCAATTAAAATTTCTTGTTAAATATTTTTGTTTTTTTGTTTTTTTTTTATAAATTATTAAGCTACAACTTAATATGTTGATACTTTATTCTAAAATTTGTTTATTTTGTTTTGTTTTTTTTTAATGATTAAATTGCATTATTTTTAAATAAAATTGGAACAATCGTTTTGAATTTTGCTCATAATTATTTGTAAATACAAGCCTATATTATTCAGTTAAATTAATAATAATATTTAATAAAAAAGTAAATTAATTATTAAGTATTTAAAAAAAAACTGCCAAAAGTAGATAAACCTTGTATTAAACCAGTTGAAAATTAATAATTAATTTAATAATGTAAATAAAGCATAATATAAAAAAATAATTATACTTTGAAAATGACATTAAAAAAGAAAAATAAAAAAAATATTATATTCAAGATAATATTGTGATAAATAATGGAATTATTCTTAAATTATAATTATTTTTCTCATTATATCTTTAAGAAAAAAATATATATAAAACTGCCATTGTATTTTATTTATTATTTTCAAGGTATATTTAATTATAAATTATAATATTAGTATTAGTAAGTTGTTGTCATAAATTGTAACAACTTTATTAAATAATAACAAAAATATATATTCTTCATTAAGTATACATAAATTGTTTTTTTTATATATATTTAATATTTAATATTTAAAATTCATTTATTATTGTAAAACTTTAATGAATATTAATTAATAATTTGATTTATAAATCAATATAATCAGCTTTTTTAAAAAATATGTATTCATGTAAACAAAATGAGGTAATTTATAATCATCAGTGTCATCATTATTCAAAAATATGATATAAAATAATAAGGTACAGCATATGTTGTTGATATTTATATATTTTTTTGTATATTAATAATTATCATCACATGTTTTGATAAACAAGCAATAATAATTCTTGAATATGCTCAATTAAAAAGACGTGATAATACTGCGTTTCACACTTGCATGATTTATATATTAATTTTTTTAAATTTATATACTTTAATCTTGCTATCATCATAAATATTTTATATATTTTTTATTATTCTTGTTAATATTTGTGATGCTTATCTTTTTTATTGTTTGGCTTTTTCTAACTGACACACGACCTTCAATAATTTTCATTTTAAAAAATAACATATTTTTCATTAATAATTCATTCAATGTTTAATAAATTTAATAAAAATAATAAAGAAAAAAATTTTTTTTTATTAAGTTTATTTTACAAAATAAAATGCCATGAAATTGATCAATAAATTAAATTGCATGCAATTGTTAGTATGTATTTAGTATTTAAATCTGACACACCTGGAATTTGATTAGATCCACTTTTCGATTCATTCAATGAATCTACAATTTTTTTTTTTATAACTTTTGTTTTATTTTTTAAATAAAAATTTACATAGAATGTAGCGTTACGAAATTATTTGTGTTTTAAATAAAAAATAATAAATAATAAGAAATTTATGAGAAATGTATTTTGATGATAATCTAAATATATATATATTTTATTTATTTATTTATTTTTACATTTTTAGGAATCAATTGTTATCGGTTGTGGGGATAAGGAAGTCGATGAATTGTTGGTTGAGCTGCCAGTTGAAATAACGTCGTCAGTCGAGCAAGAAGAACTATCACAAGTTTGTGAATTACCAATTTCTAATCATACTGTTGAATCATTAATTTCAATAAATATGCCAATTGATATTTTATCAACAAATAATAATGATAATATGATTGATAAAATTTGTGAAAGTAATATTGATCATTTAAATTTTAATACAACAATTTTACAACAAAATATCATGAATTTCGATGAAACATTAACACCACTGTCTCAACAAGTAAGTTTTTTTAAATAATTACTATTTAATTTTCATTTAATTATCTATGTTAATCTTTCTTTTTTTTTTTTTTTTTGTTTTAAATAGATACCTCAGTATAATATGACAAATGATGAAGAAATAGTAACAAATTTATCATTTTTATTGGGACCACCAAGTACAATTGAACCACCAAAAGAAAAACCACCACCACCACCAACTGATTTTAGTGATGATGATGAAAATAAACCAATTGAACCATTAAAACGTTTAAATTCAACACGTAGAATTAAAAAAGAATTACGTACAAGACGTTCTGATTTTCTTGGTATTGAAGGGGTAAATTAAATTAAATTATTTTTTTATTATTTTAATTAAATTTTTTTTAGTTAAATATCTACTTATGATATTTTTTTTAATATTTAATTTAATTTATAGATAAACGATGATGATTTGGAATTTAGTTTAGCAAAACCACCAAATATGGCATCAATATTAGCTGAAGAAAGAAGAATTGAACAATTACATCGTCGTTCATATGATACTGATAGTAATTATGAACAAGATTCAAGTCATGAAAGAGATTCTGGTGTTGAACTTGGTCATGTTGAAGATTGGGTTAAACAACCAGTTAGTCCAGATATGTCAGAACATAGTCGTCAAAGTAGTGAACCATTTGGTGCAAGTGTAACATCATCTGAAGAAGATGAAATAACTAAAAAAGAACGTGAAATTATTGAAGTACTTGAGAAGGAAGAACAATGGCGTTATGGAAATGATCGCGAACAAAACAGGTAGAATTATAAAAACAAAAAACAAAAACAAAAAATAAAAAAATAATTATATTGAAAACAAACATCACAATTATTGGAATATTTATCTTTTCACTTTTACTATTCTGTTTATTATTTCATGCTAAAATTCCAAATATTATCTACAAATTTATTTATTAATATTAAATACTTTTTTTCTTTTTTATTATTATAATATTATAATTGGTGTATGGGTGCTATTTAAATTATTAAAGTAGAAAAAATAAATATATTTATGTAGAAAAATAAAACTATGTCAGTTAAATAAATCTATCTTTTAGGATAAATTGCTTTCTTATTTAAAAAAAAATTTATATAAAAAACTGACTCCTTACTTTTCTGTAATTACTTTTCTATTTATTTAAAAAAAAAAAAAAAAACTTTAAATAAAATTATAATTAAAAATGTTAATATAAATAGTGTTAAATTAAATAATTTTAAATAAATATAAATACAAAAAAAAAAAAAAAAAAAAAATATGTATGGTGAATGGACAAGTTGTGAAAGTATTTTGGAACACAGTGACATCGGTGAGAAGCTAGCCCACAAGCTTCGTAAACTTGAGGAGGAAAAAATGCAGTTGGAACGTGAACGTGCACATGAGACTGAGATGCAACATCGTCAAGATGAGGAAACAATACGAATGAATGATGAGAATACAAGAATAATGGAAAATACTGATGATATTTTACGCAAACAACAACAACAACTTCAACAACAACACCAACAAGATAAAGAAGAAGAGGAACAATTAACAAAACAAATTGAAGAAATTAAAATAAGAGACGAAGAACAAATATTGAGAATTAAAAATGATCAATTACGAATTCATGATGAAATTATTAAACAAGAAAAAATAATTGTTGATGAATTTAGACAAGAAGAAATTGTCAGATCAATAGATGAACAAGAAGTAAGTATATTAACATAATTTATAATTAAATTCAAATTTTAAATTATATATTTTAATATTTTATTAATTTTTTTTACAATAGAAAAATATATTAACTGCAGTCCAATACAATAATGATGACGATGATGATGATGATGATGATTATGCAACTGGGGTAATTTTAATTTTCATTAAAAATAATTTTATTTATATATATATATATTTATTAATAAAAACTTGATAAACTTTTAGGAAGTATTACGTGTTGAACGTGAATTATTACAACTTGAACAAGAAGCATTAAAACGTCAAAAAACAAATTTAGCATATCGTGAACAAAAACAACAACAACTTGCTGAACAACTACAAGAACAGTGGCAATCATTACAAGATGTTGCTCATGCATCGCCAAATAATTCAAATCCAACATACCAGAATATATCTGTATTAAATTATCGTTCATCCATGCCAAATTTACAACTTCAAGATGTACAACAACAACAACGTAGACGTCCACCACCACCAGCAAAACCACTTAGATTGATTGATCAACTTCAACGTGATGCAACAATAAGGTATTTATTATTTAAATTAATTTAAAATATAAAAAATAATAATAAACATTATTTAAAAAAAAATATATAAAAAAAAAAAAAAAAAGATGAAAAGAAAAAATTGTCATTTGTAAAAAAAATGTTCTCCTCCAATGGAGTGTAGCCAGGAAACATATGTACTATTAGATTTGCTCTTTAATTTCCGGTCTGTTCATTCATTTAACAAGTGACTTGCATAACACTCGACATATTTTCTGTATATGCTTTGAAAGTTTTTTTTTATATTATTTTAAAATCAGTTATATTAACTTGTTTCTTCTGAAATGTACAGAAATAGCAGAATCCCATCAGCTGATAATATTCCACAACAAGTTGATACTTGTACATTGAGACACAGTGTTTCTGTTGCATCAATTGTTAATAATAATTCTGGACAACAACAACAAATGAGTAAACAAACACTTCAAGCATTAAGTGCTGTTCCTAGACCAAGAATTGTTAAGAATGATCAATGGGTACAAAGAAGAAAAAGCGATGGACCAAGAGTTGTACAAGATTTTAATTATCAACATTGGCTTATTCAAGTAAATATATTTTTTAAATTTATTTAATTTTTTTGTTACATTGTTTATATAAATAAAATTAAAGTAATTTAAATATTTTTTAATATTGTAATTTAATATCAAAGTATGTTATAGTTAAAAATTTAACTTGAAAGTATTATATTTAAATTGTTCAACGATGCATTTATATTTTTGAATTAAATATATTTAATTTTATATAATTATCATTGTATTTAGGAAGCAGAACAGCGTAGAATTGCTGAGAAAAATCATCGTTCACCAGTGAGAAAATCACAACAACATGTTACGGGAACATCTGTTCCGTATATTGCAACACCAACAAAGTCTGATGGTAAACCGTTACCAGATTCTATCATTCAAACATTAACTCAAAGAATGCAAAATAGAGCACAAGAAAGACCACAAATACGTAAAAGGTAAATTATATTTTAATAAATTAAATAAATATAAAAAAATTTTTATAAATAATTATTATTTTTTTCAATTAAAATGAAGATTGGAACACAGTGTTAGTCAAGAACATTTATCAAATGCTCATAATGGACCTCAACATGTTGCAATGATGCATCAAAAAATAAATCAATCAACAAATTCTGGATCTATTGATTCACAAGAAAAAATGCTAAGTGTCAGTGGAAAAAAAAAATGCTCACATTGTGGTGATGAATTAGGTAAATAATTAAAATATTTATTTACTTTTTGTTGTTTTTATTAATAAATAATTAATATTTAATATTTATTTATATTTAAGGACGAGGTGCAGCAATGATTATTGAAAGTCTTCGTTTATTTTATCATATGGAATGTTTTAAATGTTGTGTTTGTCACATTAAACTTGGTGATGGATTGATAGGAACAGATGTTCGTGTACGAAATCACAAACTTCACTGCCATAATTGCTATTCAAGCGATGACGGTACAAAAAATATATTCATAATAAATTAAAATCAATAAAACTTTATATACCTATATATATATTTTTTTTTTATTTCAAATTATTAAAGACGATTTGCATTGCGTTTTTAGGTGTCAAGTTCAGCTGTGTGTAAATTAAATTAACCAGTCTTATGGAGGATTCAAGCTGAAAAATTTAAATATATATAGTTCAACTATATTTTTTAAGTTTTATATTATTTAATAATAATTTTTCTTATTTTAAAAAATTATTTTTTAAATGTTTTATTAATACTATCTATTAATAAAACTGTCAAATTTTTTGTAAATAATTATTTAGATAAACAAAAATAAAAAAGAATAAATAATATTATGTAAATTAAATATTCAAGTTATTTCAATATTTTTTGTAAATAAATTGTAATTAATGAAAAAATTGATGATAACATTTAGAAATAATTGTGTATATTACTGTAAAATATATTTGTGATATTTATAAAAAAAAAAAACAATATAACTAATAACAGAAGGTAAAAAAATAATAATTTTCTCATTGATATTTTTAATAAACATCAATTGAAGAAATATATTAATTATTAATTATTATTATTTTGTTTTTAACACTCGTTGTTTATTGGAATTATTTCAAATCACGATTTATTATTAATATTTTATAAATAATAATATTATTTTACATTATTAGTTGTAAAAAGAGGGATAACGTTTAAATAATTTACAGTTATAAATATAAACTTATTTGCATGTTTTAATTAGTTTTTAAAATTTAATATTTAATATATTATTTTAATCGAATGTGTCAATTTAATTAATAGATAAATAATTTTGTGAAATATTGTATTATGTCATGTTTCATGTTATTAAATAAATTAAATTAAATTTTATATTATTATTCAAAAAATAAATGTTCAATAAATATTCCTATTATGAAAATTATACTTAAATTTAGTCTGGTCAGAATGTTTCGGCATTTGCGTAACATAAGATGACTTTTTTTGAATACCTCTTTTCCTGTTCTATAATCCTGTTAAAGATATTAATAAAAAATTACTTTTTTTCTGTCATCATAATTTTGGAGATATCAATAAGAACACATGTTAAAATTTTTCGAAAAAGGTGGGAATACCTCTTTGCTCATTCTATGTTCCTGATAAAAATCGAAGATTTTTCAAAAAATGAAAAAACCTCCTCGCTTATTCTAAAGTCCTAATACAATTTGACTTTTTAAATTTTCGAAAAAAATTTGAATTTATATTAGGAGAGTATAATGACCGAAAAAGTAATCGAATTTTTTTTCCAAAAAATTTTGAATTTGTATCAGGCGAATATAATAACTCAAAAGGTATTCGAATTATTTTAAAAAAAATATAAAAATTTGTCAATATTTTTTTCAAAAAAATTAAAGTTATACCAGGGTTATAAAACTCGAAAAGAGGTATTCAAACACGTTTATACTTTTTTTCAAACTTCGTTATTTTGCAATATGGCAATGCTTACTGATATTAAAACTTATCGAAAAAAATATTGAGAATACTAGGCAACCATAACTTCAGAAGAGGTATTCGATGCAATTTATACATTTTTTCTATCATCATTATTCTGGCCGTTAGCCATATTGACTTATTGAAATATTTGTGAAAAAATTTGGGAAAAATACTAGGCAAACATGACTTGAGAAGAGTAATTCAACGCAATTTATACTTTTTTTCTATCATCATTATTCTGGCCGTTAGCCATATTGACTTATTGAAATATTTGTTGAAAAAATTCGGAAAAATACTAGGCAAACATGACTTGAGAAGAGTAATTCAACGCAATTTATACTTTTTTTCTATCATCATTATTCTGGCCGTTAGCCATATTGACTTATTGAAATATTTGTTGAAAAAATTCGGAAAAATACTAGGCAAACATGACTTGAGAAGAGTAATTCAACGCAATTTATACTTTTTTTCTATCATCATTATTCTGGCCGTTAGCCATATTGACTTATTGAAATATTTGTTGAGAAAATTCGGAAAAATACTAGGCAAACATGACTTGAGAAGAGTAATTCAACGCAATTGATACTTTTTTTCTATCATCATTATTCTGGCCGTTAGCCATATTGACTTATTGAAATATTTGTTGAAAAAATTCGGAAAAATACTAGGCAAACATGACTTGAGAAGAGTAATTCAACGCAATTTATACATTTTTTCTATCATCATTATTCTGGCCGTTAGCCATATTGACTTATTGAAATATTTGTGAAAAAATTTAGGAAAAATACTAGGCAAACATGACTTGAGAAGAGTAATTCAACGCAATTTATACTTTTTTTCTATCATCATTATTCTGGCCGTTAGCCATATTGACTTATTGAAATATTTGTGAAAAAATTTGGGAAAAATACTAGGCAAACATGACTTGAGAAGAGTAATTCAACGCAATTTATACTTTTTTTCTATCATCATTATTCTGGCCGTTAGCCATATTGACTTATTGAAATATTTGTTGAAAAAATTCGGAAAAATACTAGGCAAACATGACTTGAGAAGAGTAATTCAACGCAATTTATACTTTTTTTCTATCATCATTATTCTGGCCGTTAGCCATATTGACTTATTGAAATATTTGTTGAAAAAATTCGGAAAAATACTAGGCAAACATGACTTGAGAAGAGTAATTCAACGCAATTTATACTTTTTTTCTATCATCATTATTCTGGCCGTTAGCCATATTGACTTATTGAAATATTTGTTGAGAAAATTCGGAAAAATACTAGGCAAACATGACTTGAGAAGAGTAATTCAACGCAATTGATACTTTTTTTCTATCATCATTATTCTGGCCGTTAGCCATATTGACTTATTGAAATATTTGTTGAAAAAATTCGGAAAAATACTAGGCAAACATGACTTGAGAAGAGTAATTCAACGCAATTTATACATTTTTTCTATCATCATTATTCTGGCCGTTAGCCATATTGACTTATTGAAATATTTGTGAAAAAATTTAGGAAAAATACTAGGCAAACATGACTTGAGAAGAGTAATTCAACGCAATTTATACTTTTTTTCTATCATCATTATTCTGGCCGTTAGCCATATTGACTTATTGAAATATTTGTGAAAAAATTTGGGAAAAATACTAGGCAAACATGACTTGAGAAGAGTAATTCAACGCAATTTATACTTTTTTTCTATCATCATTATTCTGGCCGTTAGCCATATTGACTTATTGAAATATTTGTTGAAAAAATTCGGAAAAATACTAGGCAAACATAACTTGAGAAGAGTAATTCAACGCAATTTATACTTTTTTTCTATCATCATTATTCTGGCCGTTAGCCATATTGACTTATTGAAATATTTGTGAAAAAATTTGGGAAAAATACTAGGCAAACATCACTTGGCAAGAGGTAATCGATGCAATTTATACTTTTTTTCTATCATCATTATTCTGGCCGTTAGCCATATTGACTTATTGAAATATTTGTGAAAAAATTTAGGAAAAATACTAGGCAAACATGACTTGAGAAGAGTAATTCAACGCAATTTATACTTTTTTTCTATCATCATTATTCTGGCCGTTAGCCATATTGACTTATTGAAATATTTGTTGAAAAAATTCGGAAAAATACTAGGCAAACATGACTTGAGAAGAGTAATTCAACGCAATTTATACTTTTTTTCTATCATCATTATTCTGGCCGTTAGCCATATTGACTTATTGAAATATTTGTGAAAAAATTTGGGAAAAATACTAGGCAAACATCACTTGGCAAGAGGTAATCGATGCAATTTATACTTTTTTTCTATCATCATTATTCTGGCCGTTAGCCATATTGACTTATTGAAATATTTGTGAAAAAATTTGGGAAAAATACTAGGCAAACATAACTTGAGAAGAGTAATTCAACGCAATTTATACTTTTTTTCTATCATCATTATTCTGGCCGTTAGCCATATTGACTTATTGAAATATTTGTTGAAAAAATTCGGAAAAATACTAGGCAAACATGACTTGAGAAGAGTAATTCAACGCAATTTATACATTTTTTCTATCATCATTATTCTGGCCGTTAGCCATATTGACTTATTGAAATATTTGTGAAAAAATTTGGGAAAAATACTAGGCAAACATGACATGAGAAGAGTAATTCAACGCAATTTATACTTTTTCTCTATCATCATTATTCTGGCCGTTAGCCATATTGACTTATTGAAATATTTGTGAAAAAATTTGGGAAAAATACTAGGCAAACATGACATGAGAAGAGTAATTCAACGCAATTTATACTTTTTTCTATCATCATTATTCTGGCCGTTAGCCATATTGACTTATTGAAATATTTGTGAAAAAATTTGGGAAAAATACTAGGCAAACATGACATGAGAAGAGTAATTCAACGCAATTTATACTTTTTTTCTATCATCATTATTCTGGCCGTTAGCCATATTGACTTATTGAAATATTTGTGAAAAAATTTGGGAAAAATACTAGGCAAACATGACTTGAGAAGAGTAATTCAACGCAATTTATACTTTTTTTCTATCATCATTATTCTGGCCGTTAGCCATATTGACTTATTGAAATATTTGTTGAAAAAATTCGGAAAAATACTAGGCAAACATGACTTGAGAAGAGTAATTCAACGCAATTTATACTTTTTTTCTATCATCATTATTCTGGCCGTTAGCCATATTGACTTATTGAAATATTTGTTGAAAAAATTCGGAAAAATACTAGGCAAACATGACTTGAGAAGAGTAATTCAACGCAATTTATACTTTTTTTCTATCATCATTATTCTGGCCGTTAGCCATATTGACTTATTGAAATATTTGTTGAGAAAATTCGGAAAAATACTAGGCAAACATGACTTGAGAAGAGTAATTCAACGCAATTGATACTTTTTTTCTATCATCATTATTCTGGCCGTTAGCCATATTGACTTATTGAAATATTTGTTGAAAAAATTCGGAAAAATACTAGGCAAACATGACTTGAGAAGAGTAATTCAACGCAATTTATACATTTTTTCTATCATCATTATTCTGGCCGTTAGCCATATTGACTTATTGAAATATTTGTGAAAAAATTTAGGAAAAATACTAGGCAAACATGACTTGAGAAGAGTAATTCAACGCAATTTATACTTTTTTTCTATCATCATTATTCTGGCCGTTAGCCATATTGACTTATTGAAATATTTGTGAAAAAATTTGGGAAAAATACTAGGCAAACATGACTTGAGAAGAGTAATTCAACGCAATTTATACTTTTTTTCTATCATCATTATTCTGGCCGTTAGCCATATTGACTTATTGAAATATTTGTTGAAAAAATTCGGAAAAATACTAGGCAAACATGACTTGAGAAGAGTAATTCAACGCAATTTATACTTTTTTTCTATCATCATTATTCTGGCCGTTAGCCATATTGACTTATTGAAATATTTGTTGAAAAAATTCGGAAAAATACTAGGCAAACATGACTTGAGAAGAGTAATTCAACGCAATTTATACTTTTTTTCTATCATCATTATTCTGGCCGTTAGCCATATTGACTTATTGAAATATTTGTTGAGAAAATTCGGAAAAATACTAGGCAAACATGACTTGAGAAGAGTAATTCAACGCAATTGATACTTTTTTTCTATCATCATTATTCTGGCCGTTAGCCATATTGACTTATTGAAATATTTGTTGAAAAAATTCGGAAAAATACTAGGCAAACATGACTTGAGAAGAGTAATTCAACGCAATTTATACATTTTTTCTATCATCATTATTCTGGCCGTTAGCCATATTGACTTATTGAAATATTTGTGAAAAAATTTAGGAAAAATACTAGGCAAACATGACTTGAGAAGAGTAATTCAACGCAATTTATACTTTTTTTCTATCATCATTATTCTGGCCGTTAGCCATATTGACTTATTGAAATATTTGTGAAAAAATTTGGGAAAAATACTAGGCAAACATGACTTGAGAAGAGTAATTCAACGCAATTTATACTTTTTTTCTATCATCATTATTCTGGCCGTTAGCCATATTGACTTATTGAAATATTTGTTGAAAAAATTCGGAAAAATACTAGGCAAACATGACTTGAGAAGAGTAATTCAACGCAATTTATACTTTTTTTCTATCATCATTATTCTGGCCGTTAGCCATATTGACTTATTGAAATATTTGTGAAAAAATTTGGGAAAAATACTAGGCAAACATCACTTGGCAAGAGGTAATCGATGCAATTTATACTTTTTTTCTATCATCATTATTCTGGCCGTTAGCCATATTGACTTATTGAAATATTTGTGAAAAAATTTAGGAAAAATACTAGGCAAACATGACTTGAGAAGAGTAATTCAACGCAATTTATACTTTTTTTCTATCATCATTATTCTGGCCGTTAGCCATATTGACTTATTGAAATATTTGTTGAAAAAATTCGGAAAAATACTAGGCAAACATGACTTGAGAAGAGTAATTCAACGCAATTTATACTTTTTTTCTATCATCATTATTCTGGCCGTTAGCCATATTGACTTATTGAAATATTTGTGAAAAAATTTGGGAAAAATACTAGGCAAACATCACTTGGCAAGAGGTAATCGATGCAATTTATACTTTTTTTCTATCATCATTATTCTGGCCGTTAGCCATATTGACTTATTGAAATATTTGTGAAAAAATTTGGGAAAAATACTAGGCAAACATAACTTGAGAAGAGTAATTCAACGCAATTTATACTTTTTTTCTATCATCATTATTCTGGCCGTTAGCCATATTGACTTATTGAAATATTTGTTGAAAAAATTCGGAAAAATACTAGGCAAACATGACTTGAGAAGAGTAATTCAACGCAATTTATACATTTTTTCTATCATCATTATTCTGGCCGTTAGCCATATTGACTTATTGAAATATTTGTGAAAAAATTTGGGAAAAATACTAGGCAAACATGACATGAGAAGAGTAATTCAACGCAATTTATACTTTTTCTCTATCATCATTATTCTGGCCGTTAGCCATATTGACTTATTGAAATATTTGTGAAAAAATTTGGGAAAAATACTAGGCAAACATGACATGAGAAGAGTAATTCAACGCAATCTATACATTTTTTCTATCATCATTATTCTGGCCGTTAGCCATATTGACTTATTGAAATATTTGTGAAAAAATTTGGGAAAAATACTAGGCAAACATGACATGAGAAGAGTAATTCAACGCAATTTATACTTTTTTTCTATCATCATTATTCTGGCCGTTAGCCATATTGACTTATTGAAATATTTGTGAAAAAATTTGGGAAAAATACTAGGCAAACATGACATGAGAAGAGTAATTCAACGCAATTTATACTTTTTTTCTATCATCATTATTCTGGCCGTTAGCCATATTGACTTATTGAAATATTTGTGAAAAAATTTGGGAAAAATACTAGGCAAACATGACTTGAGAAGAGTAATTCAACGCAATTTATACTTTTTTTCTATCATCATTATTCTGGCCGTTAGCCATATTGACTTATTGAAATATTTGTTGAAAAAATTCGGAAAAATACTAGGCAAACATGACTTGAGAAGAGTAATTCAACGCAATTGATACTTTTTTTCTATCATCATTATTCTGGCCGTTAGCCATATTGACTTATTGAAATATTTGTTGAAAAAATTCGGAAAAATACTAGGCAAACATGACTTGAGAAGAGTAATTCAACGCAATTGATACTTTTTTTCTATCATCATTATTCTGGCCGTTAGCCATATTGACTTATTGAAATATTTGTGAAAAAATTTGGGAAAAATACTAGGCAAACATGACTTGAGAAGAGTAATTCAACGCAATTTATACTTTTTTTCTATCATCATTATTCTGGCCGTTAGCCATATTGACTTATTGAAATATTTGTTGAAAAAATTCGGAAAAATACTAGGCAAACATGACTTGAGAAGAGTAATTCAACGCAATTTATACTTTTTTTCTATCATCATTATTCTGGCCGTTAGCCATATTGACTTATTGAAATATTTGTTGAAAAAATTCGGAAAAATACTAGGCAAACATGACTTGAGAAGAGTAATTCAACGCAATTGATACTTTTTTTCTATCATCATTATTCTGGCCGTTAGCCATATTGACTTATTGAAATATTTGTTGAAAAAATTCGGAAAAATACTAGGCAAACATGACTTGAGAAGAGTAATTCAACGCAATTTATACATTTTTTCTATCATCATTATTCTGGCCGTTAGCCATATTGACTTATTGAAATATTTGTGAAAAAATTTGGGAAAAATACTAGGCAAACATGACTTGAGAAGAGTAATTCAACGCAATTTATACTTTTTTTCTATCATCATTATTCTGGCCGTTAGCCATATTGACTTATTGAAATATTTGTTGAAAAAATTCGGAAAAATACTAGGCAAACATGACTTGAGAAGAGTAATTCAACGCAATTGATACTTTTTTTCTATCATCATTATTCTGGCCGTTAGCCATATTGACTTATTGAAATATTTGTTGAAAAAATTCGGAAAAATACTAGGCAAACATGACTTGAGAAGAGTAATTCAACGCAATTTATACATTTTTTCTATCATCATTATTCTGGCCGTTAGCCATATTGACTTATTGAAATATTTGTGAAAAAATTTAGGAAAAATACTAGGCAAACATGACTTGAGAAGAGTAATTCAACGCAATTTATACTTTTTTTCTATCATCATTATTCTGGCCGTTAGCCATATTGACTTATTGAAATATTTGTTGAAAAAATTCGGAAAAATACTAGGCAAACATGACTTGAGAAGAGTAATTCAACGCAATTTATACTTTTTTTCTATCATCATTATTCTGGCCGTTAGCCATATTGACTTATTGAAATATTTGTGAAAAAATTTGGGAAAAATACTAGGCAAACATGACATGAGAAGAGTAATTCAACGCAATTTATACTTTTTTTCTATCATCATTATTCTGGCCGTTAGCCATATTGACTTATTGAAATATTTGTGAAAAAATTTGGGAAAAATACTAGGCAAACATGACATGAGAAGAGTAATTCAACGCAATTTATACTTTTTTTCTAACATCGATATTTTTTGATATATTATATTCTACAATATTTTGAACCATTTTGGAATTTATATTAGGCGAATATAAAGACCGAATAGGTATTTGAATTTTCGTTTTTCGAAAACATATATATTTATTGTTTATTGATGAATTAATAGAAGAGGGATTGAATATGTTTAACTACTTACTTTTAGATCAATAAAAGTTAATTTTATAAACTTAAAAATATTGGTTTTAGTATTGTATATTTACAAAAGATTCAATTTTATCTATAAATAGATAATATAGTTATTTCACGTGTTTGAATTCATCTTTATTACAAAGTTCAACGGTGCAAAGCGACCAATAAAAAAAAAACAGAGTAGGCGATTGACTATTTAAAATAATCTATCGGGTCCAGTATTAATTTAACATCCAGTTTCATTGCCAACGTCAATGAATATACATTTTTATTTCCATTAAAAAATTATTCATAATTTAAACAATAATAACAATTTCATTTTTAAAAATAATAAACTAAATAAATTATAATTAAATTTTTAATTATTTAAATAATTATAGTTTCTTTTTTTTTTTTAATTTTTATATATAATCAACACAGTAAAATGAAAAATTTGTTCCTTTCTATTTAAAAATATACCGTATTCATCAACAGACCGAAACAACCGCTAATTTTTAATTATTCTCAGTTATATTTTATTTAAAAAAAAATTAACATTATTATATTTTTATATAATCAAACTTAAAAATAAAACTATAGTTGCTTATAAAATTAATTTTAGTATAGCAATATGAGTTTACGTTGGATACAAGATAATAAAATAGCACCAACATGTGATGAAGAATCAAGTGATATTGATGATTCTGGTACAGATGATAGTTATGATTCAAATTCATCATTAACTAATGAAGATGATAAAAATAATAATATTAAAAAAACAAGAATAAAACGTAATACAACAAGACACTCAACAACAACAGTAACATTTGATGAAAATGGGTTTGTAAAAATTAAAATTATAAATAATTATTCAATTGATATTAATTATCAATCAATTAGTTGAATGAAATAATTAATTGACCTCATTTAGTTTAATAAAACACAATTTTAATATTAAATTCAACTTTGTTTGTTGTTTTTTTTTTTGTAAATAAATATTTTAATTTTGTTTATTTTAATTTGTAGAAAAGGTATTTATGATACAAAAGATATTGTTGAAATAATACGTCCTTGTGTTGTTTGGGATCCTCGTAAATCAATTCAAAATCCAGCATATAAATGTGAATTAATTAAATTATTTTGTCGAAATGGTTATCATCTTTCAATTTCACCAGCTGGTCGTGTTCGTGGTATTATCAATATCAACGATCAAATTGGTAATTTATTTTTCAAAATTAATATTTATATTATTAAATAATAAAAATAATTTATATATTTTTTTAAATTATTCAGGATATTTTCAAGTTTTTAATATAACACTTGGAATAATTAAAATTCAAAATCCACAAACTGGACATTATTTGGCATTTAATAAACAAGGACATTTATATGGCGAGGTAAATTATTATAAAATTATAATAATATTTATTTAAAATTCTTTTTAAATTATGAATAATTAATAAATAAAATTAAAATATAAATTGGTAATTAACATAAATATTTAATGAAAAAGAAAGACAAAACTTGTAACGAGTTACATTATAATTATTTTTATAATAAAAAATATAATTAATTTACAGATAAAAGAAAATAAAGATAACATTGAATGGGAACAATGGAGTATTGGATCATATGAAGCATTTAGATCACACAAATATGCATCAGAAGGATGGTGGCTTGGTTTAAAAAAAAATGGAAGAACAAAACCAGGAGGAAAAACACTTTGGGGACAAAAATCAATTCAATTTTTAGTTATTGGAAAAAATTAATATTATATCATTTTACAAATTATTTATTTATAATTATAACATTGTGTCATTTAATTACAATGAAATTATTTAAATATTTTATTTGGAATTGTGCTATTTGTATTGTGCTGATGACGATGATGATTCATACATTAAATTAATCAATTTAAATTAAAAAAAATTATTTTTAATTAATTAAAATTAACAGGAAAATAATATTGTTTATCACAATATTATGTGAATATTGAAAATTATATTTAAATAAAAATTTTAATTATTAATATATATTTATGTTAAATTAAATTTTAAAAATAATAATTTATAAATATTTAGATAATAAATAAATTTTGTAAATTATAATTCTAAGAGAATTATTATTAGATAAATATACAATTTTTTTTTTTTTTTTTTTTTAATATCAAGCACACTTGGCAGTAAAAAATATGAAAATTTTTATTAATTTTTTTATTGCAATTTAAAATCTTTGGTGATTATTAAAATATTAATTTTTTTTTTTAAATATCATTAATTTGTCATGGATATATATTTTTTTTTCATAAAACATTTAAATGTTAAATAGTAAAAAAAAATTTATTAAATAAAATATGTTAATAAACAAATATAATATTTTTACTTTTTTTTTGATTTTGGACTTGTTGATTGAAATACACTAGATGCTGACATTAAATTTTCAATATATTGTCCCAAAACTTGATTTTCACTACGTAATTTTAAATTTTCTTCTTTAACACTGTCTACACGTTGTGATAAATCTAAAAAATAAATTAAAAACAATTGTAAATATATATATTTAAATTAAAACAAATATATTGTTTAAATAAATAAAATTATTTTACCATCAAGTGTATTTTGTAATTCTAAAACTTGAGTAATTAATCTTGCTTTTTCTTCTTGTTCATCTGGACTAATATCAGGATCTAAACCTAAATATATAATAATATTAATTGTAAAATTAATATATCAATAATTTAATATAAATTTTAAATAAAAACATACTGTTTGGACTACAACTGCCATTGGTGAAAGTTGATGGAATTGAATCCATACTGCGTCCTCTACCAAATGGATCAGATAAATGTGATTCATTATCTGGTACATCTTCCTCAGGAATAATAACTAAAAATAATATTACAATAATTAATTAATATTTATGTCAATTAGTTTGTAATAATATTGTTATTTTACTAAGTAGGTCAATGTTTATTTAAACATCAATTATTTTTTTTTTAATTTTAATTACCTTGAGGATCATCATCAGCCAAGGGGATGCTGCTCATATCTTCTTGGAGTTTATCGTTAGTCATCATCGACGCAGACATCACGTCGCCAATAAAATATCCTCAATTATATATTAACAAAAATATTTTTATTGATTATTTTCTTTTTTTTTTTTTCCTCAATTTGATGAATTCTTTTGTTCTTTTTTTCAAACTTTTTAAATTAATAACTTGTTTGATTATTATATATATTTTAGTTAATTATTAAATTTATTAATTTAATAAATATTTATTTATTTATTTATAAAATGACACTTCAATATTATGACATTCCAAATAATGACAGTGCTTCAAAAAGTGACTGACAAAAATATACACTCTACTGGCACAAATAAAAATTTATTTAAAAATTAAAATTTATTTTTCAATTAAAGTTATTAATTTTTTACACTCAATAAATTTAATAATTAATTATTAATTTATTAAACTATAATAATAATTTATTTATTAATATCAATATGGTTTTTTTATTGTTAAAAAAAATATTTTTTTTTTTTTTTTTTTGGAGTAAATTAATCTCAAAATGGCTGAAAACAATACTAACAATCCTAAAAACATTCAACACAGAAAAAAAAAATTTTTACAGCAACAACCATGTCCAACCATGTGCCTTACTAAAAATTGTTTATCAAATTTTGATGAACATTAATATACATATTAAACATAATTAAATAAATAAAAAACTATAAAAATTGTTAAAAAAATTAGTTAAACATAAAAAATGTCATTTTTTATGAGAAATAAAGGTGGCAAAGGTCCAAATAAAAGAAAGGTAATTAAAAATTTAAAATATAAATAAAATTTTCTAGGTTATAAATATAAAATTATTAATAATAAAAAAAAAAAAAAAAAAAATTTAATAACAGGTTGATGAACAACAAAAAAATCATGGTATTAATTTAACAAATAAAAAAAAAAAACATCAAGATGATAATGAAAGTATTGCTAGCAGTGATGAAGAATATGCTAAACAAAATGAAAGGTATATATTATATTAAACATTTTAAATAAATAAATAAATAAATAATAATAAATTTTATTTATAGAGATGATGAATCATCAAATGGTTCAGATGATGAACAAGAAACAGCACAAGAAAAAAAATTAAGATTAGCTAAAAAATATCTTGAAGAATTACAAGAAATTGAAAAAGATAAAGCTGAATTTGATGAAGGAGCAATATCAAAACGTTTAAGAGAAGAATACCTTGAAGATAAAGGTAAATTACGTAAAACAATTGCTGATAATTATACTGGTTATGATAATTTTATTTATTTAAAATGTAAAGATCATAAACAATCAATAACAAGTATATGTATAAGCAATGATGGTAAATATTTATTTAGTGGATCAAAAGATGGTTCTATTGTTAAATGGTCATTAAATAATAATACTAAAATTAAAACAATATTTGGTAAAAGTAAATTACCAGATGGTATTAAAACAGTTGCTTGTTTAGCTGTTAGTACAAATGGCAAATTTTTAGTAAGTAAATTTAAATAATTTTTTATTATTTAAATTAAAATTATTATTTATTTTATTAATATAATATTATATTAATAGGTTGCTGGTGATGTTGGATCAAAAGATATTAAAGTATTTAATGCTGAAACAATGATATTTATTAAAAATTTACAAGGACATCGTGGATATGTTACTGGATTAGTTTTTCGTAAAGATA
Organism: Lysiphlebus fabarum; assembly: GCA_011426435.1. Taxonomy (NCBI): domain Eukaryota; kingdom Metazoa; phylum Arthropoda; class Insecta; order Hymenoptera; family Braconidae; genus Lysiphlebus; species Lysiphlebus fabarum. Next base: position 25,100 of record WSYQ01001198.1, read on the forward strand.
CATTAACACTTTATTCAGCAGCTGATGATAGAAGTGTTAAAGTTTGGAATTTAGATGATATGGCATATGTTGAATCACTGTTAGTATATAATTTATATATTTTAATTAAATAATTTTAATTATAAATTTTTAATAAATTTTTTTTATCAACAGTTTTGGACATAATATGTCAATAACATCAATTGATGCATTATCACGTGAACGTGCTATTACAAGTGGTGGTTTTGATGGTACATTAAGAGTATGGAAAATTGTTGAAGAATCACAATTAATATTTAATGATACTGGAAATTTTATTGAAGCTGTTAAATTAATTAATGAAGAATATTTTTTAAGTGGTGGTGATGGTAAATTATGTTTATGGGGTTCAATGAAAAAAAAACCATTATGTACTGTTTTAAATGCACATGGTATTGATGAAAAAAATGGTGAACCAAGATGGATAACATCAATTGCAACATTAATTAATACTGATTTAGTTGCTTCAGGTAATTTACGTTATTTTTTTTTTAATTTTTAATAAAAAAAGATAACTCTAAATTTGATTAATTTATTAATTTTTATTATTGTTTTTTTGTTTTTTTTTTTTTTTTATCAGGATCAAGTAATGGAAAAGTTAAAATATGGAAATGCAGTGATTCATTTAGAAAATTAAATTTATTATTTGAAGTTGATATTATTGGATTTATAAATTCAATGGTTTTTACACCAGATGGTTTGAATTTAATTGTTGGAGTTGGAAAAGAACCAAGACTTGCACGTTGGTCAAGAATACGTGAGGCAAATAATAGGATTGTTATTATTCCTCTTGTAAAAAAATAGTATAATACATTTTACATTACAAATAAATTGTATGAATTTTTTATTTCTTATTCTATTCTATATTAAATGTGTTGAATTATTTATTTATTTATTTGTTTTTTAATATTTTCATTTGGATTTTTTTTATACGTGATAATTATATTTTGATATAATTCAATTGATAATATTTATATTAAAACCGGTTTTCTTAGCTGAAACATTCAATCAAAAAAATACATAAAAAGAATTTAAATGGAAGGAGAAGTTTTGTTTATCAATTATTATCATTTAAAAATCAGTTGACACAGATTAAGTAAAGGCTTGTTATTCAACGTTTAAATGATAAAGTTTACAATTAAATGTAAATAATAATAATAATTTTTGCTGTTTGTTTTGATAAGATTTGAAGTACCATCTGTGATCTTTTCATCGACTGATATACTTTTATTTTTCATAATTTTTATATTACTTTTGATTTGAAGTTTTATTCATAGCCAATTTATTTAATAGTTAAATCGTCAGATATTATTTTTTTACTCATTTAAAAGTTAATGACTTGTAAGAAAAAAATAAAATAATCAAAACTACCACAAATAAAAAATAAGAGTAGCAATTTAAATTGCCACATCAACAAAAAACTCAGTTAAACTTTAATTTATTATTTAAAAAAAAAATATTAAAAAGTATAAAAAAATAATTGATTTAATTTCAATTAAATAAAATGGATAAATTAAAATTATCTGATGAATTTTTGAATAAAAAACTCAGTCATGATGCTCAATTACCGTAAGTTTAAAAAAATTAATTACATCATTGTAAAAGTATAAAAATAAAAATATATTAAAAAAAAATTTCAGCTATAATTTTGACATGATTCAAGAGTCTGCAAATTATCTATTAAAACAAATTAAAATAAAGCCAAAAATTGGAATGATATGTGGTTCTGGTTTAGGTAATTATATCAATTAAAAAAAAAATTAATAAATTTATAAATAAATACTTAAAAATAATATTGTTATCAACAGGTACAATTGCTGATTATTTGAGTGAAAAACAAATATTTCCATATGAAGAAATACCATATTTTCTTGAATCAACTGTACCAGGTCATGCAGGTCAATTGATATTTGGATATTTACAGGGCGTGGCTGTAATGTGTATGAAAGGAAGATTTCATTATTATGAAGGCTATCCTCTTTGGAAGGTAACAAATAATAATAAAAAATTTATTAATAATTATATAAAATAAATATATTAAACATATTACAGTGTACATTACCAATTAAAGTTATGAAACTTATTGGTGTTACTCATTTAATTGCAACACATGCAGCTGGTGGATTAAATGAAAAATATAAAGTTGGTGATATTATGATGATTAAAGATCATATTAATTTTTTGGGTCTTGCTGGTAATAGTGCACTTCGTGGTCCAAATGATGACAGGTAAAAATAATTAAATTAAATTATAATAAATGTATTATTAATTATTTTTATAATTAATTTTTTAGATTTGGACCAAGATTTATTCCATTGAATAAAACTTATGATCAAGAATTAATAAAAGTTGGTGATAAAATTGCTAAAGAAATGGGTATTTCTGATAAAGTACATACTGGTGTATTAACTTGTATTGGTGGACCAAATTTTGAAACACCTGCTGAACTTAGAATGATGAGAATACTTGGCATTGATGCTGTTGGTATGAAAATAAATATAAATATATTATAAATTAATATAGGTATAATTAATTTTAATAATTATTATAAAAGGTATGTCAATTGTTCATGAAGCAATAGCAGCACGTCATTGTGATATGACTGTATTTGCATTTAGTTTTATATCAAATATATGTATTTGTGATTATGAAACTAATGATGAAGCAAATCATCAAGAAGTATTGGATGCTGGAAAAAAAAGAGACTCTGAACTACAAGAATTTATTGGAAAAATTGCAAATTATATTGATAAATTATAATTTATAAAAATATGGAAGTATATTTAAAGGTGCTGGATAATCTCTGAGCCATATTGGACCAGTTATATTTTCATTTGTATTAGCATCTTTCCAAATACCTTTTGGTAAATAAATATCACGTTCAACTGAATTTGATTCAATAACTGGAGCAATAAGAACTTTTTCACCAAGTAAAAATTCTATAAATAACAAAAATAAAATTAATAAAATAAATAATTATTGTTTTTAAATTAACATAAAATATATTAACCATCATTAATTTTATGAGCTTGTTGATCAGTTGGATCAACCCACCAAATTGGTGGATTAAGTGGAGCACCATTTTTAATTGATAATTGCATTCCTTCTAAAATTAATGGTGTTATTTCAGCATGTAAATCTGTATATTTTCTACATATTTCAATGGTCTAAAAATAAAAAAAAAAATATATAGGTATATTATTAATTATTATATTAAAAACAAAATGTAATTTTACAATTTAATTATAATTACTTCATTGTCATAATCCCAAGGAACAAATGAATATTGTAATGCTGGCATAAAAACATTAGCTTGAAGCCATCTTATAAATAAATCTTTATCAGGTAAATATGTTTTTTCAAGTGATCCATCAAGATAACCATTACCTCCAATCATATCAGGTAATACATTAACATATCCAGCAATATTCATTTGTAATAATGTTGTTATTAATGTTGGTAATCCATTATTCCAATTATATCTTGTATCTTTATCAATCATACGTACAAATATTGGAAGATTTTGTGATGACCAACCAACTCTAACTTCAATAGCATCATTAAAATTACTAGCAAGTGCATTAACATAACTTGTTGTAAATATACCAGGTTTAAGTACATCTAGACCATTAACAATTGGTGTTTGTGGTAAAAAAGATGTTTCACCAGCATCAAATTTAAAACTATCAATACCAAGTTCTTCAAGTAATTTTAATCTTGATACCCACCATTCAACAGCTTTTTTATTTGTAAAATCAATTGCACCAGCACCATTAGCACCTTGCCACCATGTTGTATGTACATTATTATCAGTATTTTTAACAAAATAATTATTATTTAATGCTGTTGTATATGCTGGTATACAATTTTCATTAATAAATGGATGAATCCATAATGTTGTACGAAAATTTTTTTCTTTTAAATCATTTGTTAATTTTGTTATATTTGGAAATTTTTTAGTATCAAATATTGCTGAACCATAACATGTTTCCCAATTATCATCAATTTCAATTTGACTATTATTAAATTTATAATTAATTATTTCATTAACAAATTCATTAACAACATTATCACTAACATTTGCTTTGTATCTTGCCCAAGTTGACCATACTGGATATTTAATCATTCTTTCATCTGGATGACCACTTGGTTTATCATGATAATTATCAATTACAAATTCATGTGCTTTTCTTGAATCTTCAAATAATCCAATAGTATATGAATTTTTAATTGTATCAGTAACAATATAAGGTGTTTTATTTTGTGCAATAAGACATAAATAATTTAATTTATAATTATTTTGATCAATAAATAATGGTGATGATTTTGTTGAATAAATAAATGTACCATAACTTGATAGCCAATATCTTTCAGTAATTGCCATGTCTGTTGGATGAGTTGGTACGTATGGTACTTCATCATGATACATATGTTGAATTGGCCAATGCTGATAACGATGTTCTGGTCCACCGATCCATTGTGTATTTTCATTTAATGATATACAATCAATTAAACGACCTTTTGTTATATTACGTCGTATATTTATATACTCATTTAATGGCATTATTTCAATGACAGTATGATTAATATTACCACTTGATATACAAACTGAATATTCTTCACATTCTATCATATTTAATGGTAAATTTTGTAGTGTTTCATCTTCAATTCTCATTTCAATTTGAAGCTCTGATCCATCTAATTAATAATTTATATTTATTTTATTTTTTTATATATGTATATTTATTTTATTAATTTTTTATTAATTCAACTTACCATTTTTAGATGTGTTGATGACAACACGTCGATTTTTAATTTTAACATCAACAAATGCATTTTTTGATATTTTTCTAAAATGAGTTACAGCTTTTGTTGATATTTCATTTGAAGTTGAACATGCAAATGAACTTGTAAATAAAAAAAATAATAAAAATTGATCTGAAATTAAATTATTATATTATTTAAAGTTTTTTAATTTTAATTTTAATGATTGTTTTGTTTTTTAACTTACGTAAAAACATTATTATTTGTTCATCCACAGGTGTAGATATCAACTGAAGACAATTGTTTATTTTTCTGTTTTTATACTACTATTAGTTTCGGATGATCATCAGGAAAAAAAATTAAATAAATAACAAAAATCAAGTGATTATTATCTTTATTCATTTCATAACTATTATGATCAGGCAACTTTGATTTTATCAGGTTTTTTAAATTGTAAAAAAAAAATAAATAAACACTACAACATGTTGACAATATTTTCTTATCTATTTTTGTTTTTTTTTTTTTTTTTTAATCTTAGCTACACTTGAGAGAATGATAAATGTATAATTAAAAACAACAATAGTAAAATAATAAAAAAATTCAAGGACACAAATATATTTTAAAGATGAAAAATTTTAACTATTATAAAATGATTTTGTTGTATAAATATTATTAAATAATTTTTGTGTATTGGTTTTTATTATTTATTAATTTATTTTTTCAATTTTATTGTATGTATAATAATTTTAAAAAAATAAAAGTATAAAAATGATCAATTTAATAATACTAAAATACCAACAGAAGAATTAACTCTATATGATAGTCAACAATAGAAGTAACATTACCATAACAATAACAATGACTATCTCTTTAACAAAATTTTACAAAAAAAAAAAAAATTAAATTAACAAATAAAAACATATTGTATATTTATTAATGAATTTATGTATATATATTTTCTAACCAAAAATAAATTAAAAACAATTAAAAATTAAAATATGTAAATAATCAAAGTGTAATTGTTATTTACAATTATATCAATTGCTAATTTAAAAAAAAAATGAATATCATTAATTTAATTTATTTATTATTATTGTTGTGTTATTTTCCAATGGTTCAATGTCAAAATAATTTGACAAAAAATTTCATCAATAGTCAAGTAATTTAATCAATAAAAATATCAATTATTTAAATTATTTATTTATTAATTATTAACTAATTGATTAATTAATTATTCTAGAATGAAAACGAGTTGTATGAATATAATCAAGAAATATCAATTGATGATATTAATCAAGATGATGTTAATCAAGGTGAATCACCAATAATAACATCTGTTATTAAAATTTACAATAAGAATAATACATCAGTTAATAAAAAATATATTGAAAATATTGTTCATTCAACATGTTTATTAATATCAATACCATTTTTATTAATAACATTTATTATTTATTCTTATTTACCAATTTTAAAAAATAATCGTGGATCAATATTAATGACAAGATATATTGGTAGTCTTGGTGTTGCATTTGGAATATTAATTATTATTAAATTTCATTTATTAGAAACATCAAAATATATTTGTATTATTAGTGGTAATTATTTAAATTTAATTTAATTATTTAATTAAGAATTTATTATTAATATTTATTATTTTATATTACAGGTTTATTATGTTATTTTTTTTTTATATCAAGTTTTTTTTGGTTGAATGTTATGAGTTATGATATTTGGAAAACAATTGGGTATGTAATTTTAAATTATATTGTATTATTTATAATTAAAATTATTAATTATCAAATTTATATTTTTAGATCTGTTGAAAATTGTGGATTTAAATGTAAAAAAATGAAATTATTTGTTTATTCATTTTATGTTTGGGGATCAACAATTGTTTTAACAACTGCAATTGTTATTATTGATTTTTCACCAAAAATACCAGATTATTTTATAAAGCCTGGTTTCAATAATGGACATTGTTGGTTTACAAGTAAGTTTTTTTGTTAAAAAAATTATATTTATATAATTTTTATTAAATATATTTTATTAATTTTGTTTAATTAATTTTTTCAAGGCACCAATTTGGCTGGAGAATATATTTTTTTTACTGTTCCAATGGGTATTATAATATTTATAAATATATTATTTTTTATTTTATCATTTATTAAAGCACGTAAAATTAAAAGAAATTTAATTAATATAAATAGAGAAGATAGTCAACATCATGATGATAATTCACATTGGTTTGTTTTATCAATAATTTTATTTAATAACAATTTACAAAAAAAAAAAAAAAATATATATATTTATAGCTATGAGTAAGAAAAGACACTTTTAATTTGTTATTATATTTTATTTTTTTTATCAACAGGTTTTATCTGTGTTTTAAATTATCAATTGTCACAGGAATTTGCTGGTCATTTGAAGTTATTTCAAAAATTTATTTAGATATATTTGAAGATCATGATTGGATATGGATTATTCCAGATTTATTTAATACATTACAAGGTTTAATAATTTTTATAATATTTGTATGCACAGGAAAACCAAAAAAACAAATATTAAAATTAATTTTTAATAAAAAAAAAAATTTGATTCAATAAAATCAGTAATAAAATTTTTAAATTTGTTTTAAATAAAAAATCAAAATATTTATTAAAAATTATTTTAAACACTCATTTAATTTATTAATTTTTGTTGAAATTAAATTGTCAAAAAAATATAATAAAAAATTGATAAATTAAATGAGTATTATAATAATTTTACATCAATTAAATAATAAATTTTTTTAGTTAAATTTATTTAAAATAAATAATTTTAAATATTCATTTAGTTTATAAAATTTATTAACAATTAATTGTTAAATAATTTTATAAATTAAATGAGTATATTTGAAAAAAAAAAATAAATAAATGTAAATATAAAAGAAAGTGATTAAAATAAAATACATTTTAAAATTAAATTTAAATAGATTTATGTTAATTTAAAGCCACTTTTATTTATATTATAAATACCTCATTATTGAACTAATTTCTTTGTCTAAATTAATAATAATTGGATCATCAGAACTGTAACTTCCTGTTTTTAATAATGAATCACGTTCATCAATTAATTTTTGTAATTTTAATTCTTGTTGATCAAATTTTCTTGTACTAATTTGTATATCATTATCAATATTATAACGTGAATATGAATCAAATGTTGTTGGATATAATGATTCATCAGGTATATCAGTTCTGTATGATGATTTTGGTTTTCTAATATCAATTTCATGTTGTAGTTGATTTAATAATAATTTATCATTGGTTAATTCAGCTGTATCAGTTTGTAATATTTCTTCTAAATTATTTTTTTTATTTGATTCAATTTGTACTTTATTATTATGATTATTTTTTAATTTATGTATTTCACGTATGGCTTTTCCCCATTCTTCTTTAAAATATATTTTACTTTTTTGTGTATTTAATAATTTTTTTTCTAATAATTTTATATTATTTAACATATCAAAATTTTGATTTTGTAATGTTAAATTTGTTTGATTTGTTAATAAATTATCTGTTTGTTTTAATAATTTATTTTCTAATTCTTCATTTTTAATTTTTAATGATGATAATTTTAATTCATATTGTTTTTTTTCATCTTCTAATAATGATAATTTTTCATTAAATTCTTTTTGTAATTTATCTGATGTTTCTGTTAATTCTTTTAATTTTTTATCATATGATAATTTTATTTCTTCATTTATTTTTATTAATTTAGATTCTTTTTCTATATTTTGTAGTCTTCTTGTTCGTAAATCATTTGTTGCACTATTTAAATTATCTGTTAACATTTTACATTGTTCAATACTACATGTTAAACTTGATTCTAATATTTCTCTTCTTTTTTTCCATTCTTCACTGAGTTTATTTAAATGTCTTTCTTCTTTTTTTTTTAATTCAATATAAAATATTTCTTGTTGACGTTCTTTCCATGTTTCAAGTTCATCAATTATTTTGTAAGTTAAACTATCATCTAAAATTGGTGGTCCAAAATTATCTTCCCAAGTTTGTTGATCAGTTTTATTGTAAGGTCCAAGATCTTCAAGATTCATCATCACTTCAACAACTCCAATTTCTTCACAATTATTAGATGACAAATTACAATGATATTGACACTTTAACTCTTTATGTTCAAATAATTTATAAACATCAACAACACATTTACCAATACAACATTCATCAGAATTATTACAATCATAAATACTTATTTTTGGTGGATATATTGATAATAAATTTTTAATTTCATCAGATGATGATACAAAATTTAATTTACAATCAATGTTTTTTAATTTTATTTTACTGTCAATTGTAACTGGAATTTTAGAATGTGTTGTTGACATTGTTTCAGCTTTTGGATGATGAAATCTAAACTCTATATATTTAACTGATAATTCTGTTTTTAATTTAAAACTGTTTAATGATATATTTAAACAATAACAATGATAATTATCTGGATTTTTAATTAAATTATTATTTTTATTACATGTATGAATTAATTCATCTTGATGTTCATTTATTTTTAATTTATTTTTATAGCAATAATCACCAGGAGGATTTTCTTGTTCATTAAATTCATCAGATGTATTATTATCAATAATATCATCATTTGATAAATAATTAATTTGATTATAATCATCAATATTTTCATTATTATGATTATTATTATTTTCAAATAATTTTATTTGTAATTTAATATCAATAAATGGTTTTTCATTAGAATTAAAATTATCATTTTTTTTATCCAATGTTTTAATATATAATCTTTCAGTCATAATTGTTTTATCATTTATAATATTATCATAAAATAATTCTTCATTTTTAACATCAACAAGACATTTATAATTTAAATATGTTTCACCCAAAATATTATTATCATTATTTAATGTTATTAAAATATTTGAATGATATTTTAAATAATGATTTAATACATCATATGATGTTCTTATTCTTATAATAATTTTTTCATTAATTAATAAATTTTTATTATCAATTTTAAATGGTTTTGATTTTATATCATTATCAAATATTTTATACGAAAAATAATAATAATTTTTATCATTATTTATTTTTTTTGATATTAAATTTTGTATATTTCCAATTTTTCCAGTTGTTATATTTAATATTAATATTTTTTTACATATTTCAGGTGATCCAATTTGTATTAAACCTTCATTTTTAATTAAATATGGCTTTGGTAAATCTTTAGGTTCAATTAATTTATCAAAACTTTGTTTTTTCTGTAAAGAAAAAATTTAAGTTATATAATTATTTTGTCTTGATAAAAATAATGTATATATTTTTAATAAAATTACCTTAATATTATCATTATCATCATTATTATTATCATCTGGTGAATCTTTTACATCTTCAATAATTAATGATAAAAGTATTTCTGGTTTAAATGATTTAATATCATTTCTTAAACCAAATAATTTATGCCATGTTTTTTTAATATTTTTATCATAATCAGGTGGTACTATTTGTGCTGTACGTAAACTTAATACAAAATATCCAAGTCTTTCTCTGATACCATTATTTTTGTACTCAAAACATTCAACTTTAAGTGGTTCTTGACTTGATCTCATTCTAAATATAAATTTTTTATTAATTAAATTATAAAATATAAATAATAAAATTGTTAATTATAATTATAGGTATAAAATATACTTTCTGAGCTCGCTTTTTGTTGCCTCCCAGACAAGATCTGATCCAAATACTGGACATGGTTCTGGATTTATAAAATCACTGTCTAATGATCCACCACAAAGTGTACCAACAATAATCATAGAATTCTCAACACTGTCAAATCCTTTTCCTATTTTATTAAAATTAACAAATATTATTATTTATATCAAAATATAAAATGTAAATAATATTATGTAAACATAAAATATTCCCGCCGATTTTAATAACAAAGAGGTTATATTGATTAAATATTAATTTTATAAATTTTTTTTACCTTCCAAAAGACCAAGTACCACTTGAACATTTTGTCCAGCTAATTGATCCATATTATTCTTGACATTTTTTCTCAATTAAAAAAAATATATATATGTTGAATTAAAAAACAAAATATATATAAAAAATATGACGAATGTTGTTTATTGGGTTCCGTGGAGTGAACACACTAAAAAGTGAACACCCTGAAGTTGAACACGCATGAAATATACACCATGTAAACTGTGCAGAATAATTGTTTTAAAAGTTATTTATGCAATTACATTTATCTTTATAGCCAATTGAGTGTTCAAAATGCATCTAAAATGATTCTTCATTAACAGTTTTTGTTGTTATAAATAAAAAAAAAACAACATAATATAATTTTTCAATCGATTTGAATTATAAAATATTGGCGCTAGATCGACAAAACAAAAATGGCGACTAAAAACAAAATGGCCGACAAAAAATAATGGCGCATTTTCATGAAAAAAAATTTTTTTTTATATAGTTGGCAAGCTCGTAACAAGAGAGACAAAATAATATATATTTTTTATATATATGCGCTCAATGTCGAGTGGTGGTCGTGTTGCGCCGAGTTGAAGGAGGTCGTGTGTGTGTGTGTTTTTTTTTTTTAATAAATATATTTTTTTTTTTTCGCATCGTGTATTTTATTCGTCTCGGTATTTATCGCCTCCTTGCTTTGTAATTAAGAATAATAATAAAAATTTATATTTAAATTAAATAAAAAATCTACATAAAAGTATAAAAATAAATTATAAATAATATTGTTTATTAAACAATAAACCAAGTGTTGATTGTAGTTACAGTGGACCCACGGGGTGGTGCCCGGAACGTTACAAAAATTATTCATGGACACTTTGGATTATTTTGTTTGTTATTATTAATTTTAAATTATTTTTTTATAACAAAATATTCAAACAAATGTTAGTATATATATTTAATTTATTATAAATTAATAAATTTATCATATTTTATTATAAATATTATCATAATATTATTTTTTAGTTATAAAAAGAAAAAAAAAAAAAAAAAATTAACAAAAAAAAAATTATATTTTTGTGTGTTCATGTTTGTATGTGTTTGTCATACTAAAAAGAGGGGGGAGAGTAGAATAATTCAGGGTGGGGAATAAAACCGAAGTGCACGAAGCCGAGTACAGACTGACACCGAACGCGAGTTAATATTTTATAAAAAAAAAAAAAAAAAAAAAATAAAAACTAAATTATTATTTTTAACCTTAAAATTATTAACAAAAAAATTATAATTTTATTTATAGTATTTATTTTGTTTTTTATTTAATTTTTTTGGTAAAAAAAATTTTGATTTTTTTATAAATTTTTTTTTTTTTTGAGTAAAAATTGTCATATGATATTTTAAATGTCATAAATAAAATTTTTATAATATTTATATATATTTTTAAATTAAAAAATTTATAATTTATATAAAATTAATTTTATAAAAATTTAAAAAAAAATGTAATTTTAATTGAATAAAAAAAAAGAGAGAGCTTGTGGCGCTCCCGCGATTTGTAAACGCTTGATCCATAATGGTGGTCTTTTCGGGGTGCTTCTTGTGTCATATTTAGGGATGTTAATAAAAATTTAATTAAAAGTAAATAAAAAATATATATATTAATAATAATAATATAATTAAAACAATTTTATATTTAATTAATAAATAAATTTATTTATTTATTTTTTTTCATTCAAATATTCCAGCTGTAATGATTTTTTTTTTTAAAATATTTTTATTGACAATATTTATTAATAAATATATGATAAATAATATTTAATTTATTTATAATTTAATATAATATTTATAAAATATATAAACTGTATTAATTAATATTTTATGTTTTTTTTTTGTCAATAAATAGGTTATCAGTTGGTGGTGAAGTGGTAACAGCATGGGGATTCATCCCCTGGAAATTTTTATCCAGATTAATTGTCAACATTGACATGGATTATTAAGTGAACTTAAAATTAATATAAAAAAATTTATTTTTTAAAAAATTTAAATAACTAAAAAAAAGTATTTTTATTTTTTTTTTTTTCTTTTTTTTTTTAAATTTTTATTTTTATTTTCTTTTTTTATACATAAAAAATTTTGTTATTTATTATTTAAATATATTTTTTTTGTTTTTTATAATAACAAAAATTTTTAAATAAGTTTACAAAGTGAATTATAAAAATAAAATTTGTGTAATTAAATATAAAAATTAGATAAATAAATAAGTGTATGTGTAATGCAAAATGCAGAAACGTGACAAGGATATCACTAGAATTGGTGAACGTGAACAAGAAGCTGCTAAAAGATCATTAAGAACAAGTGTAAATGCAAATAGATCCAATATGCATTCATCAAGACATAGTGTTACATCAACATCTGGTGTACTTATGGTTGGACCCAATTTTAGAGTTGGTAAAAAAATTGGCTGTGGTAATTTTGGGGAACTTAGACTTGGTAAGTTTAAATTAATAAATTTAACATTATTATTTGAGCTTATTGATTATTAAAAAAATTTTTTATCTATAGTTTTGAAAATAAATCTATTTTTTTTTGAGATAATAATTGGAGTAATTAAATGGCTAGTTGAAAAAAATTATACAAAAATTAATTTTACATAAAAATTCAACTAAATTAATACATTTTTTTTAATATAAATAATTAAATTGATATATTATTATTTATATTTATAAATTAATGTATTAAATCACATTGAAAATATTTTTATCAATATTTATTATCACAAATAAATTGCATCGTTTATCATGTTATCTTTGAATTGTATACTCAAAGACTGATGACTAAAGAAAACATTGATTAATGAATTAATTTTAACCAAAAAAAATAAATAAATACAAAATATTTATTTCTTATTAATAAATAAACATTATATTAATTTTATTTATCAATTTATCAATCTTTTAAACAATTTTATATTAATTCACAATAATATATTTTTGTTTTATATATTTTTACAAAAAAAAAAAAAAAGTAAACAAATGTTATTAAATTTATAAACAATTGTTTAATAACCTTGATAAATATATTTAATTTTTATTTTTTTAAATAATATAATTGATTAATATATTTATTAAAAATTTTATTTATTTATAATTAATAAATAAAGTTATTAAAACAACTAGTTTTTCAAACTTCCTATTATTTCTTGAGTATCGTGCGAAACGAGTTGAGACAAAGATATACTCACACACATTTTTAAAATTAACTTCAATGTACATCATGATGATGATGATGATGATGATAGAAAGAGAAGATGTTTCCTCATGGTAACTCATGTCTTTCATATATTTTTTTTTCTTTATTTTTTAAATTTTACTGGTTTATTATTGTTGTTATTATAATGCATCCCTGGCATCACACACAAGAGCACACACCACCTGGCCTCTTCAACAAACCAGCCAACTTCTACATGCTTTTTTTTTTAAAAAATATATAAGTATATATTTTTTTTTTTTTTTTTTTTTAGCTGTTAGAATTGAAAATTTACTGGTTATTTACGTGTCTACCTTGTGACCTGATCGTCAGGTGCAAGTTAACATTTGATAATTTATTTTATTGACAAAATGAAATAATAAAAAAGTTTTACTTCAAAAATATTAAAATATTTAAAAAGAAAAATTAATATATATTAACTGGAAAATTTTATTTTTTTTTTTTTAAATTATTTTAATCGTTGAAATATTGCTTGAGGGTTTACAGACAATTTTTACTCAAGTATCTGTTAAAAATCCTTGAGTTAAATTTTGTAATTAAACTGGTTAGATAATGGTGTTAAAAAAAAAATAATACAATTTTTTTTTTTTTTTTTTAATAAGCAAGTGTAATTATTGTCTTGAAGTTGAATTAATATATTTTTTATATTTTTATTTATTTATTTTTTTTAATACTTATTATTTTTTATTTATTATTTAAATATTTTTTAATTTATCAAGTGCAATTATAATTTTTCATTTAAAAAAATATAAATAATAATTTTTAAATGAAACAAAGACTTTTAAATTATTTGGTTATTTAAATTATGATAATTGTTTTTTTATTTTTATTTTTATTTTTTGTCAATTATTATCATCGTGGTATATTTTTCTTGAAGTAGGACCGGATGGGGAAGTACGAAATTCCAAACCTACTGGTCAGGTAAAAAGAGGTAGAGGGGTTTCCGGTTACTAAAAAAATTAAAGAAAATAATAAAATTAAATTGAGAAAAAAATATATAATATCAAGATTAAAATAACTCTTAAAGGGAATCGAATCGATCAGTTCTTTACCTTTCTTTCCCACGCTGCACATAAAAATATTGCAACAAAAAAAAAATAACAAAATAATATTTTAAATACTAAAAATACATTGTAAAATAATTGATGACTTTATTTAATAATATTTTTATTTATAAAACAAATCATCAGCTGATTCATTTGTTGAAAATAATAGGTTATTTTTTGTTTTTATAATTATCATTACTAATGAACTTTGTTAAATTATTATCTTTTTATTATTGACTTAATATTTACCTGATTAAAAAGTTATATTAATTATTATTTTTTAATAATTTTGCCGTTTGTTAAAAACAATTAAAATTGTCTTATTTTATTATAAAAATATAATACATATTTAATAATTTTTCTCTGATTTTTATTTCGATAGTAAAATTTATTTTTCATAAAAATATTTATTCGAAATATTTTTTTTACTCCAAATTTAATTATTTATTTTTTCAATTAATGGATATTATTTATTTATTTACTTTGATATTTTTTTTGTATAATTTAATTGTAAATATATAAAGTTACTAGTTTCTTTTTATTCATTTTTTTTTTTTATATAAAATGAAACGTTTGAAATGAGATTTAACTAAAGACAAGTTGCTACCTGTCTGGTTAAATTGAATGACTCATAGATGATGCAAAAAGAACAAGTAAATTATTCTTTTCTTAAATTTGTTTTATTTTTATTTATTTTTTTTAAATTTTATAATTTTATTTTGTGGTCGTGGTCGTCGTTTTCGTTGTCGCCATGCAAAATACAATTTTCGTCGTCGTAACAGTATAATTTTAGAATAATTCTAACTTTATTTTATATATCGAGGTAATATTGTGTGGTGGTTTTTTGGCCTACAGGTTGAATATATTTTCTCTTTTAAAAAATATATTTTATTTTTGATCTTGAGATACTTATTAGTTTGTATATTGAGTGTAGAAACATGTTACGACCTGTTGAAAATAAAAAAAATTTAAATATTCAAGTCTTGTTAAACTTCAATTTATTCAACTATTAAATTTTAAATAAATAAATTTTTTATTTTTTTTTTTAATTAATTTTATTATTTAAATAATAATATATATATATATATTTTTTATGATTTAAATATCAATTGAAATGACTAATAAACATTATAATAAAAGGAAGATTAAATGGATAAAAAATTGTTTAAAAATTATTATCATACAGTGATGATGTTGATGATGATGATGATGATGATGATGATGATATAAATGTAGACAAGTTTTCCTGGCGATGAGCCGAAGGTCGTGCATCATCAACAACATCAGCATTAATTTAAAATACTTGGTAATATTATCACAGGGTAGTAATTTTATTTTATATATTTTTTTTAAATTTTCAATTTCATCTCTCTCTGATTTATTTTATTTATCATGTTTCCAATTTATACTGTGAATTGTATAATCAATCGAAATACAAGTCAAAGTAAATTAAATTAAACTAGTTTTGTATTGATTTGTTTCATTGTTTTTGTAAATTTTATTTTTAATTAAAAAAAATAGTTTTTTAAATATATTAAATTGACATTTATATATTACAATTATTGATGGAAAAATTTTTTTAAAATACAAAATTATTATTTTACTTTTTTTTTTTTTTTTTCAATAAAATTGGAGTAAATTTTTTTAGAGATTATTATTTTTTTCATTATATTTATTTCAGTGAACAACTAAATTGGTTTGTAACCTTCTTAATTCACGACTCGTAACGTTAATTATTTTAAAAAAAAAAATTCTAAAATAATATTAAATTTACATCCGGAGTTAATAAATAATCAAATTAATATTTAAAAAATTCATGTTGTTGATACAGTGAAAGTAGTTTTTGATTTATAATTTTTTCCTACAAAAAAATTTTAAAAAAATAAATAAAATTAATTTACTTTTTTTTTTTTTGTTGTAAATTATTTTATTTTTATATTATCAAGTAAATTAACTAACACAAAAACTACTTGATAAAATTATTTAAAAAAAAAATGATATTAAATATTTTTTTGTTTGATAAATCCATGAGATATCATTGAGTGCATCAACAGAAACAGCAACGAAAACTTGACACACTCGTTATACAAATACATGTTTTTATATTATTTTTTTTTAATACACACATATAAATATGATGTATAAAAAGAGAGTGAAATGAAACTTTAATATAGCTTGAGTACATGAATGTATATATTTTTTTCTTATAAATTTTTATATCTGTTGCTGAGCGTAAAGTAAAAAAGAGGATCTTTGACTCATTTTTTTTTTGTTGTCCATGTCCTGACTGACCTAATTTTTTTTTCCATTAAAAATTCTATTTATGCTTTTTTTTTAAAGATTTTGTAACACCTGGGTTGTATATTAAACTAGTTTAATATATTTTCTAATGTAGGCTAAAAAAATATATTAATTATATAAAAAAAAAAATAGTTTAATTTTAGTTTTTATAGTTTTAACGTCGAGTAAATTTATCAACTTGACGACTCGTTGCCATTTCGATACGGTCGATTTTGTGTCTCTCCTCTCTCTTTTTCTATTACTATTACCATTAAACAATCAATAACATTGTTTTTTTTTTTTTTTTTTTTTATTTATCTCAAATATTATATTACATATTGACTTTACCCTATTTGCAATATCATTCATGTATCATTAAATTATTATGATATATTTTACTCCAAAATTTTTTTTTTTGATATTTAAAATCAAAATTTTTATATTTAAATTGATTAATTAATTTTTTTTAAATTTTATATTAAAAAATATAATGTAATTTTTTAAATTATCAATTATTAAATAATTTTCTTTGAATTATTATTAAATTTCTTTGTAAATTTTTCTACAGTCTCAATCGAAAAAAAAAATTATTCAATTATTAATAATTCATTACAAAATACTGTAATATTTTTATTTTTATAATTTATTTATAATAAAATAATATTAATTATTTATTTATTATTTATATTGGTTATATTTTTTTTTATTGATTTTTATATCTCATTTAAAAATAATATCAATATATAAATACATATTGAAAATTAAATTCATTCAAGGTTGAATAATATTTTCGATAGTTATCTATTATTATATTTATATTTAAAAATAAAAATTTTATAATATTATTGAATTATTAAACACGCTATAATGTCATCACCTAAATTATTATTATAATTTTTTTGATTATTTATAAAAAAAAAATGAGTAAAACAAAAAAATCAAGATTAAGGTGATTTTTTTTTCTATTTTTTATTTTTTAAAAATAACAATACTACTAAAATAAAACATATTAATAATTATTTATTATTATTATTATATTTATTGGGGTGTGTATATTAAAATATACATATTGGCTAGCATTTTGCACTCAGTTTCAAAGGGACGGTTAAGTAAAAACCGATGGGCGACATTGTGGCGACTAAAACGATGACGACAAAAGAGTTATTACGAGGGAAAGAAAGGGCAGTCAAAGACACACTTTACTTAAAAATAATAATAATAATAATAAATAATAATGAGAGGTAATAAAAATGAAAAAAAAATAATAATAATAAATATAAAGAAGGGAATTTTATTGATAAAGAAAAGAAAAATGCTATCGATGCCTTTTTTACATTTGATCAATCAAATGCACGCGATTTAAATTTTTTTGTTATCTTTGATTTAATTTTTACTCAATTTTTTATATATAAGTATATAAATAAATATAAAAAATATCAAGGTTTTGATATATTTTATTACTAAAGAAATTTTATAAATTTTTATATATTTTTTAATTTATATTTTGTTGTAGAAATATATTTTCGAAATTTTTCGAAATAATTTTAAAAGCAATTATAAATTTTTTTTTATTTAATTTATTTAAAAATTATTAATTAATAGTTGATAATTTATTAAATTTTATATATTGATGTTTATTTATATTTTTTTATTTATGATTGTTTTGAGAGTAAATAAATATTTCGATTTTAATTTGAAAATTATTTCGATTTTCGAAATCTAAAAAAAGTTGTAATATAAATTATAAATTAATACTAAAATAATTGGTAAACTAATGGACCAATTGTAAATATTTATTGTAATTATAAATTTTATATATAAATAAATAAATATAGAAAAAAAAAAAAAGTTTTTCTTTTTAGAAAATTGGATCACGTTGATACAACATAATATTTCTATTTTTTTTTTATTTTACTCTCTAGTATGTCTCTTGTGAATTGTTGGTAGGAATAGATAGTGACTTTATTTTCCATGAATGTCTGTTAGAAAGAGCCCTTTTTTTTATTGCTTATTTATTTTTCACTGTTATATATATATACGAAATAAAAAAAAAAAATGTACATACAATGTGACGGGCGTGACTCCGACATATGTCTGCAAAACGAGTGTATATCTTCATTGAATGACCCTTATTTATTTATAATTTTTTTCCATATAAATAATTTAATTTATTATTATAAATTTATAACATAAACAATTAGTGTTTATTAAATTTAATTATTCAAATTATTTATTATTGATAAAAAAAAAAACAAACAAATTAAAAAACAAAAATTTCAATAATTATTTTTCAAAGGTCTAGAAAGTTAGCACAACCTTTATGGCACAATCACTTGTTACTATAATAGGAATTTTGTGTAAATTATGTGCAAATTATGTGCGAAATTATTAATTTTTGTGCACTTATATATTTTTTTTAATTAATAGTTGTGCTAGCTTAAACCCAAGATAGCACAACTTTTTTGTTTATCAACATAGAGAAAAGCTGTTAGGACCATAATTTTGTGCAAATTATGTGTAATCTAGTGTGTAAATTTCAAATCAATCGGATAATAATTATTTCTTATATTAATTATTTATTTTTTTTATCTACTGGTTGTGCTACCTTAAAGCCAAGATAGCACAACTTTTTTGTTTATCAACGTACGTGAAGGCTGTTGAGGCCATAATTTTGTGCAAATTATGTGTAATCTAGTGTGTAAATTTCAAATCAATCGGATAATAATTATTTCTTATATTAATTATTTATTTTTTTTTATCTACTGGTTGTGCTACTTTAAAGCCAAGATAGCACAACTTTTTTGTTTATCAACATAGAGAAAGGCTGTTAGGGCTATAATTTTGTGCAAATTATGTGCAATCTAGTGTGTAAATTCCAACTCAATCGGATGATAATTATTTCCTGTATTGATTATTCATTTTTTTTTTCTACTGGTTGTGCTACCTTAAAGCTAAGATAGCACAACTTTTTTGTTTATCAACATAGAGAAAGGCTGTTAGGGCCATAATTTTGGCCATAAAGTTGTGCTATCTTGGGTTTAAGGTAGCACAACCAGTAGAAAAAAAAAAATAAATAATTAATATAGGAAATAATTATCATCCGATTGAGTTGGAATTTACACACTAAATTGCACATAATTTGCACAAAATTATAGCCCTAACAGCCTTTCTCTATGTTGATAAACAAAAAAGTTGTGCTATCTTGGCTTTAAAGTAGCACAACCAGTAGATAAAAAAAAATAAATAATTAATATAAGAAATAATTATTATCCGATTAATTTGAAATTTACACACTAGATTACACATAATTTGCACAAAATTATGGCCTCAACAGCCTTCACGTACGTTGATAAACAAAAAAGTTGTGCTATCTTGGCTTTAAGGTAGCACAACCAGTAGATAAAAAAAATAAATAATTAATATAAGAAATAATTATTATCCGATTGATTTGAAATTTACACACTAGATTACACATAATTTGCACAAAATTATGGTCCTAACAGCTTTTCTCTATGTTGATAAACAAAAAAGTTGTGCTATCTTGGGTTTAAGCTAGCACAACTATTAATTAAAAAAAATATATAAGTGCACAAAAATTAATAATTTCGCACATAATTTGCACATAATTTACACAAAATTCCTATTATAGTAACAAGTGATTGTGCCATAAAGGTTGTGCTAACTTTCTAGACCTATTTTTCAAATGAAACTTTTTTTTTTTCTTCAATAATTATTTCTTTTTATAATAAACTAATTTAAAAAAAATTATTATTATTTAAATATTAAATTAAATTATTTTAAAATTTTTTCAACTATTTTATTGTTACAATTTAAATGCTTGTTGTTTTTTATTTTTATTATTTATTTATTTTTTTTTTAATTATTTATATCTTGTTTGTGTATATATTTTTTTTTATTTTTTTAAATTTGACCATGAAAATTTTTTGATTGACGAGGTCATTTTGAATTTAACTAATTTTTTTTATTTTAATTAATATATTTTTTTTTTTATTATTGTTTGATTGTTTGTTGTTTCGCTTGCATAAACATCAAACTATTTCTTGATTCATAGAAATATTCACGTGATGATGGAAAAAAAAAAAAATAAAAAAATAAAATATGTAAATTTAAATTGTATATGTATGCAATGATAAAGTGAATGTACAATATTGTAGTTTGGATGGAAAAACAAAATGAATTAACAAACTTTAAAACACCTGGAAACGCAGACATAAACGCGGGAAATATCAAGCACTTGGTAACAACCAGTGTCATTGACTTGTGAATGAATCAAAATGGCGTTATCAAATAAAAAAAATATAATAATAATAAATAATTTTATATATTAACAATAAATATATATATATATATTTTAATTTAAAAAATAAATTATACAAAAAATTTCATTAATTTTTTTTCTTTTTCGATTTTTTTTATTTCTAAAATAAAACAAAAGTTATTTCAATTTTACAATATTTTATTTATTAAATAATTTTATTTGTATTTTATTGTATTTATATGCTAATTTTAAACAACAATTACTTAAAATTTCTCTACTTTTTCCTGTATAAATATATTTCAATTGTAAAGTTACTAAAAAAATAAAAAAAAAAATTTCGAAAAAAAAAAAACTAAATACCGGAAATATTTTGTAAAAAATAAAAAATAGTTGATTTTTTTTATAAAAAATATTCATAGATAAATTATGCAATATAAAAATCTATATTTTACAAAAATTCATAGAAAAATTTATACAAAAAAAGAAATGAATAATCATTTATCAATTAATTTTTTTTTTTTTTTTTTTGATATTTTTTCGTTTGTATTTTTAATAATAAATTTTACTTGAATTTTTTAAATATAATATTAAATATTGGTGTTAAATATATGGTACTTAAAGCTTATTGAAATTATGAAAAATCCCTGGGATCGGGTTAGTAGGCACGTGAGGTATTTTCAGTCTGGCCTAGTTTATCATTAGACTGCACGCGGTCGATTGAAAGCTCTCTAACAACAACGTCATGGCGCAGACCAACTGTAACTTAATTTTATATACACGCATACAATATTAATATTAATTTCAACAACAATATACATATATATATATATATTTGCAATATATATAAAAATAAAATGTATGTCTATGTCAATTTCATCATTCATGGTCAATGATTGACAGTATCTCACAATAAACTCTTGTAATATTAAAATAAATTTATATTATTAATTTTTAATAAATAATATAAAAAATATAATTATTTAATTTTTATAATTAATTAAAATATTGACAGTATTATTATTATAAAATTAATTTTTTAATTTTTCTATTAAAATAAATGTCTTGTTTATTTATTTTTTTTTATTTTTAAATTATAAATTTATTTAGTAATTTTATATTTTTATATTATTGTAATTTAATAATAAAGCTCAAATAATAATTTTATTATTTAAAAAATAAATAATATATTTTATATTTTTTTATTTTAGGAAAAAACCTTTACAATAATGAACATGTGGCAATTAAAATGGTAAGTTGATTGATAAAAAAATTTAGAAAAAATTTATACTTGTGGAAATTAAAAAGAAAATAATAATGTAGTAAAAAAAAAATAATTTAATAAGAATAAGTATTGTAATGTTTGTTTATTATTTATATTTTTTATTATTCTTTTGATTAATTCAATTTTTTTTTTTTGTTAGAAATAACATTTGTTTGTTTTCTTGACTTATAATAGACTTGTGTTTGTTAAATTGTTACTGTCAGTTACTTGACATATTCTTGGTTTTATTTAATGTTTTATATACATTTTTTTTTTTTTTTATAAACATTTTAAAAACTAAGATTATTGGCTTTGTTCAGGGACAACGAAAGCCTTACAATGTTGTTGACAAATATTTCAAATTAATTCAAATATTATTAGCAAGCTTTGTAATAAACAAATATCAAGGTCTTTTATTTATTATTAAAAACCACAAATAGATAATTATATTTTATATTTAAATCTAATTTATAATATTTTATTTTTTTTTATAGGAACCAATGAAATCAAAGGCACCACAGCTTCATTTAGAATATAGGTTTTATAAATTATTAGGTACACATGGTAAGTTTTAAATAATATTTATTTATTTTTTATATAAACAAATAATAATAATATGACAATCAATAAATTTTAAATTTATAATGAATCTGTCATATTGATTTTATAAAAATAAAATTAAAATATAATAATAAAGTTTAAATAAACTGGGTTAAAATAAACACTTTAAGATAAAATTTATTTATAAAAAAAAAATCTAAGAAAATATAATTTATTTTATTTTAATAATAATTAATATGATTTATTTTAGTTCATAACACACATATAGAAGGTGTACCGGAGGTTTATTATTTTGGTCCATGTGGAAAATACAATGCACTGGTTATGGAACTTCTTGGTCCAAGTCTTGAAGACTTATTTGATTTATGTGGGAGAAGATTCACTCTTAAAACTGTTCTAAGCATAGCCACCCAACTTGTAAGATAAAATTATTATTATTATTATTTTATTATATTTATTAACTCATAAATTATATTATATTATATTTATAATTATTAACAGCTTCATAGGATAGAGTTTGTACACAGTCGACATTTGATTTATCGTGATGTCAAACCAGAAAATTTTCTTATTGGACGTAGTACAACAAAAAGAGATAAAATTATTCATATCATTGATTTTGGATTGGCCAAAGAATATATAGACTTGGAAACAAACAAACATATACCATATCGGGAACACAAAAGTCTTACTGGTACAGCACGTTATATGAGTATCAATACTCATCTTGGAAAAGGTAATTAATATTTACTAAAAAATAATTAAAATATTATCATTAATTTTTATCATTAAATGTTTTTTTTTTCTTTTTTTTTTTAGAACAAAGTAGAAGAGATGATTTGGAAGCACTTGGACATATGTTTATGTACTTTTTACGTGGTAGTTTACCTTGGCAAGGACTTAAAGCTGATACATTAAAAGAACGTTATCAAAAAATTGGTGATACTAAACGTGCAACACCAATTGAAATATTATGTGATGGTCATCCAGAAGAAATGGCAACATATTTACGTTATGTACGAAGATTAGATTTTTTTGAAACACCAGATTATGAATATTTACGTAAATTATTTCAAGATTTATATGAACGTCGTGGTTTTGTACATGATGGTGAATTTGATTGGACGGGAAAAACAATGGTAAGTTTAATGCAAATTATAATATAATTAATATTAATTAAATCCTTAAAAAAATATATATATATTTTTTATAAATTAATAATAAAAGAAAAAATATATGTATAAATTCATTTTGATTTTTTTTTATATTATTTTTTTTTTTTTAAATAAGCAATCATATGAAGAAACAGAATAACAAGTCACCAGTAAAGGAAATATATATAAAAAAATAAAAATAAATAACAAAAAAATATATAAAAAACACAACTGAAAAAAAAGATATTATTTTTTATTTTTTTTTTATTCAATTTTTAATTTTGCATGCTGCCCCCAATTTAATTCACTAGCCCTCAAATTTTGAACAGCTACGAGCATTAAGGATGGCTGCTCCATCACACATAGGAAAAACAAAATCAGACAAGGTTCGTCGTATTGTCAAAACAACAAAAATCATCAATAAATAATAATTTAAATATCAAAATTAATTAATGGCTTTATCATGTTTCATCATCATCATCATCATCAAGTGATACATAAAAAAAAAAAAAAAGTAAATTTATTAAAAGAAAAAAAATAATAATTAATGAATTTCTTTCTTTTTTTTTTTTTAGTTAATATCAAAAATTATTTACACTCTGATATTGTCGACATTTATTGATAACCCATGATTTTTTATTCTTCCTCATTCTGACATAATGTAAAAGAAAAGAAAAAAAAAGGAAAAATACATAACAAAAATATATAAACATTAATTAAAATGATGAAATATTTTTATTTATTTAAATAAAATAAATTGTAGATTTATTATTTATTTTATAAATTCATTATAAAGCTTTTTGTGTGATAAAACTGGTTATATTTTCAAGTACGTTATTGTGCTTATAGTTATCATTAAATTATATATTTAAAGTTGATAAAATAATAATTTAAATAACAAAATATGTACAAGTATATTTAATTTATATAATAGTTTTATTATTAAATTAATTTATTTATTTTTAATTACAGTCAACACCAGTTGGATCAATGCAGACTGGACATGAAATTGTTGTATCACCAAACAGGGATAGACATGCTGCAACTTATAAGGTAAATAATAATAAAAAAAAAAAAAAAAAAAAAAACTGGCTTTTTATTTAAGCATGGTTTGTTTTTTTTTTTTTTTAATTTTTTGTCATTCAAGTAACCGCATGTAATTAATTGCTGATTTGTGAAAGCAATAATACACAACAATAATCATAGATTTTAAATAATAAAAAAAATTAAATTGATTGGTCAAGTTGTTCAGGATAACTCGAGAAATATTTATAAACTTTTTTATCATTTAAAAATTTAAAAAGAAAATTTATCAAAATGAAATTAGTAGTTTTTTTTAAATTGATTTTAAATATTTTTTGATGGATAATTATTTGTCTACTGGATTCAGGATGTTGATGATTTAGAAGATGACAATGGTGATGATGATGATGTTCTTGTATTGAATTATCAACATTTTGAAATGCGAGGAAAATATGTAAGCTCATTTAAGACTAGCTGGTATAATAAAAAATTATATTTTTATTTCATAATATTGTAATAAAGATAGTAACAGTAGAATGAGATATAATAATTATCTATAAACAGTATTTTATCAGAACCTTGAGACATATAATTTTCCTTTAAAAAAAAAAATAAGTAAAAATATTTTATCTTTAAAAAAAATTAATCAAGAATATTAGTATTATTATTTTTAGAATTATAAATTAATTTTTTGTTTGTTTATTTATTTAATTAACTAGTTAATAAAAACTTTTACAACTAAAATTTATTATTTTAAATTAAAAAATTCGAGCTGAATCAACTGGCCTATTAAATAATTTTTAAAAAATAACACAAAAATATTACATTTAAATATCGTTAATGATGTCTCGGTTTAAATATTTTTATTTTAAATAATAATAATATATTTTTAACTAAAAAATTAAAAAAAAAAACAAAAAAAATGTCCCGCTTGTTCCTCCAGGATGTGGCTGGAAGCGGGGTGGGAGGAGGGGGCGGTAAAGGGGTGGGAACAACATGGCCTGATACAGTGAAACAATCAGGTGCTGGTGGTACATTGACGCCTGCTGACAGACATGGTTCAGTTCAGGTGAGTTTACCCGCATAATCCTTTTAATATCCTTTTTTTAAAAAATATATAATTTTTATCAGTAAACATCATTAACCACCCCTTGATCATCTTTCATCATGATCAACATGCGTTTTCATATTAATTTTATTTTTCATCATATACATTAATATTTTCTTAATTAATTTTTTTTTTTTAAATTATTTATATTTATTTTTAATTTATTTATAATTATTAAAATATTAAATATTTTTTAGACACGATATCATCGAATTATGGTCAGTTGACATAACTCAAGAAATTTTTTTTTTTTTAATTATAATTGTCTGGTTTATATTTAGCATGTTTTGATTTTTATTTTTTTGATTTATAATTTATTTAACTAACTTATGATTTTTTACTGAGTGGTTTTTTATATATTTTTTTTTTTAATTTAAAATATAATATATAAATTTATTTTGAGTATTTTTATGTAATTATAAATTTTGTTTATTAAATTAATTTTAAAACACTGTTTTTTATTATTTATACAATATTTTAATGAGATATTATTTATATTGTAAATAATTGTTTTCATTAAAAATAATGAATTCTATATTTATTTTGTTGTAATTAAAATTGAAATAATATTATAAATGTTAAAATTTTATACTTAAATTGGAATATTTTTACTATAAAAAAAATATTATTATTAATTATTTAGAGCTATAATTTGTTGAAAAAAATATATATTTAATAATTATAGATGTAAATTAATGTTATTTATAATAATTGTTTGTTTTTTATTGATTTAGGTGGTATCTTCAACAAATGGAGAACTTGCAAATGATGATCCAACAGCTGGACATTCAAATACACCAATAACAGCACCTCAAGAAGTAGAAATGATTGATGAAACCAAGTTAGTATTAATTTTTTATTTAAATTTTAAATTAATTATTAATTTTACATTTTTTTTTTCTTTTTTTTTTTTTATAAAAAATTAAACTAAAATTATTTAAAATAAGTAAATAATCTTTTAATTTATTATTTCATCTGTATATCATTATCTCATTTAATTAAAATATCATGACAAATCTTTTTTTTCCAGAAAAAATGAAATATATAATAAAAATAAAAAATGTGTTAATAAATTATGTACAAAATGTGGCAAGAAGAAACGTCCCCTCTCCCAGACAACAACAACAAATTCAATTAATGCTAAGAAATTCATGTTGCATAAATCCTTTTATATATTCCCAACTTTATTAAAAAAATAAAATTATCAATTATTATATTAATTTATTAATTAATTATTTTTGTAATATATTAAAATAAAAAATTTTTATTTTTATTTTTTTTTATTTCATCAAACTTTATCATAAAAACTTTTTGCTTTCTTTTTTTTGTTTTTTTTTTATCATTTTTATCTTCATGGTTGGTTATAAGGTGATATTTTTATTTGAACAAAAATAAAATAAATTAATTTTTATAATAAATTATAAATTATAAACTAAAAATGATTATCTAAGTCCTATTAGTGTTTGTTTTATTTCCAGATGTTGCTGTTTTTTCAAACGTAAGAAGAAAAAAAATGGAAGACAAAAATGACTGTCAGTTACTGTTGGTCACAGTGGCACAGTACAATGTGCTAATAATAGTGAAGTTATTGGTAATAATGAAACAAGAAATAATAATGATAATGGTGGTATTATTATTGTCAATGATAAATATAATAATGGTGATACTGAAGATAATGGTGATAATGAACGTGAAGCTGTTAAATTATTACGTGATTTTAGTTGTTCAGCATCACGTGAATCGGTGCTACAAACAACTGTAACATCAACATCAACACCACCACCACAACAACAACAACAACAACAACAGCCACCAGTTAATTAAAACACTTAAAAAAAAAAAACAAAATAAACTGAATAAATTTATGTAATATTACAACAAACCACAAATGAAAAAAATAATTTACCACAACCATTACTATTACCACAAACTGCTGTTATTATTGTTTATCATAAAAATCAAATCATTATCATCAATGAGTCGTTGATGTTGTCCACATTATATTCGACATTTAAATAAAATATTATAATAATAATAATGATGAGCTACATTTATATTTTTTATTATTTTTTATTAATTTAATTAATTTCAGTCTGATTTTAATATGACTCTTTTAATTATTAATTTAGATATTCATTTTCAATTGTTTTATCAATAGAATTGTTGTTAATAAATTATTAAAAAAAAAAAAAAAAAAGCTCATTTCAATATTTTAATAATTCAATATTAATAATGAAAAGAATTATTTGTGATTTTAGTAAAAAAAAAAAAAAAATATATATAAAAAAGAAAAATTCATTTTTATTTAATTTACTCTTTTTTAATATCAATTTTTTTTTTTTTTTTTGATGTTAAAAAATTAATCATTAATTATTTAATGGTAATTTAAAAATCATTTACACACATATAAATACAATTAATGTTTTTAGGCAATCATTTTTTTTATAATAAAACAAGCCAGTTGATTATCAATTAAATAAATAAATCAGTCATTTGATAATTTTTAAATAATATATATTATATTATTTATTTATATATATATATATATATTTTTTTTTTTCTCAATTGACTGAGTATTTATTTAAATTTGACTTTTTATGAAAATATTTACACATATATGTTTTTTATTAGAGGCAAAATGATAAATGAAATTTAATAATTAAATCATGTATGTTTCTGGCAATGTGAGAATGCTCTGTTTGCATATAAAAGCCAAATAATAAATAACAACAAAACAAAAATATAATACAATTATAATTAATTAAAAAAATAATTTTTCTTTTTTTTTTTTTTTTTTATTTCATTCAATAGATATTAATAGTTTAAAACAATTTTTTTTTTTTATTAATTTTACGTTTACATTATTAAAAATAAATTAAACTATCTCTGACAAATTATGTACTTATATAAAATTATAATTTAATTATTCATTTTTTTTTTTTGCTAATTTTATTAAAAAATCAATTACTCATTTCATTAAATATTTATCTATATTTATATAGTTATTATTTTTTTATAATATCATTCAGTAAAATATTAAAAATCATTTTAAATTTTGAAAAAAAAAAAAAAAAACACAACTGACTGCTGGTTAAGTTAGTGATTTTTAATAATAAAAATGAATAAATTTTATTTGTATATATTATTGTCAGAGTATTTTAAAATATAACAAATAATGTAAAACGTATTTTTTTTTCTTAAAATTAATTAGTCAATTATTTTTATTATTGATTAATCATTGCAACAAAAAAAAATATCAACTTTTTTGTTAATTTTATTGACAAAAAAAATTTAAAAAAAATTAAATAATGCCTTGTTATTATTTTATATCTTAAAAATAAATATGAAATTATAAAAACAAAATAATGCCTTGAATAAGCAGAGTGGATATAATATTATCATGATATCAACAAAATAAAATTTTATATTACATAAAAATAAAACAAAAATAAAAATAAAAAAACAATTAAGATTAAATTAAAAGTAAAAACAATTTTAATCCATGATAAAAAATAATTAAAATAATAATAATATTAAATTAAAAAATAATATGCACTTGAGCTTGTTTAAATTATAGCCAAAGGAATCACAAATTAAATAATTTGTTTTTTTTTTTATTTTTTATCTGACAAACATCTTGAAATAAAAATTAAAAGGCAAATTCAGGAATTGGCATCATTGGATATTTTATAATAATATCCAAGTCAATTTATCAATATTAATATAAAAAATAAAAAAACAATCATCAATTGTTTATAAAAATTGAAATACAAAATTACTAATAAAATAATAATTGTGATTGTTACTGATAAATGCAGAATGTACGTATTTGTTTTGTGTGTTACTTGTAAATAATAAATATCCAATTTTTTTTTTTTTTTGGAAAATATAAAAAACAGCTGAAAATAATAATAAATAATTATGATTATTAAGTGATAACCATTAATGTTATAAATGAAAAGGTTAAATAATTAGTTGTAAAAAAAAATAAAATAAAATAATCTTTGATTGTATGACTCACTTTTGTGTGATTTAAAAAAAAAAAAATATATATAAAATCTTTTGCCTTTTTTTGATTAAAAAAAAATCAATTATTAATTTTTTAAAATAATTATTTATGAACAAATTAATTATTTAAATGCTCAGCTGCAAAAATGTAAGTAAAATTTGAAGAAAAAATAAACTTAAAAATATATCAAATTGTATAATTTAAAAAACAGCTGAAAATATCATTTGTTTTTTTTTTTTTTTTCTTTTAATTATTAAATTTTATAATTAAGTGAATTTAAAAACAAAAAAAAAATCTATGTACTGCCTGGAATGACATTATGATGAACCAAAAGAAGCACTGAAAGTACGTTTTTTTTTTTTAAAAAACCTTAAGTGCATTGAGGAATTAATTTAAAAAAAAAAAAAAAAATACATACCAAGTTAAAACGTAAAAATTTAAATGTACATAAAGTGTTTTCATTAATTAAAAATATCGCCAAATGGCTAGTTAAATAATATATCATATACAAAATTTAAAAAAATAAAAAAATAAAATAACAAAAATATTATCGAGTATATAAAGTTGTTTTAAAATTTTATTATCAAATTAAAAATGATAAAATTATAATAATATTATTTTAAAATTTTACAGATTTTTATTTTGACATACAACTTTGTCAACAATATTACGTCCAATTATTGAAAAATCTTCAATCATAGCTTTTAAATTTAATATTAATTTATCATTTTTAATTTTACGACAATTAATATTTGAAACTTTAAAATCTTTTATTTCCAATGCTGATGGTTTTAATAATACTCCAATAACAGATCCTCCATATGTATCATGAAAAAATAAAGCATAATCACTGTAGATATTCTGAAACAAACAAAAAAAAAAAAAAATAAAATATAAAATATAAACAATTAAAAATTAATTGATAAAAAAAAAAATATTTACCCTTAAATCTTTCAAGTAATATTGAACAGGATCAAATTCAAATACTGGTATTTTTTCATCAACATGTTTTTTATATGGATGCCATGTATCAACACTAACTGTATCATCAAGTTCAATTGATTGATATCTTCTTGGATTAAATTCATTTTTTAAATAAATTAATACATCATATTCAATTGTTGATGATTTAAACATTGGTTTCCAACTAAATATATTTGATTTATTAAATTGTATATCAACAAGTTTTAATGTTTCTTTAGCCAATAAACTAATACGTTTTAATATAATTTTATTTGGTGATTTTTTAGTCCATATTGAATCTAAATGATCATATGGTGTTGATATAAATAAATCTGGTAATGTACCATTTGTTTTAGATGTACTAAAATAATTTTCAATATTAATAATTTCTTCTTTTGTTAAATCATCATTTAAATTAATAATAACTGGATCAGTTGTCCATGATTCTCTTGAAAAATATTCTAAAAATCTAATAAAACCAACTTGTGGTATTTGTGTTACATTATATGGATATGGTGATAAATACATATATGCAACAAGTAATTCAATAACAATTTCAGGCATATGATAATCATCAATTAAATGTGATGATAACCAACGTTTAACAAGACAACATGTTATACCATATGCTGGTTGTTGTAAATGTAAACCATGTAATACACTACTTAATTTTGGTAAATGAAATAATTTTTTTTCTAATAAATCAGATTCATTATTATTTTTATATTGTATTATACCATCATTATTAATTTTTTTTAATAATGTTATTTCATTATTTTGTGCAATTTCAATAACAAATACATAACCAGATTTATATACAATTATATTTTTATCATTAACATATGTTTTTAAATTATATTGTTTACGTAAACAATTTGATATTTCAATATTAAATGCTGCTTTTGTTTTTCTAAATGCAATTAATTCATTTGGCCAATTACCACTTATTGATAATTGTATTATAATATTTATACTTGGTACATATTGTGGTGATTTAATTGTATTATCATTTATTATATGTAAATTATTATAATCAATTGTTATATTTTTTTGTTTATTATATGTTGATGATAGTGGTGGAAATACACTTGAATATCTGTATACTGAACTTGTTACTTGTACACTATTTATTGTTAATGGTAAATCTTTTAAACTTGTTAAATTTTTTTCAAGTTCATTAAATACATTTAAAAACATTAATGTTGCTTCTTCACCAGTACCATATTCAAAATGTGTTATTTTAGTTTTTTTCATTATTAATAATTCATCACATTGATCACCATAATATAAATATTGATTTTTTGATATATTTAATTTTGATGCTAATATAAACATAATTATTTGTTTATTTAACATTCTTTTATCTGATATTGTTTTAGATTTTTTCCAATAAACAGTTTCACACGTACTACTATCTTTAAAACGTCGTAATTCTGATTTATTTCCCCATAATTCTTTAAATTCACGTAATTCTTCTGATTCAGTTGAACTTGTTGTTGATTCTGGTCCTCTTTCAATTGGATTAAAACAATAATATGAATTTATTTGAATACCAATTTTTATTTTATTAAATATAATTGATAATTTATCTTTAATATTCCATTCATTAATTGGTTCAGCTTCAACAAATAAATAATTTACTCTTTTACCAAGTGCTTTACTAAGTATTGTTATTAATAATTCAATAACTTTACTACGTTTATCAACACCAAGATCTAATTTTTTTTCATTATTTATTTTTTCAATTGATAAATTATTTAACATTTCAGTATCATGTAAACATATAAATTGATCAAAACATGAATAAAATGGTAATTTTCTCATAAATAATATTTGAAAACTATCAATATTTTTTTTATCAAGTGATTCTAATGCTAATTTAGCTTCATTTTTAAACCAATAAAAATTATTTTTAGTTAAATTTGATAATATATTATGATAACCAGTTGCATCAATAAAAACACAATCATAATATTTATGATAATGATCAATTCTTGCTTTATCATCTTCACCATTTGCTAATGTTATACCTTTTTCAGTCCAATCAGATTGAGATAATATATTCCATACATTTCTAACAATTTGATAACTACTCATATATGTATTTAATTTTTTTTTATACAATAAATGTAATACAAACATTGTCAATGTATGTCCATTAAATACTGTTAATAAATTTGATGATTGACGTTGATTTAACCATATTTTTAATAATATTATACCATCACGTATATTTGGTAAATCTTTAAGTATATGATTTGTTTTATTATTACAATCAAATATTGTTAAATCACGTAATATCATTGAATTATAATATGGAGTTGGTGGTAATTCATTTGGTTCTTTTTTAATTTCTTCATTATATAACCATTCAGGACGAATTGAATTTTTTTCAGGTAAAAATCTATTTAATTTAAAACTTGTTATTTCAGCAGCAGGATGAATATAAATTGTAATTTTTTTAGCCAATGAACTATCTGGAATAATTTTTAATATTGGTGACCATGTATTACCAATAAATTTTACATCATCAACAATATTATTATCAAGATTTGCAGCAATATAACTTAAATAAGCTATACGTTTTCTTGAATATTTATAATTTTGATAATCACATTTGTTAAATAATTTACTTGGCATTTCTATCATAATATCAATTATAATATTTGGTCCAATTGTTGTACCAAGTGAATAAGATCCAATTATACTAATATTTGATGGTTTTAAAAATTTATAAGTTAATTTATCATTAATTGGTACATCAATTATTGGTATTTCAATATCAAGTTTTGTTAAATCACATTCTTCTGTTTCTTTTATTGATTCAATATTTTTAACAAATTTTAAATACCAATTTTTAAATTTATCAACATATTTATCTTTAATTCTAACTTCATTTAATACTTCTTCAATTTGTAATCTAAACAAATTTGAATTAAATAAATTTTCAGTTTCACGTAATTGTTGTAATTCATCAGCTGTTGGTGCTTTATATAAATCATGATTTTTTTTAAATTTTTTCTTTTGATTTATTTCTTTATCATCAGTAATATCCAGAGATCTTTTATTTGTATCAGTTGAAGTCATTTCAACACTCTAAATTAAAAATAATAAATAAAAAATAATTAATAATTAATAATAATAATAATATTAAATTAACAATATAGTTTACATTAATTTTAGTAAGAATTATTTTGTATTTTTAATGATATTAATTACCTCAATTTCTTTTTTCATGTTGAATGATTTAATTTATTAAAATTTGTTATAATTATTGTTATTATTTTATAAATAAAATTATTTATAATTATTTATTTTTTAGTAAGGTTAATGTACACACTGTTTACCATGTGGTCGAAAAATAAATTTTAATTTTTTTTTTAACAAAAAAAAAAAAAAAAAACTTAAGCTTACTTTACAATTTACAATTTACAAGCAACGACGAATTTTTTTTTTTTCATAAAAACAAACCTTAAAATTTTTCCGATTTTAGCCGATTAGTTTTTCACATTTTCCGAATCAAGAATAAGAAAAAAAAAAAAAAATATATCAGCGTGTTGTTTCTTTGCTGAACGTTGAAGTTTACACCAGTTTACACCGATTATAAAATAATTTAATAATTTATTAATTAAAAAAAATATCAAGATGTTGAGCAGAACAAGATTATTGTCAAAAAATGCTACATTACTCAGAGTAAGTAAATTAATTAAATAAATAATTATAAAATTAAATTTATCATCTAACCTGTGTGGATGATAAAATATTAAACGAATATTACCATTAATTTTTTCAGCATTTAGTTGTTAATCCAACAATTAATGTAAATCCATTGATGATTAATCAAGTCAGAGAAAAATCTGGTATTAGTTCACCAATTAATACAATCATCATGTTTGTTCCACAACAAGAGGTTTGTATTTAATTTATATATTTTTTAATTAAAAAAAAAGAAAAAAATGAGGCAATTTAATTTAATTTAATAAATTATTAATCAACAGGCATGGATAGTTGAAAGAATGGGAAAATTTAATCGTATTCTTGAACCAGGTTTAAATTGGTTAGTACCAATAATTGATAAAGTTAAATATGTACAAAGTTTAAAAGAAATTGCAATTGATGTACCACAACAAAGTGCAATTACATCTGATAATGTAACACTTGATATTGATGGTGTATTATATCTTCGTATTAATGATCCATATTTAGCATCCTATGGTGTTGAAGATCCAGAATTTGCAATAATACAATTAGCACAAACAACAATGAGATCTGAACTTGGTAAAATATCATTGGATAATGTATTTAGAGAACGTGAAGGACTTAATGTTGGTATTGTTGAAAGTATCAATAAAGCAAGTAAAGTTTGGGGTATAACATGTCTTCGTTATGAAATTCGTAAGTATATTTATTATCTTTTTTTTTTTTTTTTAAAAACAATAAAAATAAACTAGATGAATGATTAAATTAATGTTTTTTATTTTTTATTTAATTATTTCATCAGGTGACATTAGATTACCACTAAGAGTACAAGAAGCCATGCAATCACAAGTTGAAGCTGAACGTAAAAAACGTGCTGCTATTTTAGAATCAGAAGGTATCAGAACAGCTGATATTAATGTTGCTGAGGGTAAAAGACAATCAAGAATTCTTGCATCAGAAGCTGAAAGACAAGAACAAATTAATAAAGCTAGTGGTGAAGCTGCTGCTGTATTAGCTGTTGCTGAAGCACGTGCTAAAAGTTTAGAAATGATTGGTAAATCATTATCATTAAAAGATGGTAAAAATGCAGCATCATTAAATATTGCTGAACAATATGTTAATGCATTTGATAAATTAGCTAAAACGAATAATACTATTATTTTACCAAGTAATGTCTCTGATGTATCTAGTTTTGTTACACAAGCTATGACTATTTATAAAAAATTATTACCACAAAATGATTCATCAGGTAATAATCAATCAGATGTTGATGAAGTTTATGAGTATTATAGTGATAAAGAAGAAGCTGAAAAACAATCAAATAATACAAAATCACGTTTATCATAAGTTAAAATGTTAATAAATTTAATAAAATGAAAACAACATTTTTCATAATAATTTTTTGTGTGTTATATTTTTATTTAAAAATTTATTTTAATATAATTTTTTTTTTTTTATTTATGTTCATGAAGACTTTAAAGTAATTTAAATTAATTAAAAATATTAAAAATTTAATTGATAAATATATTTTTTTGTTATTTTAAATATTTATTTGCGTTTTTTTGTTTGTATTGCAGCAGCTGGTGGAACATAAGTTTCTTGTGAAATACGATTGATGTAGTACAAAGCAACCATTGAAAATATAAAACATGTTGTTGTTGATACTCGATGAACAAGTCCAGCAGATATCATTGAAAATACCAAAGAAATAAATACTGAAATATAAAATTTAATTTATTATTAAATTAAATTAATTTTATATTTTTGTTTTATTTGATGTTTACCTTCTGGAAATAATTTTTGTTGAAATTGTTTTCCAAACATTGATGATTCTAAATTTCCAAGTGCTGTTAAGATAAATACAAACAACAGGGATCCAATAAAACCACCAAGAATTGTGTGTAATTGAGTTGATGTCAACCAAACTTTATACATTTGCATACCAGAAAATAAAATAATTGTTATAACTGATGATAACAAAAATGATACACCACTTGTTACAGCTGTAATAAAATAATTTTATATTATTATTTACTTTTTTTTTTTTAGATTAAAAGACCGGTTTGTTGGTTATGACACGTAGCAAGTTACAGATATTTTATATTTTAAATTGTATTTTGTTTAATTAAATTTTATCTGAAATTAATTTTAGGAATATTTCGTTTATTTGTTTATAAAAATACTTGCCCATTTTTTTTAATTATTGGGAATTGTTAATTGTTGTTATTTTTTGTTTATATATTAAGAATCAATGACAAGTTGTCAACTTGTTTTTTGATAAAAAAAAAAATAAAAAACAAGATTTTTTTTTTTATTACTGTTTGACCGACTGATAGTAGCATTACGTTACACCGGAAATTGTGATATCATTTTGAATTTAAAAAATAAAAATATTCGGGGTATTTTTTTTTTTTACACAATTTGCATACTGTTTGTAGTACATACCTCTTTGATCATTATATTCACCTAATACAAATGCAAAATTTTTTCAAAAAAAAAAAAAAAAAATCAAAAAACTCTTCGGTCTTTATATTTGCCTGATAAAAATTCAATTTTTTTTTTTTTTAAATATGAAAATATAATATATCAAAAAATATCGATGATGGAAATAAAGTATAAATACTTTAAAGTATGAATACCTCTTTTCAAGTCATGTTCGCCTAGTATTTTCCCCAATTTTTTCAATAAATTTTAAAATAAGTTAATATCGATAGAAAAAAACGGGAAACGGCATTGAATACCTCTTTTCAAGTCATGTTCGCCTAGTATTTTGGCCATTTTTTTAAATAAATTTTAAAATAAGTTAATATCGATAAAACGAAAAATATCGATCATAGATAAAAACGGGAAGCGGCATTGAATACCTCTTTTCAAGTCATGTTCACCTAGTATTTTCCCCAATTTTTTCAATAAATTTTAAAATAAGTTAATATCGATAAATCGAAAAATATCGTTCCTAGATAAAAACGGGAAACGGCATTGAATACCTCTCTTCAAGTCATGTTCGCCTAGTATTTTGAACATTTTTTTCAATAAATTTTAAAATAAGTTAATATCGATAAATCAAAAAATATCGTTCCTAGATAAAAACGGGAAGCGGCATTGAATACCTCTCTTCAAGTCATGTTCGCCTAGTATTTTGAACATTTTTTCAATAAATTTTAAAATAAGTTAATATCGATAAATCAAAAAATATCGTTCCTAGATAAAAACGGGAAACGGCATTGAATACCTCTCTTCAAGTCATGTTCGCCTAGTATTTTTGCCATTTTTTTTAATAAATTTTAAAATAAGTTAATATCGATAAATCGAAAAATATCGATAATGCAGAAAAACGGGAAACGGCATTGAATACCTCTTTTCAAGTCATGTTCGCCTAGTTTTTTTGCCATTTTTTTCAATAAATTTTAAGATAAGTTAATATCGATAAATCGAAAAATATTGATCATAGATAAAAACGGGAAACGGCATTGAATACCTCTTTCCAAGTCATGTTCACCTAGTATTTTGGCTATTTTTTTTAATAAATTTTAAAATAAGTTAATATCGATAAATCGAAAAATATCGATCATAGATAAAAACGGGAAAGTGTATGGAATACCTCTTTTTGAATTCGCCTAAGTGAATACTTTTAAGATCACAAGCCTATGAACTTGCCTATAGATACTTAAAAAAACAAAAACATAATAAATTAAAAAAATGAACAACAAATTAATAAAAATAATACAAATTATAATTATGCATATATAAAAATAAATAAATTTTAAACCAAACATTAACCATGAATATGAAAATAAATCATCTCGATTATGATTGTCTTTTAATGATATTTTCATATATTCCACTTGAAGAAAGATTTAAAATTAAATATGGTAATTATATATCAATTTAAACATATAAAAAAAAAATAAATAAATAATTAAAAATTATTAAATTTTAGTTTGTCAAAAATGGCGTAATATTAGTCATTTAATATGGACAAATATACAATCAATAAATTGTCGAAATGTATATTTAAATAACATAAACATAACTCAATCAGATTTTGAAAATATTATAAAAAAGTGTGAAAAATATTTAAAACAATTAACACTTTATATTAATATAAAAACAGATTCAATATTAGAAGTATGTAAATCATGTAAAAATATCCAATATCTTGACTTTTCAAATTCAAATGACATCATTGACGAAACAATATTATTAATAATAAAAAATTTTAATCAATTAAATTATCTTAATATTAGTAATAATTGGAATTTAACAAAAAAATCATTAAATCAATTGGGTAAATTAAAAAATTTAAAAAATATAATTTTAAATGATATTATAATAATTGATGATGAAATTATTAATCAATTTAATAATATGATTATTGTTGAATTTGAAGTATCATGTGTTACTGATAATTCAATTAAAAAACTTTTACAAAATTCTTGTGATCTTGAAATATTAAATATATCTGGTAATCCAGTTACAATTGATTTACTTAAATTTGCAACAATAATAACTCAAAAACGTCAAAAATTATTAAAAATAATTGTAAGTAAATATCTTTATGAAGAATTTGAATATAATAATTCATTATTTTTAACAATTGTTACTTGATTATTGAATTATAAATTAATTTAAAAAAATTAATTTAGATAAATAAAATTGCTATTGTTATTTAATTTTGATTGAAATAATTTTATTGTATTTTATAGATTTACATGTTTATCATATATAATTTTATATGAAATGAAAAAAATATTTATTTTGTTAATAAAATTGTTTGTTTATTTTTAAATGATAAAATAATTAATTCATGTTTATTATTGAATATTTCATTGTGCTGTTGTTGTTGATATTTTCAACTACAAATTATCAATTATTTTCAATGTAAACAGTGATGTGAATCATCGATTAGTCATTAATAATTTAAATATATTTTTAATTATTAATTTTGTGCATAAATTTTACTACTGAATTTCATTAAAACTGTACATTTTTATATTTTATTATTTCTTAAAATTTAAGGGTTGGTCCTTTTTAAAATATATATATTTTATTTTATTTTTTTTATATTCATTTTATAATTTTCGATATGCTATGTAGTTTAATATTGACTTCATTTTATAATATTTTCTACTATTTTATTTATTATTATATTTAATTTTGAGTGTAGCTGAGAAAATAATAAAATGCAATTGATAATTTAAACTTTCTAAATTTGTATTTTAATAATAATTAATAATAATTAAATTTATTTATTTTATTTTACATATTAAATCATGAAATTAAAGTTGGACCCATAAGTTATAAAAGTGTACGAAAAAAAAAATAAAATACATTTGTTATTTTTTTGATTATATTTTTTTAAAATTATTATTATTTTTATTTAAATAAATTATTATTGAGAAATAAAAAATTATAGTTTTATTAATTTTAATTATATAAATATATTAATAGCTTTTTTTATTTATTTATTTTTTATTTCAAAATTAAATAAATTAATTTAAAATATGATATTTTCTTTTTTTTTTTTTTATACAGTAATGATGATTAATTAAAATTAAAGAGTCCAAAATTTAAAATATGTTTTTATTATTTTTTTTTTTTTTCGTAAAAAACTATACAATTGTTTTATTTTTTTTATTTTAAAAAATATAAAATAATTCATGTGGTTTTTTTTTTTTTATCATTTTTAAATCTTATTATTTTAAAAATAAAATAATTAAATATATAAGTTAATTAATAATTTTTTTCTTTTTTTTTTACATAATTAAATATACATTTTTGTTGAATATTTTATTAAATTATTTTTATACTCTACTATTTAATATCAAGTTTCATGATCATCATTAAAATTCATTGATTATTTTTTCATATTTAAAATAAATAAATTCATTCAATTCAAAAACAAACTTGTGACATTATTTTCATTAATATTCTAATAATTATCGCTTTTCAGACGCCATAAATATTCTGGCAGTTATGAATTAAAAATTACTTGAATGACTATATATATATATATATTAATTAATTTTGATTATTATCACTTTCTAATAACGTTGATATATATATTTCCATCTTAACAATATTCATCAAATAAATATATATATATATTTGTTAATAATAATTAACTATATCACCG
Organism: Lysiphlebus fabarum; assembly: GCA_011426435.1. NCBI lineage: Eukaryota > Metazoa > Arthropoda > Insecta > Hymenoptera > Braconidae > Lysiphlebus > Lysiphlebus fabarum. The sequence continues at coordinate 66,646 of WSYQ01001198.1, forward strand.
ATATTAATTGATAAATTTTCTAAATTTTATGAAAGCTTTTATATATTTATCTAAACTTTTTTTTTTTATTTTTTAAACATATATATATTTTTTTTTAATTTACATTTTTTTTTTTATTTAAATATTTATTACTAATAATTATTTATAGAAGAAATAATTATATTAATGTGCGTTTATTTAAAATAATATTAATATTAAACATAATTTGTCCTTGAAGCACAACAAAGAAAATTAAAACTACTACCACCAAAATAATTTGGATTATCAGAACCACCACGATTGTCCCATCTTGTACCTTTTTTTGGTCCATTACTACGAGCATTACTGATAAATCCATCTTGAAGAGCAATTGAACGTTCTGTTAAATTTAAAATCAAATTAATTAATTGTTTAAATATTTATTTAAATATTATTCAACAGAGTAAACAAGTTTTTCTTCAAATTTAACTATCAAAAAAAGTTATTTTTCTTTCTAATTAATTCACAATTTCAATTAAAAATATCAAGAAAATTTTTATTTTTATTTTTATTCACAAAATTACTGTAAATTAATTTTATGATATTCATCTTTGTAATTAAGACTAAATATTTACTCAAATAAAAACTTAATTATTAAGTAAAAAATTAAAGAGTTTTGTTTGTGATAAATATACAAAATAATTTACTAAAAAAATTTTACTTTTAGAATTCTTCATTTACAACATTAAAATACTTGTTTTATTTTTTCAAATTAATTTATACAATTTATAATTTATAATTTTAATAAAATAATATTATTTTCAACTCACCTACATCAGCTTCAGATTGTGGCATAAATTCTTGTAATTCAGCAATAAGATTACTAATTTCTGTTGAATCTTTTCTAATACTACATAATTCTTCTTCATTAAAATTTGGTGTTATTGGTTTACAAAGTAAAATTGATGATATCACATTACCAATATTTGATGGTCCAGATTTACTAGCTATAAAAATTAAATCATTATTAATTTATAAAAAATAAATACAAATTTAAATTAAATAAATTAATTAAAATTTTTTTTTTTTTTCATACCATAATAACCAGACATATCCATTGGTACAATTCTAACAAGATTTTTTGCTTTATAAAGTTCACGTAAAAATAATTGTGAAACAAAAAATAGTAAAACTAAATTTGGACTATCAGCTGGAATTCCAAGATCAATGGCACTGTTAAAAATAAAAAAATAAAATATTCAATTAATAGTTAAATAACAAATAATATTTTTTTCAACTAAAAAAATTTAAATTTTGTTAAAAATAAAATTAAAAATACTTTTTGACCCAGACGAATAATTTACAAGTTTTTTTTGAAGTTTTTTAAATGGCCAGAGGCATCAACAATGTTGAGAATAAAAAAAAATATATAAAACAAACTTTTTTAAAATAATAAAAATATTAAAAAAAATATATATATGTATATTAAAATTATTAGTAGACCTTGTCCTATATTTTAAGTGGTACTTGTAAAAGCACAAAGAGTGTTAACACTTATTTTACATGAGAGGTACTTTTTTTTTAATATTGTCCAATTTAAAAACCCTGTTATTTAAAAAAAAAAAAAAACTAAAATAATTTATAAATTATAATATTGTTTTTTAATAAAATAATAAACAATTTTTACACTCAAATTTTATCAAAGTAAATAAACAAAATGAATTGAAAATTATTTGATATTTTGATAAATTATTTAGCAAACTTTTTTGAAGATTGAGTTGAAATGTTAACTTGATAAATTTAAAATTTAAAATAGTAAAAAAAAAAAAAAATGATAAAGTTTTATTTTATGTAACTTAAAGTAGCTAAAGATCTGTGATATTTTTTTTTTTTTTTATATTTTTTTCAAGATAAAAAACGATCTGTCAACACCTCGTGTTTCTTAACAATCCCCTTGACGTTATATTGCGGAGAAGTCCAACAACTTTAACAAACTGGAGCAAACTTGATGGGACTATAATAATATACTAAAGTCTTATAACTATAATACGTGTATATATGTGTAATTTATATATAGAAAAAATTTATATAAAATTTAAGTGTATTTTATGTAATGGCAAACTCTGAAGATCGACTTCATTGAGTAGTTCAAATAAAGTTTCAATATATGAACAAAGAGGAAAAAATATTTTGGTTTTTCTATTTTTCGTTGGGAAAATATGACATAAAATGCATTGAAAATTCTTTGGTATGCCTTTGGGCTATGAGAATATATAAATTGGTCTTTACTTTGTCATATCCAAGTTAAAAAAATAATAAAAATATTATTTTATAGTAAGTATATCGATATAACAATTCAGAATATATATATTTTGTTAAATTTTTGTTTTTTTTTTTTTACTCATTACTGTTTGTTTTTATTTTATTTTTTTTTTGTCTCGAGGTTTTCGATAAAAATGCATTGAAAAAATAGGAAAATTGAGTTTCATATAATCCTGGGTATTTTTATTTTTTTATTTTGTTATTTTCTTATTTTTAAAAGTTTTTAAAATCAAGTTGAATTGTTTAATGTTATTGGGTGTTTATTTTGAGGGTGATATTTGAAAATTGTATTGAAATAAATTGAAAGGAAAATTTAAGTGAATTATTTATATTTATATATATTATTTGTTTGTGTTTTGAATATTAAAAAATGGTTTGTTGTAAAAATAAAATTATAAAGTTCTAAACACTTATTAATTTTTAAATTTTTTATTATTTTTATTTAAATAAATTATTATTGAGAAATAAAAAATTATAGTTTTATTAATTTTAATTATATAAATATATTGAAAGCTTTTTTTATTTATTTATTTTTTATTTCAAAATTAAATAAATTAATTTAAAATATGATATTTTCTTTTTTTTTTTTTATACAGTAATGATGATTAATTAAAATTAAAGAGCCCAAAATTTAAAATATGTTTTTATTATTTTTTTTTTTTTTCGTAAAAAACTATACAATTGTTTTATTTTTTTTATTTTAAAAAATATAAAATAATTCATGTGGTTTTTTTTTTTTTATCATTTTTAAATCTTATTATTTTAAAAATAAAATAATTAAATATATAAGTTAATTAATAATTTTTTTCTTTTTTTTTTACATAATTAAATATACATTTTTGTTGAATATTTTATTAAATTATTTTTATACTCTACTATTTAATATCAAGTTTCATGATCATCATTAAAATTCATTGGTTATTTTTTCATATTTAAAATAAATAAATTCATTCAATTCAAAAACAAACTTGTGACATTATTTTCATTAATGTTCTAATAATTATCGCTTTTCTGGTACCAAAAATATTTTACAATTCATTTATGTTGGTTTTTATTTTTTTCTGTTTATTTTACAAACGACAAATTGGAAAATACAATTTCGAGTTTGACAGTGCTCGACTTGTATACAATTGACATGTGTAATTTGTTAATTTTTTACTTTTAAATTTTCAACAAAATAAAATCAATAAACTAAATAAAAATATTATTGTTATATAAAATTAAATAATTCTTCAACAATTTAACATGTAAATTAAATTAATACTGAAATATTTAATATCACAAGAATTTATCGTATAATTTTATTAAATTTTGAATAACTGATTTTTAAAAAATATTTACTTTTTAGTTATTTTAAAAAATAAAATTTCAAATGTTCAGTATAATTTATTTTCATTATAATCTTGTTAATGATAATGTTATTTAAATCTTTTGTTGATAAAATTAGAATTTTATAATAATAATTTAATTTAAAATATACTGTGAAACTTTTGAGAGTAGTTTTCAAGTTATTTGATTAAAAATAAGTAAATCAAAGATAAAAAATAAATTAATTAACAAACACATTAAATAATCAATTATTCTAAAAAAAAAAATAAAATTTGATTTATAAATTTTCATACATCATTTTCTTTTTATATAGTTTTTCTTTTGATAAATGAAAATAAAAATTTAGTTGTAAAAAAGTTCGATTTCTCTTGCAAAAGAAACCAAAAAATATAAAAAAAAAATGGAATTGTTTTTTTTTATCCCACGGGATTTTCTACTGAACTAGTTTTTATTTTATTTTTTTTATATTTTTTATAAAACTTATATATATATTTTCATCTTTTTATATGCCCTAGGCTTTTGTTTTATTTTCAATATCCACTGTACACCATTTAAAACAGAAAAAAAAATAATAAAAAAAATATAAAATCAGGCCGAGTAAAAAATAATTTGTCTTCAACTAAAATTATCAATGGTATTTCAACTTGTAAATTAAAAATAAATAAAAAATACTATATGGATTTTAATTGGTAAAAAAAAAATTTATTTTATTTTTAATTAGTTTTATAATAAATTTTTTTTTTAGAAAATAAAATTGAATAAATATTCATTTAAATTTGTATAGAAAAAAAAAGAAATATATTTTACATTTTTGTTTTTGAAAAATTAATCTCATTCACATGTGAATAAATATAAAAAATAATAATAAATAAATATTAAAATATTAAATTGAAAATAAATAAATATAGTTGTCAATCGAAATAATCAAAATTATTGATAAAATATTTTTAATAAAAAAGTTTACTAAAAATTTAATTTATTTTTTATAAGTTTTAAAAAATCATTCAATCGAAATACATGAAATTTTTTTTATTTTTTATAAATCCAATCAGTTTAATTGCAATTTTATTATATTACCATATTAATTTACAAATAAATAAAAAATTTTTATCATGAAATTATTTAACATATAAATATTCAATTACAAAATTAATAGAAAAATAAAATTTAGATTTTTTAATATTTTTTTTATCTTCAAATAAAAAAAAAATGATAAATTAATTAAATTTTTTAATAAATTAATTTATCAAAATAAATTATTTAAATTAATTTATTTACATAAAAAAATTATGAAAAATAACAAATATCATTTAAAATTTTTTAATTTATTCAAAATAAAATGTAAATTTATTGTTTATTTTTCTTTTTTTTTGTTAAAAATATAATTTTTTTTATCAAAAAATTCATGTTATTATTGAGTTAAAAATATTTTACATTGATAATATCAAATGTTTATGTTATCATGGTGATATTATACAGTGTAAATTAGTATAATATGTACAAACCAAGTTGACATAAAATTTCAGTCACGTATTTTATACAGTATATATGGTCATACAAACTGACAAGAGAGTCAACATGTATCAACAAAATCACGTGAATATTTTAATTATATATATTATATTATGTTAAATATATGATCGATAATGCTAAACATTGATGTCACTATTATTATTGACATTGACATTTTAAAAAAACTAATAAATTATCAAAGAAAATAATATTTTTAAAATTCAAAAAAAAAAAGAAAAAAAACAGAAATGAATAATTTTTTTTTTTACAAATAAAAAATACTTTTATAACGATAATAATAATATTAAAATTTTATATACTAAAAGAAAATATTTTAAATTTTTTTTATGAAAAATTCATTTGTTTATATTTTTTAATAAAAAAAAAAATGCAAATTTTTTTATCTATTTTTATAAAATTCAGTAGATTAAGATTTTTTAAAAATTTTTTATTTTATCCTTTTGTAAAATAACCAACATCAGTAGTTTTAATTATCGCATGTAAAGTTTATGTATTTCACATTTAATGAGAAAAAAAAAAATATAAATAAATAAAAGTTGGTTGATATAACGAAAAAAAAAAAAAAATCCCAACACGATTCAACGACAAACATTAAAAATTCAAATTTTCATTAAAGCCTGAGTAAATGATCTATTTTATTTTTTTATTTCAATGGAATACATTTTTCTAACGCACCTTTTTTTTTTTCATGTATTTTTATATTTTTATTTTATAAAATTTTCATTTGAGATATAAATCATTGGGTTCATTGTTAACATGCTAAGAAAAATATAATTTTTTTTAAATTTTAATTTCATTGCGTGACAGTGAATTTTACACCCTTATCATAAAAAAAAAAAAAAAAATTTTTTTTATTTTTTAAATCACCAAATAGTTTACTTGATTTTTTCAAATTTATTTATATTAAAAAAAATATAATTTACAATGAAAATTAAAAATAAAAAAATAAGCTTACCTTCGCATTTGTGGTAAAACAAGTTGTGATGTATTTTTGCATGCCTCAACACAACTTCTTCTAACTTTACGTACACGTTCACGTAATTCTGGACCATCTTTTGATTGACCAATGTTAATTAATAAATCACGAAACAGTGCTATTTGACTATTGATATCTTGAATTTGCTGTAAAATTAATAATAAAAGTTTACATGAATTTATTATTACATGAAAATAAACTTTAATTAATTTTACTAATTGGCAGAGTTGTATAACACAATTAATTTTCAAGCTCATTATTTATAAATCAATCATAATTAATATTATATAATTTTTCAAGATTTTAATAATTATTAATTTTTTAATAATAAATCAACAAGTTAATTAAAAAAGATAAATATTTAAGACAAAATAATAATTTAATTAATAAATATAAAAAAATATGTTAAAATAATAATTTATATATTTAATTTTTTTAAATATTTATAATTTTACTGTTGCAATTGATTTTTCATCGTGTAATTTGCTTGTTGATGGTGTCGGGGATTGCGTCATTATCTAAATAAAATTAAACCCTTTTTTTTGTTGGGTATTAAAATGACATTGTCACTAAACAGCATCATATTATTAATTTTTTTTTAATATTATAATTAATTATATATTATTTATGTTTGAATGTAATATATGTCAAACATAATAAACTATTTATATCACTAATTATATTCAGACAATTAAATATCATTGTCTAGTTATCAATTGACCACATTTGAATAATCAACAATTGATTATAATTTAATAAAAATAAAATTTATCATTTTATATTATTTTTTAAAAACACTAAATATTATATTTTTCAAATCCAATTAAAAAAATATACTCTCTTTTTTATAATAAATTTTTATATTTAATAGAAAAACTTTATTGATAATTAAAAATAATAATAATCTTTTTTAAGAATTAATAAAAACTTGTCAAAATCAAACACTTTTTTTTTTTTTTTTTTGTCTTTGACACTTGATATTTTATAATCAAAATTATAAAATAAAAATTTTTACACTAGATTTTTATTTTTATTAATAAAACTTTTGTTATTTTATTCACTGAAAATGTCACTGAATGTTAAATATTAATGACATTTTTAATTTAAAATATATTTTAATTAATTATAATAAATTTAATTATTTGATAATTATTTTATGAGTTGATGAATTTTTTTTGTTTTTTTTTGTATTTATCGAAATATTTTAATTTTTTCGTTACAATTTTTTTTACAATTTCAAGTATAACTTAATAAATTAAAAACTTGATTTTTTTGTAGAATTAAAATTCAAGTTATCATGCAACTAACAGAAGCACGAATGATATTTTAACAAAATCTAACGCAAATTTTTTACACAAAATATAAGAGAGGGTATATGAATTTTCTGTATACGCGCATGTCTGACGCGTGCGGACTTGTACTACTGGCACATTATATTTTTTTTTTTCGTTATAATTTTTATTATATTTTTTTGAATTTTATTTTAAACAAAGACTGAAAAGGTTTGTATAAAAAAAGTGATGCTTGAAAAAAATATATATAAAATTATCATAAAAAAAAAAATGGAATAATAAGAAAGGTCAAAGAAAAATTATGATAAAAAAAATGAAAAATTATTAAAAATAAAATTAAATAGGTATAAAATAAAATTGAAATAAAATATATGACATATGAAGAAATATATTTATAAGGGTAGTTTGTTTACAAGGGTAGTTTATGTATTTTTATTTTTTTATTTTTCATTGTTAGCTTGACTTTTTATGAATTTTTTTATTTTATTTTTTTCAGGTGTTTTATTTTTAACCCCTGATTTGAGGGTGTTTTTTTCTCTGTTATTAAAAATTTTTTTTTTTTTTTTTTTTTATATATCTTTTTTTTATGTTTGAGGTTTCTATTTGTAGTAAAATAACCACAATATTTGAAAAAAAAAAAATAAATAATTAAATAAATTAATTTTTTAATTTTTGTGGTTTTTATTGTAGTTTTATTTTTTAAATAAAAAAAATTGTTATTTTAATGAAAATATTATTATTATATATATAAATTATTATATTTTATATAAATTTATTTTTTTTTGTTGATATTTTTTATGAATTATTGTTATAAATTTTTTTTTTTTTATAAAAGTTTTATAATAAAGGAAAATTTTATTATAAAAAAAAAATGTCTATTATTCTATTGTGATATATAAAATATAAAAAAAAAAATATATGATTCATCTAGTTGGAGTAAATATTTTATTTTTTTTTTACAATTTTGTGTAATTTATTTTTGAAAAATTTGATTTGTTTGATTGTGAAATTTTTTTTTGGATCATCAGTTTTTTATGGTTTTGTAAAATTGATTAAATAATTTACTATTTTACAATTAATTTAAAAAAATCAAGATAAAATTTTCAATAAAAATAGTAGTCTTTGAGCTTTAAAATAAATTTAAATTATTCGTTTGAAATTAACTGTGTCTCGTTTGCATAGTGTGACATTTCTCTCAATATTTCGACGTAACAAGTTTTGAATTTCTAGAGGAAAAGATGGCAATTCATGTCATCGAAATATTAAAATTAAATATGATATTGCAAAATAATAAATACAAATAATTATTTAAAGTTTAAAACTTATTATCAGTTAATTTAATTGTAAATTATTTTTAAAAACACCTTGAAGAATTTAATTTTGTAAAAGTTTGTGAACCATTTTTATCAAAAATAAACTTGTTGACTTATTTTTTGACAATAAAATTTATTTATTAAATAAAAAAAAAACATCGTTTAATTATTACAATTTTATTGAGAAAAAAATATAAATATATTGATGAAAAAATAAATAAAAAATTATGTAAATTAAAAATTAACAACTTAAATATTGAATTATTTATATATAAAATTGTCTTTTTTTTTAAATTAATAAAATGAATATTTAAATATAAATTATTTATTCTTAAAAATAATATAAATTTAATTGAAAAAAAAAAAGAAAAACTTATTTGAACATCGTGATCTGAATTGAATTTTGGTTGACCATTTTCTATCAAATGAATTTCTCAGTTTATATTCATTCTGTATATATAAAACTTTGAACGATGGAAACATCTTCAACAAATTTGCTTGAATAATTTGTAAGTTTAAATAAATTTTATTCAACAAATCATGACAATAAACTTGTTATTTTAATTACTATTGTCATTAAAATTACATTGTCATCGAATTTTTTATTTATTTTTTAACTAAATTAATACTTTACTTGTCTCATTAAACTTAAATTAAAAAACTTTTTAAACTTTTAAAATTAAATATTAAATTATATAATATTATTTATTTTTTTTATTATTTATTATAATAAAAATTTAATAAATAATTCAAATAATTAAATAAACATTTGAATTTTTATTTATTTAAAAATTAATAAATTTTTACTTTTGATAATTTATAATTGACCTATTTTTTTTTTTAACAAAAATTATATCAAATAAATTAATCATTTTATTTTTAAAAAAATATAAATAATTAAATAATAAATTTTTAAAAAGTTTTATCAATATTATTATTATTATTATAACAAAAAAATCAAAAGTTTTTGTAAAAAATAAAAAAAAAAAAATTACAGTACTCAGTTTTGTAAAGACGAGAGAAATATAAATTTTATTTTTATTTTATATTTTTTTTAAAATGTCTCAATTGGAGTGAAAAATCAACATCCATATGTGAAATTTTTTTAGTCGTATTTTAATAATAATAATAATAATAAAAACGACTTATTTTACGTCACTAAATTTTGTAAAGTGACGTCATGACTGGTTTTATAAAGTTGGTGGTGAAAAAAGTTTTTCACATTGTTCAAGGTTGAATATATATAATATTTTTTAAAAAAAAATTTCAGGGTTGTATAGGGTGAATAAAAAATTCATTAAATCTATTTACTTATTTATTTATTTTTTTAAACTTTTTTTTTATCAAAGAAAATTTGTAAATTATTTTTAAAATTATATTTTATCAATTAAATTTTTAAATAAAAAATTATAATAATAATTAATTAATATATATATATTATATATTTTTTTTTTAAATTAAAATTATTAAATTTAATTAGAAATTATTTTCATGATAAAATTAAGACGATTAAATTGCTATAATTTCTCTGAAATCAAATCTAAATTAAGAATCAAGTAATAAATTGACGTGTAATTTAAAATCAAATAATTTTTAATTATAAAAATATATTGACTTTGATTAATAATAATAAAATTTATTTAGTTTTTTCATATTATATAAATTAAAAACTATACATTTTATAACTATATTTTTTATAAAACTGTTATCAATACAGTAACCTTGATTTATAATAATAAAATTAAATAATAATATATATTTATTTACTTTTCTTATCTTATATAAATTTAAAAAAAAAAAAAAATGATAAATTTTAAACTGAAAATAAAAAAACAAGATAACAATTTAAAAATTTTTTTTTTATTATTTTTTTAAATATATATATAGCTTATCATTTTTTATTTTATAAATTATTTTTTAATAAATAACTTAAAAATTCTTGAGACAAAAATTTAAGTATAAAAAGAATAAAATATTTTTTTATTATCATTAGTTTGTTGTTTGTCGTCTGGTTCAGTCAAAAATTTATTGTTTGCTTGTATTTTATCAGTATTAAAATAAAATTTAAGATGAAAAATAAATTATTATTAATCATAATAATTATGACATCTTGTAATAATTATTTTGGTAAGTAAAATAAAAAATCAAAATAATAGTCAATTAAAAATTTAAATAATTAATATTAATATTTATTTTTTTTTAGCTGAAATAACAGGTGATTGTATTGCTTGTATGTGTGAAGTAATTACTGGTAAATATTGTTTTAATTATGTTAATTGTGATGACAATGGTGGATGTGGTCCTTTTCGTATTAAAAAAAATTATTGGATAGATGCTGGAAATATAACTCTATTTAACAAACCACCTTCTGTGATATATGATGGTAAAATTATTAATTATAAAAAAAATAATTTAATTAGTTTTTAAAAATATTTTTTATTTTAGATTTTAAAATGTGTGTTTATGAGTATAATTGTGCAGTTAATGTCATTAAATCATACATGAAAAAATATTCCAAGGTAAAAAATAATAAAATATATATTTAATTTTATTGTTAATTTATTAATTAATTTATATTATTTTAAATTTTTAGGATTGCAATGGTGATGGAAAAATTAATTGTTGGGATTATCTTTCAATTCATATTTTTAGTCCAAATAATTGTAGTGTTTTTATTGGTTTAGAAAAAGCAAATATTTATCAAACATGTTCTAAACTTTATGCTAATAAAATTCGTATGAATTCACTTGATAAAATTGGAAAATAATTATATTTTTTATATAAAATATATTTTTTTTTTTTACTTTTTATCACAAGAAAAAAAAAAAATAAATAAAAAACTGAATTTAACGACAATAATATATATCTTAAAAATTTTATGACACTAGTTTTTTAACAATTGGTAAATTTATCATAAAAAAATTTATCAATTCAACAAAAACTATTAAAAAAAAATATATTTTTTTATCTTAATAAATTCTATTTGAAAAAGTATAAGGTTTTGCAGTTTTTATGTTTGAAACTAAAGTCGATGAAGATAATATTGATGAACCATCAATTTCATGAAAAAAAAAAATCAGAAAATGCTTGAAAAAACATAAGGGATCCTTGAAATCACCTTGCGATCTTTTTGGACCATCAAAAATGATGTTATCAACGTGATAAAAAGAAATAAAAAAAAAAATAACGATTGATCATGAATGAATAGACATTTATTATTTTCAATGATGGAATTATATTATACATCATCATTTATTCATCAAATATTTATAAACTGTCAATATAATTATTAAAAAAAAAAAAAAAATCAATAAATAAATAAAAAAAAAATTTGTAAATAAATTAACTAATAATTTAATTAATAATATTTAGAAGTAAATTATATAAATTTAACACAATATTATTATAATATTTATAAAAAAAATATATGTGTATTTATTTAATTAATTTATAATAGAGGATGCTGTGTAATTAAAGCAATGTTGTGGCATAGTTGTCAAGGTTTAAAGTTGCCCCAATTGCAGTGAGCTTTCATTGTCAGCTTGACACTCCCATAGGTAATCGATCTTTCAACATTGTGCAGTATTACTCAATCACAAAAAAAAAATAATACAAATAAATAATAATAGTAAATAAAAAAAACAAATTTTGATAAATAAATATATAAAAATAAAAATAAAATAAATTTACAATGAAAATTAATGAATTTATTAAATTTAAATGTCAATATTAATTAAATATAAATAAACTAAATAATAAATAATTTATTTTTAATTTTAAATAATTGAAATGTATTTATTTAAAATGTGTTTCAATTTAACTGAATTATTTTGATAATTATATTTTATAAATAAATATGATAATTATGATTTAATTGTCATGTTTTATATGAAATTATTATTTTTTTATTTTGATAATATGGATTTATTTTACAGTTTGAAATATTAATTTCATGTCATTGTTTTATTTTTAAATTTATTTAAATTTTAGAAACATGATTTTAGTTGTTAATTAATTAATGTAGTTTTTTATATGAAAACACAAAATATTATTGTAATAAAATATGTAATTTTTATTCATTAATTAAATATAAAAAATTTTGTTTATATATTTTATTTAAATTTAAATATTTCAAATGTTTTTAAAATAATTTTTTTTTATGTAGAAAATTTTATGAAAAATTACGGAGGCTAGGAGCCGAAAGGCTCAGCCGTAGTATTGGATTTATATCCCAAAAAATTATAATGTTTATAACTTTTGAAATAATTGTCATAGAGACTTCGGGTTTGGCTCAAAACAAGCGTCTCGGAAAACTCTATCGCCCTTAATAGTAAAAACATAATCTATTGAGTCGTTTTTTTGAAAAAGCTATTTTTGTCACAAAAAAATGAAAAAAAAAATTTTTTTTTTTTTTTTTTCGAAAAATACTATTTTTATAGAAAAAAGTCATTTGAAAAAGTTGTAGAATTTTGAAAAACAAATTTTTTAAGCCTAATATGAAACCTCTGCGACTGTTCTATATTGAGTTATAGCTTGCGCCGTAATGTTTTTTTTATATAATCAATGGGGTGCTATAAAATGGTGATAGAAACTTCGTGTTAGGCTTAAAACACGTGTATTTGAAAAATCTATCACCTATTATAATTAGCTTTGATCTAGAAAACATATTTTCAGAAAAAAATTGAAAAAATCGATTTTTTTTTTTTTTTTAAATTTAAATTTTAAAAAATAAAAAAAAAGTGACTGAACCGATAATCCTCTTTCTCTAGAGGGGCGATAGAGTTTAAAGAGGCGCATTATTTGAGCCTAATACGAAGTCTCTACTACAATTTTTAAAAAAGTTATGGATCATAAATGTTTCTAGTAATTTTTTAAAAAAGCTCTAACTTTTAAAAAAATCGTCATAGATACTTCGTATACGATTCAAAAAGCATGTGTGGTAAAGTTCTACAATTTTTATTTGAAACATTTTTCAAAAAAAATTCTATTTTTCATAAAAAAATAGAAAAAAAAATTTTTTAAATATTCTTGTTATTTTATTTTTAAAAATAGAAAAAAATTGGCTGTTGGAATTAGGATGAATCTCTTGAGAGGCGCTAGAGTTTTAAAAACCACGTTTTTTGAGCCTAATTTGAAGTCATTCTGTTAATTCTATCAAAAGTTATGGCTTTACAAAGCTCTACGAAAGCTAGGTGCCGGAAGGCTTAAAACGTTGTATTGAATTTTTTATTATTATTTTTTTCATTTATTATTTTTTTTTATTTTTATTGATAATTTTTTTTTTTTTTTCAATGATTTTATTGTTAATGAACAATTAAAATTTATTCAACAAATAAAATTCAACACGGCCCTAGCCGAAGTATTGAAAATTTTTAATTTTCAAAGGTAACGTGGGCCACACGCCCAAACAAACGTTACCAGATCTTTTTTAAATTAAAAATGAAAATAATTTAATTTTTTGCAATAATATATTCATAATTTTTTTTATCAAGGTCAAATAAAGATGATAATAACAGACATTGAAAGTTCAATTTTAGTATCAAATTTATATTTTATTTTATTTATTATTTGAATGTCTGAAAAAATATTATACAAGGGTTTTTGATTATAGTTAAATTTTGACTTTTATTACTATTTTTTTGATTTATTATTAAAAAATAGTTAAATGTTAAAATAATAAAATTATATTGAAAATAAAATAACAAATATTTAATTTTTTTTTTATGATATTTATTACTAAAATTTAAAAAGAAAAATGAGCAAAGTAAATTTTAAAAATATATTTACAAAATCATCGTAAATTCCATCTGTGACATAATATAGCAAATATTGTTTTCCAAAATTATAATTTATTTTCCCTTTTTTATATATTTTTCTAACAAATGCCAAAATAAAAATCGAATATTTTTTATTTTATTTTTTGATTCAAATAAAATAACATAAAAAAAAATATATGAAAATATATATGATGATATTTTTATCATTTTTTTTTAGATAATTTTACTCTTATATTTTTTTATTTTTTAGGTAAAACACTAGATTGCCTCAAGAAAAAATATTAAAAAAATAAAATTGAAAAAAAAAAAAGTGTCATTTTCTATTTTGTTACTGTTAGAAATAGAATCAATGAAAATAAAAAAATAAATCAGTAAATACTAGAATTCATTTTGAAAATAATAAAAAAAAAATTCACTTTTTTTTATATAAAAGATATAAATGAAACTTTCAAATGTGGTTTATTCTTTCTTTGTAAAAGCTTTCAAAAAATAAAAAAAATATATGATTCATATTGTTTTTTTTTTACTTGATTTATTTTTGAAAAAAAAAAACATTAAAATTGTTAAAAACTATTTGAATAATTTGACAGAATATGAAATTACACATAAATCATTTTTTTTTTTCTATTCTAATATATTTTTTTTCTTCTTTATAAAATTAATATTCAAAAAAAGTTTTTTAAAAAAACTTATATCAAATATTTTGCATTTATAAAACATGGATATTTAAATTTATTCTTAACTAAAAATATTGTCATTTAAAAAAAATATAATTTGACTATAAATTTACCTTATTTTTTATAAGTAAAAAATTAACAAAATTTATAAATTAAAATTCTTTTTAAATAATGATTTACTTGTTAAAAAAAAAAAAAATGAATAAAGTAAATTTAAAATATTTTTATAATCATTTTTTGAATATTCAAATGATAATCCTTGAAATAAAAATTGAGTTGTTTATATATATAACTGATAACTTGAATATATTTTTTGATAAAATTCATTTCCTTTGGGATTTTACTTGTGGAAAATCAATGTTAGACTTGAACAAATATATAATATATATTTGAATTTGTGGATATAATTTTATGTATGTCATTTTGTCTGTATATTATTAATAAAAAAAAAATTGTATATAATTTTTTTTTATCTATAAAAATAGTAACAATTGTCTATATAATTTACAAACATTTTATTAAAATATATATATAATTTTATTATTTAAAAAATGCTAGAAGCGATACATCAATTTTCAAAGAACCACTTTATTTCAACTTGAAAATATAAAAATAAATAAAATTGATTCTCATATTATTCCCAAATGTATATGTCTAGTGTTCACTTGGGAAATAATATCGCGATATAGCTTATCACTTGAAAAAAAAAAGTAAAAAATAAAAAAATAAAAAGTTATTGTTTTTTAGCTCATATCTAAAAAATATATATATCTAATAAAAATTCTTTTCAATTTTTTATATATCAAAAAATATATTATCATAAGTTTTTTATATTTCATTTTTCATCAAAATAAAAACTTATAAAAATAAAAAAAATATATAAAAACAGTACTAAATTAATCATATCCAATATGTAAAAAAAAATTTATTTATTTTAAATTCAATTTATTTATATTAAATTAAATAAACAATAAAATATTTGTTTATATTTGTTTAAAAAATATATAAATAATAATAAATCAATATAAAATTTATTAAAAAAAAATTTTTGGTTGGAAATGACAGGTCAATTAGTTGGAAGAATGAATTTTGTTCACAATTATTGGCAACAATTTAATATAAAATTTTAATCAATAATTATGTCAATATATATACAATAAAATATATATTGTAAAAAAATATAAATTAAATTTAATGATAATAATAGAATATATTTATGTAAAATATATTTCATATAAATATAATAAAATTTATCAAAACGTTCTTCAATATTTTTTGTCCCTGACCCAAAAAAAAATTGAAAAAAAAAAAAAAGCTCACATACATGTCAAGCTTTGATGATTTTGCATAGATAATAAGTGAACAATTGATATTATCGATAAAAAAAAAAAAATTAATAATAATTAAAAAAAAAAACTACCCTTAAATTTATGTGTAAAATCTTGATTATTATTCAAGTTTTTTATTTTTATACTTTTAAACTTTTTTAATAAAATATAATTAAGTTTAATTTTGTTAAATTATTAATATAATTTACTAAATGTTTATTAAATTATAAATTAAATTTTATATTAAATTATATATATTTATTTCAAAAAATTATTATTTTAATAAAATAATAAAAAATAATATAAATTATAT
This sequence comes from Lysiphlebus fabarum, assembly GCA_011426435.1. Classification (NCBI taxonomy): domain Eukaryota; kingdom Metazoa; phylum Arthropoda; class Insecta; order Hymenoptera; family Braconidae; genus Lysiphlebus; species Lysiphlebus fabarum. The sequence continues at coordinate 83,464 of WSYQ01001198.1, forward strand.
TTGTTTAATTGAATTACAAATAAAAATTTAATTTTAATTATTAATAGATTTATATATTTGATATAATTGAGAAGTTTGTTAAATTAAACTTGTTTTATTATTTTTATTATTTTTATTTATTTTATTTTATTTTATTTTTTTTAGTTTGCCTCTTTACAGTATCACAACCCCTAACCATCGTCTACTCGTTTACTGTGATTGATCTCTTCGTTGAGAGTTTGCAGAAGAAGAACTTGATAACACTGGGGAGTTGAAATGAATACCTCAACTTTTATTTATTTTTTTTTTTTTTGCACTTTGGAGTTTTATTTTTTTTTTAATTGTATATATCTGTTGTAAATTTTTCTTATTTTTTAAAGAATTATTTTGAGCAATAACAAACGTTTTTTTATCGAAAAAAAATTGAAAAAAAATTATTTTATAATAATATTTATATGAAATTTATGTTGAATATATTGATTATGCATGTTGACCTTTTTATGAGATAATAATATTAAAAATAAATTCAAACTTACAACAACAGGATCGGTTTTCGATGATGACAATGCTGATGCACGTCTATTATGAAAAATACTACTACTTCTTCGTGAAATTGGTGTCTTGTTTGTCTCCATCATCCACGAGGAACGTCATTATTTTATATCAATTTTTCTATATAAAAATAAACAAAATAACTTAAACTTAAATTTATTTAAAAAAAAAATATAATAAAATTAATTTGAATATTAATAATGAAATTTAGTGATAAAAGTTTTATAAAAATAATAAATTTATGTTCATTATATTAATTTAAAAAAATAATAAAGACAAATCCTTCTTAAAATGATGATATCTTTGTTACGATAACGAAACTAATTCAATCTAAATAAAAAAAAAAGTAAAAAAATACGACAAACTGTCTACTAAAGTTATATAAAAAAAAAAAAAAAAACAAATTAAGTTTTAAATTTTTTACGAGTTTTAAACACAAACTTTGTGGTTTATCAAGAACAAAACTTAAAGTTTTGATAATTTATTTTTTTATTTGATAAAAAAAAAAAAAAGGTAAAAATACTTGTAATATTTATAATGATAAGTTTGGATATTTTATATATATTTTTTACATATGTATTTTTAATTTTATATACAAGTAGCCTTCAATTAAATATTTAAAAAAAAAAAAATAAAAATATTAATCTCCATCACGTGAACTATGAGAAAGTATGTCACGTTAATTTTTTTCATCAACTAAAAGCTCAAAAGAAAAAAAAAAATATAATAAAGAAAAAAAAACTGTTGATTTTCAGAATAAAAACGATAAAAATATATATTTTTTTAATTATACAAACTATTTATTTAAATAATTATAAACTTTAGCTAAAAATAAAAAAAAATATATAAAAATTTACAAAAAAAAATATAAATCAAAGTTATAATTTAAAATCAACTGCAATTTATCACGCAATATAAAATTTAATTTATCATAAAAAATTATAACAATAAATTAAATATATAAAAAAAAAAGAAACTTACTGTTTAAAATATTACTCCAAAAAAAAAATTAAATTAAAAAAAATTTACACACACACTGTTAAAATAATTGACACAAAAATAAATCCACTTTATTTGTTGAAACAAAAATATGTATTTAATAGTAAAATTAATGACAAAATTAAAAACAAAAAATGTAATAACATCAAGACAACGCCCAGTCACGTGCTAAAGTGTTTTTGGTCTGTCGTTAAGAAGTTTGTTGAATGTATCTATCAAATATAAGGGTAGGGATGTTATAAAATGATTGGATAAAATATATAAAAAGTGGGGTAAAATAATTGATGATAGTAAAAAAAAAAATATACAAATTTTTCTAATAATTTACTAATTTTTTTTTATCAATAAAAAATGACAAGTTAAATAAAAATTATATCAAAGAAATTATTTAATTAATTTTTTTAAAAAAAACTACAAATTAATAATATCAATTTTAAATTTGTTTTAAATAAAAATTACATTGTAAATTTTATTATTGTTAATTTTATTTATATATAAAAATAAAATAATATAATTTGTAAATAAAATAAAATACAAAAAGGGTAGTATGTTTAAGAAGGGTAGAAAAATAAAATCTCAAGGGAAACTATAATCGAATAATGTTTTTTTTTTTTTATTTATAGAAAATATATTTTCTTGTTGTTTTTTTTTTATTTAAACAAATTTATAAATATTTTTTTAGTAAATAATTTACAAATTATTTATAAAAATTCAAGTGAAAAAAACTACCTTACTTTAGTTGTGTTTTGTATCGACTGACTAGAGAGTAACTCGTCAGCTGGTGCAATTTCATCCCTCTTATTTTTTTTTTTTTTTTTTTATATTATTATTATTATTGTTATTATTTTTATTTATTTATTTTTTTTTTTATCTCACTTTAACTCAGTCATTTATTTTATCTATCTCTTGTTTTTTTTATATAGACAAGCCACTTCATCCCTTGTCTCTGTTTCACCCTCTACAAATTTTTTATTTTTTTTGCACTTTATCTAGAAGCTGTATGTTTTTTTATTTTTTATTTTTTATTTTGTTTTTATATATACAGTAGATATATATCTTGTTGACAGAGTAAACCACAGTTTTACAAACTGCACTACTTTTTTTTCATCCCTTTTTTTATTATTATTATTGTTATTATTTATTTTAGTCAATTTATATTCATAGCAATTGACTTGTAATACTGACAAAAATTTCAAATTTATTTTCAATAATTTATAATAATATTTTTATAAATTTCATTGAGATATTTAAATTAATTTTTATTATAAAATTTAAGGAAAAATTGAAAATTAAAAAAGGGTTGTTTAATGACATTGAAAAAAAAAAATCTTGAAATAGAAATTATCAGTGTTGAATAAATTTTAAGGGATGAAAATTTTAATGTAAAATAAAATAATAAAAAAATAGTGTTGAAGAGTAAATTTTATTGTTTTTGTTATTCGATTTGATAGAAAAAACAAAAAAACTTTGCTGACATTTTTGTTCATTCTTCCTGGGGTTTTAATTTTTTTTTTTCATTTACCTTCGAGGATTTCCTGAAGCTTTTTAACGCACTCTTTTCTTTGTTTTTTTGTCTTTCAAATATTTTTTTTATTTAATTTTTTTTCTACTAGATAATTCAAGTAACAAGGGACATGAGATCTCAGTTTCAATTCTCATTTACTTTTTTTTTTTTTTTTTTTTTTTTCAATTTACTTTTTTTTTTTTTTTTTTTTCATCCCTTATGTTGGTTTTTGTATACGTTGATTTACTTCGTATAGAATTTTATTCTTTTTTACTTTGAGCTAATTTTTTTTTTCGTTTTGTCATTTGTAATTCAACTGAAAACTAGGACGTCAATTTATTATTGACGAACTAGATTATTATCTCTCATTAAAATTTCTATATTATTTAGTATTTTTTATTTTATCTCTGTATTTTTTAATCACAATAATTTTTAAAACATCAATGAAGAAAATAATTTACAGTTCAATAAATACAGTAAAAAAAAATATCAAGATTTATTACAAAATAATAGAAAAAATAAAATAAAAAAGTTAAAAATTTTTTATGTTTTTTAAAATAAATAGACAAAAAAATTAATGATAAAAAATAATAAAAATATAAATAAATATATTCAATTTATAAGAATTATTTGGATATTTTTTTTTTGTTGTTGAATAAAATATTAAAATGAGAAAAGGAATTTTGAAGAAGCAAGTAGTACAGTGCAATTTTGATCAGACAAGCTGATACACTCAAAAAAATTCAACCAAGTGTGTAACTTTTATATATTTTTTTTTTTTTTTCAACAAACTTTTTTCAAGATCGTAAATTTTTCTATTTCCGCAGTTAAATCCTATACGTGACTATATATATTTGCTATCTTTACTCGACTATTTACTATTTATTTTTATTTTTTTTTTTTCGCAACAATTTGAAATCTTCTTAGCAACATTTTCCATCACGCGTAAATTTGATTTCTTTTTATGATAAGATTTTCTAAATTTTTTTATTTATTTATTATATTTTTTTTATTTTTATAAACATATATAAATTTAATAAATTAAACTAGCTTATCTATAATAAATAAATAAACAACAAAAAAGTATTTTTTTTTTTTTGTAAAATTATTTTAAATTAAAAAATAAAAATTTTAAATAATTTTGTAAATTTATTGTCACTGTATTTATTTAAATAATTTTATAAACATTTTATAAAATAAATTCAAGAATAAAATTAATAAATAAATATAAAAAAAATATAATAAATACAAATTTTTATTGTTTTTTTAACTTCAAATCAAACAATGATAAATATTTTATTTATTTTTTATATTATCATATAAAAAATACCATTACGTTTATTATGATTCTATTTTTGTTTTTATTTATTACTAATGATGTACTTTTATCATATCAATTTACAGATTTTTTTTTCAATAATCTCTTTATTTTTTTATAAATTTTAAACATCAATAAATACACATATCTGTTATTGATATTAAAAATAATTAATGCATGATAAATAAATGTATTTAATTGAATGAAAAAAATTTTAAATATAATTTTATTTTTGTTAAATAAATATATCGAATATTAAAATAAATAATATAATTATATATTGTTTCATTTGATATTTAACAAATGTCATATATATACAAACAGAAATAAAATTTATAATATTAAAACTTGTAAATATTTGAATGATTAATAAACCACAATATTTACTGTTTTATGTTAAATTTAATTTACAAAATATTAAATAACAATTACATCAATAATAAACTCATAAAATCAAAATAAAAATTATTTATTTAATTTAATAACTGAATGTAAAATTGTTAAAAATGAATAAGCATTTATAATAAAATTTTTAAAACCTTGTAAATTTAATGGACCAAATATACCAGCATAAAGTTGAAGTGGTTTTTGTGATCTAATTAATATTAAACAAATAATACGTCGTTTTTTTGGACAACATAAATACCAATAACTTTCAATTATTGATGATTTTATTCTTAAACTTTCTTGTGTTAATATTTCAGCAAATAAAAATGTAAAAAAAACTTTAATTAACATTACTAAAAAATATGTACATGCACGAATTGTTGTTAGTGGATGAAGATGCTAAAAAAAAAAATAATAAAAATAATTAATTAAATATTATTAAATTTATAATTAAAAATTATTGAAGAATTATTTATCAAAATTTTGAGTGACAAAATGATTGCTATGTTTGCTATGATTTTTATTTGTTTTGCGATTGATTAACAATCATTTTGGTAACATTAATAAATCGTTAATAATTATTGTTTAATTTAAAAAAATATTAATAATTACCAATAATGCTGTTGAGCCAAAAACACATACAGATATCATTGAAATACATATTTCAAATGAAAATATCATTGTTATTGTATTGCAAAATTTTTTACCATAATTAATAATGATAATATGTTGATTTATAATTTCTGTTAAATCATATGTATTTTTTTTTTTACCAAAATTTTGAATTTTCATTGCAAGACATTTAAATTCAGCTCCAAGATGACAAATAAAATATATAACAATTATATCACTTGTTAATATTGCAATTAATGAAAGAATTATAAATATTGTTTCCATTAAATAAATAATATAAAACCTATAAATTAGGATTATTAAAAATTTGTTGTATTTTATAAATGTAATTGAAGCCAAGTGTTTAATTATTTGATCTTTGAAGAGGATTAACGCCTTCAGCTTTGAATAACATTGAACAGGCAATGATTTTTATTATTGAAAAACTGAACAAAAAAAAAGTTTTATTTTAATTAAAAATAAGTAATAAGTTTTTTTTTTTTTAAAATGTATTGAAATTATAACAGGATTATAGAACAGGCGAGAAGGTATACCGACTGTTAAATAATTTTTGTTAATCATTGAGAAAATTTCAATAATCTAATGTTTCTAACAGTTTTTTGATAAATTTCTATAGGTCAAAAACCTCTTCAAATATTGTAGTTGCCTGATAGAAATTCGAAATTTTTTCAAGAAAAAAACAATTCGAATACCTCTTTGGTCATTATATTTGCCTGTTAAAAATTCAAAATTTTTTAAAGAATGAAAAAAATTTGAATACCTCTTCGTTCATTATATGTGCCTAATACAAATAGGAAATTTTCCAATTGATTTAGACATAAGTTAATAAACAATATCTCGAAAAAAATCGATGATAAAAAAATGAAATGCATCGAATACCTCTTGTCGAGTTCTATAACCCTGATCAAACCCCGTATTTTTCCGATTTTTTTTAAAGACAGTATTAATTAAAAAAACAAAAAGTCCTGATCCTGGAAAAAAACGGAAAGCTGCATCGAATACCTCTTGTCGAGTTCTATAACCCTGTTCAAACCCCATATTTTTCCGATTTTTTTTAAAGACCGCACAAATTTTTTTCTAAAAAGTCCTGATCCTGGAAAAAAACGGGAAGCTGCATCGAATACCTCTTGTCGAGTTCTATAACCCTGATCAAACCCCATATTTTTCCGATTTTTTTTAAAGACCGCACAAATTTTTTTCTAAAAAGTCCTGATCCTGGAAAAAAACGGGAAGCTGCATCGAATACCTCTTGTCGAGTTCTATAACCCTGATCAAACCCCATATTTTTCCGATTTTTTTTAAAGACCGCACAAATTTTTTTCTAAAAAGTCCTGATCCTGGAAAAAAACGGGAAGCTGCATCGAATACCTCTTGTCGAGTTCTATAACCCTGATCAAACCCCGTATTTTTCCGATTTTTTTTAAAGACAGTATAAATTAAAAAAACAAAAAGTCCTGATCCTGGAAAAAAACGGGAAGCTGCATCGAATACCTCTTGTCGAGTTCTATAACCCTGATCAAACCCCATATTTTTCCGATTTTTTTTAAAGACAGTATAAATTAAAAAAACAAAAAGTCCTGATCCTGGAAAAAAACGGGAAGCTGCATCGAATACCTCTTGTCGAGTTCTATAACCCTGATCAAACCCCATATTTTTCCGATTTTTTTTAAAGACAGTATAAATTAAAAAAAAAAAGTCCTGATCCTGGAAAAAAACGGGAAGCTGCATCGAATACCTCTTGTCGAGTTCTATAACCCTGATCAAACCCCATATTTTTCCGATTTTTTTTAAAGACCGCACAAATTTTTTTTAAAAAGTCCTGATCCTGGAAAAAAACGGGAAGCTGCATCGAATACCTCTTGTCGAGTTCTATAACCCTGATCAAACCCCATATTTTTCCGATTTTTTTTAAAGACCGCACAAATTTTTTTAAAAAGTCCTGATCCTGGAAAAAAACGGGAAGCTGCATCGAATACCTCTTGTCGAGTTCTATAACCCTGATCAAACCCCATATTTTTCCGATTTTTTTTAAAGACAGTATAAATTAAAAAAAAAAAAGTCCTGATCCTGGAAAAAAACGGGAAGCTGCATCGAATACCTCTTGTCGAGTTCTATAACCCTGATCAAACCCCATATTTTTCCGATTTTTTTTAAAGACAGTATAAATTAAAAAAACAAAAAGTCCTGATCCTGGAAAAAAACGGGAAGCTGCATCGAATACCTCTTGTCGAGTTCTATAACCCTGATCAAACCCCATATTTTTCCGATTTTTTTTAAAGACCGCACAAATTTTTTTCTAAAAAGTCCTGATCCTGGAAAAAAACGGGAAGCTGCATCGAATACCTCTTGTCGAGTTCTATAACCCTGATCAAACCCCATATTTTTCCGATTTTTTTTAAAGACAGTATAAATTAAAAAAACAAAAAGTCCTGATCCTGGAAAAAAACGGGAAGCTGCATCGAATACCTCTTGTCGAGTTCTATAACCCTGATCAAACCCCATATTTTTCCGATTTTTTTTAAAGACAGTATAAATTAAAAAAACAAAAAGTCCTGATCCTGGAAAAAAACGGGAAGCTGCATCGAATACCTCTTGTCGAGTTCTATAACCCTGATCAAACCCCATATTTTTCCGATTTTTTTTAAAGACAGTATAAATTAAAAAAACAAAAAGTCCTGATCCTGGAAAAAAACGGGAAGCTGCATCGAATACCTCTTGTCGAGTTCTATAACCCTGATCAAACCCCATATTTTTCCGATTTTTTTTAAAGACAGTATAAATTAAAAAAACAAAAAGTCCTGATCCTGGAAAAAAACGGGAAGCTGCATCGAATACCTCTTGTCGAGTTCTATAACCCTGATCAAACCCCATATTTTTCCGATTTTTTTTAAAGACCGCACAAATTTTTTTCTAAAAAGTCCTGATCCTGGAAAAAAACGGGAAGCTGCATCGAATACCTCTTGTCGAGTTCTATAACCCTGATCAAACCCCATATTTTTCCGATTTTTTTTAAAGACCGCACAAATTTTTTTTAAAAAGTCCTGATCCTGGAAAAAAACGGGAAGCTGCATCGAATACCTCTTGTCGAGTTCTATAACCCTGATCAAACCCCATATTTTTCCGATTTTTTTTAAAGACCGCACAAATTTTTTTCTAAAAAGTCCTGATCCTGGAAAAAAACGGGAAGCTGCATCGAATACCTCTTGTCGAGTTCTATAACCCTGATCAAACCCCATATTTTTCCGATTTTTTTTAAAGACCGCACAAATTTTTTTCTAAAAAGTCCTGATCCTGGAAAAAAACGGGAAGCTGCATCGAATACCTCTTGTCGAGTTCTATAACCCTGATCAAACCCCATATTTTTCCGATTTTTTTTAAAGACCGCACAAATTTTTTTCTAAAAAGTCCTGATCCTGGAAAAAAACGGGAAGCTGCATCGAATACCTCTTGTCGAGTTCTATAACCCTGATCAAACCCCGTATTTTTCCGATTTTTTTTAAAGACAGTATAAATTAAAAAAACAAAAAGTCCTGATCCTGGAAAAAAACGGGAAGCTGCATCGAATACCTCTTGTCGAGTTCTATAACCCTGATCAAACCCCATATTTTTCCGATTTTTTTTAAAGACCGCACAAATTTTTTTCTAAAAAGTCCTGATCCTGGAAAAAAACGGGAAGCTGCATCGAATACCTCTTGTCGAGTTCTATAACCCTGATCAAACCCCGTATTTTTCCGATTTTTTTTAAAGACAGTATAAATTAAAAAAACAAAAAGTCCTGATCCTGGAAAAAAACGGGAAGCTGCATCGAATACCTCTTGTCGAGTTCTATAACCCTGATCAAACCCCATATTTTTCCGATTTTTTTTAAAGACAGTATAAATTAAAAAAACAAAAAGTCCTGATCCTGGAAAAAAACGGGAAGCTGCATCGAATACCTCTTGTCGAGTTCTATAACCCTGATCAAACCCCATATTTTTCCGATTTTTTTTAAAGACCGCACAAATTTTTTTCTAAAAAGTCCTGATCCTGGAAAAAAACGGGAAGCTGCATCGAATACCTCTTGTCGAGTTCTATAACCCTGATCAAACCCCATATTTTTCCGATTTTTTTTAAAGACAGTATAAATTAAAAAAACAAAAAGTCCTGATCCTGGAAAAAAACGGGAAGCTGCATCGAATACCTCTTGTCGAGTTCTATAACCCTGATCAAACCCCATATTTTTCCGATTTTTTTTAAAGACAGTATAAATTAAAAAAACAAAAAGTCCTGATCCTGGAAAAAAACGGGAAGCTGCATCGAATACCTCTTGTCGAGTTCTATAACCCTGATCAAACCCCATATTTTTCCGATTTTTTTTAAAGACAGTATAAATTAAAAAAACAAAAAGTCCTGATCCTGGAAAAAAACGGGAAGCTGCATCGAATACCTCTTGTCGAGTTCTATAACCCTGATCAAACCCCATATTTTTCCGATTTTTTTTGAAGACAGTATAAATTAAAAAAACAAAAAGTCCTGATCCTGGAAAAAAACGGGAAGCTGCATCGAATACCTCTTGTCGAGTTCTATAACCCTGATCAAACCCCATATTTTTCCGATTTTTTTTGAAGACAGTATAAATTAAAAAAACAAAAAGTCCTGATCCTGGAAAAAAACGGGAAGCTGCATCGAATACCTCTTGTCGAGTTCTATAACCCTGATCAAACCCCATATTTTTCCGATTTTTTTTAAAGACAGTATAAATTAAAAAAACAAAAAGTCCTGATCCTGGAAAAAAACGGGAAGCTGCATCGAATACCTCTTGTCGAGTTCTATAACCCTGATCAAACCCCATATTTTTCCGATTTTTTTTAAAGACCGCACAAATTTTTTTCTAAAAAGTCCTGATCCTGGAAAAAAACGGGAAGCTGCATCGAATACCTCTTGTCGAGTTCTATAACCCTGATCAAACCCCATATTTTTCCGATTTTTTTTAAAGACAGTATAAATTAAAAAAACAAAAAGTCCTGATCCTGGAAAAAAACGGGAAGCTGCATCGAATACCTCTTGTCGAGTTCTATAACCCTGATCAAACCCCATATTTTTCCGATTTTTTTTAAAGACAGTATAAATTAAAAAAACAAAAAGTCCTGATCCTGGAAAAAAACGGGAAGCTGCATCGAATACCTCTTGTCGAGTTCTATAACCCTGATCAAACCCCATATTTTTCCGATTTTTTTTAAAGACCGCACAAATTTTTTTCAAAAAGTCCTGATCCTGGAAAAAAACGGGAAGCTGCATCGAATACCTCTTGTCGAGTTCTATAACCCTGATCAAACCCCATATTTTTCCGATTTTTTTTAAAGACAGTATAAATTAAAAAAACAAAAAGTCCTGATCCTGGAAAAAAACGGGAAGCTGCATCGAATACCTCTTGTCGAGTTCTATAACCCTGATCAAACCCCATATTTTTCCGATTTTTTTTAAAGACAGTATAAATTAAAAAAACAAAAAGTCCTGATCCTGGAAAAAAACGGGAAGCTGCATCGAATACCTCTTGTCGAGTTCTATAACCCTGATCAAACCCCATATTTTTCCGATTTTTTTTAAAGACAGTATAAATTAAAAAAACAAAAAGTCCTGATCCTGGAAAAAAACGGGAAGCTGCATCGAATACCTCTTGTCGAGTTCTATAACCCTGATCAAACCCCATATTTTTCCGATTTTTTTTGAAGACAGTATAAATTAAAAAAACAAAAAGTCCTGATCCTGGAAAAAAACGGGAAGCTGCATCGAATACCTCTTGTCGAGTTCTATAACCCTGATCAAACCCCATATTTTTCCGATTTTTTTTAAAGACAGTATAAATTAAAAAAACAAAAAGTCCTGATCCTGGAAAAAAACGGGAAGCTGCATCGAATACCTCTTGTCGAGTTCTATAACCCTGATCAAACCCCATATTTTTCCGATTTTTTTTAAAGACAGTATAAATTAAAAAAACAAAAAGTCCTGATCCTGGAAAAAAACGGGAAGCTGCATCGAATACCTCTTGTCGAGTTCTATAACCCTGATCAAACCCCATATTTTTCCGATTTTTTTTAAAGACAGTATAAATTTTTTTCAAAAAGTCCTGATCCTGGAAAAAAACGGGAAGCTGCATCGAATACCTCTTGTCGAGTTCTATAACCCTGATCAAACCCCATATTTTTCCGATTTTTTTTGAAGACAGTATAAATTAAAAAAACAAAAAGTCCTGATCCTGGAAAAAAACGGGAAGCTGCATCGAATACCTCTTGTCGAGTTCTATAACCCTGATCAAACCCCATATTTTTCCGATTTTTTTTAAAGACAGTATAAATTAAAAAAACAAAAAGTCCTGATCCTGGAAAAAAACGGGAAGCTGCATCGAATACCTCTTGTCGAGTTCTATAACCCTGATCAAACCCCATATTTTTCCGATTTTTTTTAAAGACAGTATAAATTAAAAAAACAAAAAGTCCTGATCCTGGAAAAAAACGGGAAGCTGCATCGAATACCTCTTGTCGAGTTCTATAACCCTGATCAAACCCCATATTTTTCCGATTTTTTTTAAAGACAGTATAAATTAAAAAAACAAAAAGTCCTGATCCTGGAAAAAAACGGGAAGCTGCATCGAATACCTCTTGTCGAGTTCTATAACCCTGATCAAACCCCATATTTTTCCGATTTTTTTTAAAGACAGTATAAATTAAAAAAACAAAAAGTCCTGATCCTGGAAAAAAACGGGAAGCTGCATCGAATACCTCTTGTCGAGTTCTATAACCCTGATCAAACCCCATATTTTTCCGATTTTTTTTAAAGACAGTATAAATTAAAAAAACAAAAAGTCCTGATCCTGGAAAAAAACGGGAAGCTGCATCGAATACCTCTTGTCGAGTTCTATAACCCTGATCAAACCCCATATTTTTCCGATTTTTTTTGAAGACAGTATAAATTAAAAAAACAAAAAGTCCTGATCCTGGAAAAAAACGGGAAGCTGCATCGAATACCTCTTGTCGAGTTCTATAACCCTGATCAAACCCCATATTTTTCCGATTTTTTTTGAAGACAGTATAAATTAAAAAAACAAAAAGTCCTGATCCTGGAAAAAAACGGGAAGCTGCATCGAATACCTCTTGTCGAGTTCTATAACCCTGATCAAACCCCATATTTTTCCGATTTTTTTTGAAGACAGTATAAATTAAAAAAACAAAAAGTCCTGATCCTGGAAAAAAACGGGAAGCTGCATCGAATACCTCTTGTCGAGTTCTATAACCCTGATCAAACCCCATATTTTTCCGATTTTTTTTAAAGACAGTATAAATTAAAAAAACAAAAAGTCCTGATCCTGGAAAAAAACGGGAAGCTGCATCGAATACCTCTTGTCGAGTTCTATAACCCTGATCAAACCCCATATTTTTCCGATTTTTTTTAAAGACAGTATAAATTAAAAAAACAAAAAGTCCTGATCCTGGAAAAAAACGGGAAGCTGCATCGAATACCTCTTGTCGAGTTCTATAACCCTGATCAAACCCCATATTTTTCCGATTTTTTTTAAAGACAGTATAAATTAAAAAAACAAAAAGTCCTGATCCTGGAAAAAAACGGGAAGCTGCATCGAATACCTCTTGTCGAGTTCTATAACCCTGATCAAACCCCATATTTTTCCGATTTTTTTTAAAGACCGCACAAATTTTTTTCTAAAAAGTCCTGATCCTGGAAAAAAACGGGAAGCTGCATCGAATACCTCTTGTCGAGTTCTATAACCCTGATCAAACCCCGTATTTTTCCGATTTTTTTTGAAGACAGTATAAATTAAAAAAACAAAAAGTCCTGATCCTGGAAAAAAACGGGAAGCTGCATCGAATACCTCTTGTCGAGTTCTATAACCCTGATCAAACCCCATATTTTTCCGATTTTTTTTGAAGACAGTATAAATTAAAAAAACAAAAAGTCCTGATCCTGGAAAAAAACGGGAAGCTGCATCGAATACCTCTTGTCGAGTTCTATAACCCTGATCAAACCCCATATTTTTCCGATTTTTTTTGAAGACAGTATAAATTAAAAAAACAAAAAGTCCTGATCCTGGAAAAAAACGGGAAGCTGCATCGAATACCTCTTGTCGAGTTCTATAACCCTGATCAAACCCCATATTTTTCCGATTTTTTTTAAAGACAGTATAAATTAAAAAAACAAAAAGTCCTGATCCTGGAAAAAAACGGGAAGCTGCATCGAATACCTCTTGTCGAGTTCTATAACCCTGATCAAACCCCATATTTTTCCGATTTTTTTTAAAGACAGTATAAATTAAAAAAACAAAAAGTCCTGATCCTGGAAAAAAACGGGAAGCTGCATCGAATACCTCTTGTCGAGTTCTATAACCCTGATCAAACCCCATATTTTTCCGATTTTTTTTAAAGACCGCACAAATTTTTTTCTAAAAAGTCCTGATCCTGGAAAAAAACGGGAAGCTGCATCGAATACCTCTTGTCGAGTTCTATAACCCTGATCAAACCCCGTATTTTTCCGATTTTTTTTGAAGACAGTATAAATTAAAAAAACAAAAAGTCCTGATCCTGGAAAAAAACGGGAAGCTGCATCGAATACCTCTTGTCGAGTTCTATAACCCTGATCAAACCCCGTATTTTTCCGATTTTTTTTGAAGACAGTATAAATTAAAAAAACAAAAAGTCCTGATCCTGGAAAAAAACGGGAAGCTGCATCGAATACCTCTTGTCGAGTTCTATAACCCTGATCAAACCCCATATTTTTCCGATTTTTTTTAAAGACAGTATAAATTAAAAAAACAAAAAGTCCTGATCCTGGAAAAAAACGGGAAGCTGCATCGAATACCTCTTGTCGAGTTCTATAACCCTGATCAAACCCCATATTTTTCCGATTTTTTTTAAAGACCGCACAAATTTTTTTCTAAAAAGTCCTGATCCTGGAAAAAAACGGGAAGCTGCATCGAATACCTCTTGTCGAGTTCTATAACCCTGATCAAACCCCATATTTTTCCGATTTTTTTTAAAGACCGCACAAATTTTTTTCTAAAAAGTCCTGATCCTGGAAAAAAACGGGAAGCTGCATCGAATACCTCTTGTCGAGTTCTATAACCCTGATCAAACCCTGTATTTTTCCGATTTTTTTTTTAAATTTTATGAAATTCTTACAATTTCAAAAAAATTCATATACCTCTTTAGCTTTTATATTTGCCTAATAAAATACCAAAATTTCTACAAAACAAAAAAAAAATTTGGATACTTCTTCGGTCATTATGTTCGCCTAATACAAATTCGAATTTTCCTGAAAAAAAAAAAACTCTGAATAACTCTTCGGTCATCATATTTGCCTGATACAAATTAAAAATATATTAAAAATTAATCGTATCGAACTGCTCATAATCTAGAATTCAGTAGTCTATGAATAAAATACGGTTACGTGTACTTTTCATAAAAGGAATTAATTATTATAAAATATTATTATTAGTTTATCAAATAAATTCAAACACTTGGCTTTTAATTCATAATAAATTAAAATATATTGTCATAATTACCATGGAAAATTGTAAAAATTCATTGGCAATTGGCAACTTACTGGAAAACGTTTATCAAAAAATAATATTGGTGTAACACAACTCAAAAATATTAAAATTCCATACATTTTTGATAACCATTTGATAACAATTATTTGTCGATGATACCAAATTTTTAATATTTCAGATTTTTCCGGTGTCATATTTATTTCCATTAAATTTTCAGCTTCATGAATCAATTCAAACAATGATTTTCTATTAAAAAATAAATTTAATAATATATTTTATTTAAAATTAATAATCAATTTTTTGTATGTTAAAAATTTGTGTCATACTTTTTAGCAAAAAAATAAAAAAATCTGATACAAAGTGTTATTAAAGCTGCAGCATCAAAAGTATTTCTAAATAAAAAATAAAATTATTAATTTAAAAACAATAATATTTTTTAAATATTATTTTAAACTCACTCAACAAGCATTGTGATGTTTGAAGAATTTATAATTAACATTGTTAAATGTATACTTGTAAACATTGCCAATGTAAAACCAATAAAATATCCTTTTAAATTACTGATTATTAAATTTTCATTTGGCCAAAATCCAGTTAAACTCAGTATAAATTTACTGTGATTTAATGTTTCACAATAATTTTTATGACTTTTTGATTTCATTTTATTATAAATAATCGTAACGAAGTTGTCAACTCACATGAAATACGACAAATGATTATATCAAAAAAAATAAAATAAAATAAAGAAAAAATAAAAATTATTTCAGCAAGTATAAAATAAAACCTGATAATTATTTTTATTTAAAAATTCTGACCTCTTGTTTTTCAGGATAATTACCATTAATTTTTTATTATTTGATAATTGTATACCTTTGATACAAAATAGGAAGTAATTTTGTAGAAAATATTACTGCTATTTTACTTGAAAATTAATTAGCAGAGACAAACAAAAGTCATTGATCTTTGATAATAATATTATGAAATTAAAATAAACAATATTACAAATAGTAATAAATTATTCAAATTTAATAATATAATTTTATGAATATAGAGTCAAATGATCAATTGACAATTTAATAATAAATTAGGTACATTTTTTGTGTTAATATTTCTCCGACTTTGACCTATTTTTTGGGAAATTTCTATACAATAAGATGAGATCAATGCTGGAGAAATTTCTCCGGTTAAAAATTTACATTGTGTAATATTATTTAAAAAAATAAATTATAAAAATAAAAATTCATTGACAATTATCTAATTATCTAAGTATATTGTAGAGATATTGTAAATTTAATTTTCAATTTTATAAATTTTTTTATATTTTTTTATACTTTTAAATAACTTTTCTATCATTAATAATTGAAAATATATCATATTTCTATAAATTTTAACTGTAATATTATTTCTAGATAAAGAAAAATTCAATCAAAGAAAAATAAATTTTTCTCCGTATTATTCTGTTTTTCTCCGTTTTTTTTGTAATATTTAAAAAAATCAGAGAAAAACGAAGAAAATATTTACGCCAAGGTAGTAATTGAAAAAAAAAAATGATTAAAATTAATTTTTAAAGCAGATTATTAAAGCTATACTCTTCTAAGCAATTTAAAAATAATTATAATTAAAATAAAAAATATATATAACAAGTTGAATAGATAAACAATACAGTTCTTCGATTAATTTTTTTTTTATTTTTATCTAATGACACAATAAAAATAATATCAAAAAATAAATAAATTCACAAGTAATATCACAAAATTATGATAAATAATTTCTTAAACAAAATTCATGATAATATCAATGTTTCATCATGATTATTATATTTATTTTTTTATATACATGAATAATAATCACTCATGTTGATCGATGATAGTTTTTGATGTTCAATGCAGTAAAAACTTTTATAGAAATGTCAATCAATTCTTCTTGATGCTTCATCATAATATTTCAAAATTTATATCACAAAACTACTTTGACAAATAAAAAATAACATAATAATAAAATCATATCAAAATAAAAAAAACATACAGACATAATAATTGATAAAATATTAAAATAAAAATCTTATAAATTATTAATAATAAAATACAAAATTTATTCTTTTTTTTTAATAATATAAAATAAAAAATTTCTACATCACGTTATGTTTTTAATTTAAAAAAAAATAGTAACATCATGATATAAAACAATAAAACTCAGTAAAACATCTGTTTTTCCGGATAAAAAAAAATTATATTTCCTTATTTATTTATTTTTTCTTTGATAGGTCACTCGGTCACCCTTCAATAAAACAAACTTTTTTGCAACATAAAAAAAAAAAATCAATGTCAAATAAGGATTTACAAAAATATCAACAATTTAATCATCATCATAAAAAAAATATAAACAAAATAAAATAAACTATTAAAAAAGTATAAAAAAAAAAAAACTTAATATTTATTTTTTAACAATAATATTTAATATTTCAAGTTGTTATTATAATTTATATATTAAACTTGAATATAATAATAAAACATAAATTTTTTTAGACAATAAAATAATAGTTTATATATAAATATATAAATAAATTATAATTAATAGGTACTATGAAAACTATAATATATTGTTGAAATGTAGTTGACAGTTTGTCTTATTTTCTCACATATATTTAAATTTACCACATACTGATTAAATTTGCATTCAGGGTGTCTCAGATGAGGATTAGAAAATACGATGAGTAAAATATTCTCCCTTATTTTATCTACCCTTATTACTATTCTTGTCATATTGATCCATATTATACAACCAACTATCTACGTATTTCAGATTTTTTATATATAAATATATGGAGTTTGTTAAAAACATTAATTTTTTATTTATTTATATTTATTTTATTTAAAAAAATAAAATTTCAATATTAAATATTAATTATAATTTATTTGTTTAATTTTATCAAACAATTGTCATGAATTTATTTTTTTTTTTCAACTTTTAAAGAATAATTTTAGACAAGACAAATTTTGGTTGATAAATTGAATAATCTTATAAAAATAATGATGACAAATTGAGGATTTAAATAGTCCCTTACAACAAAATTTATCTTTATTTTTTATTATTAAAATTTAAATTTATGAGATGAATTAGGTCAAGTGTAGAGAATAATTTTGGACATATTGTTTGGACATAAACTTGATACAATATGTGTTTTGATAATAATCATAATTTTTGGTTTATTGTTGGTGTTGTTATATGTCTAAAACAGTACAACACTTTGTCAAAATTTTATGTAACTTTGTTTGGATTTAATTATTTTATATTGAAGATAAATAAACTTTTTAACAAATTAAAATTATAATAAAATAATTAAACATACAGAAAAAATTGTTCATTTTTTAAATTTAAACAAAGGAAATTGTAGAAAATTTATGTTATAATTTGTTTGATAAATGAATAAATAATTGAAATTATAATAATAAAATGAAATTATATTTTGTAAAACACTTTGTGTTACATGTTTAACAATTATTATTGTAATATTTAATTTTCATTTTAAAATATTTGATTATACCATTGAAAGTTAAAAAGGTTTATTGAATAATTTATTTTATAAAATTAAATTAAAAATAATTTAAAATTTATCTTGATATTTTTTAAATAATTAATAAATTTATTTTCATAAAAAAAAAAAAAATAAATTAGTATATAATTATTAATTTATATTCTTTAGATATTTTTAGTTTTTTTTTTTTTTTTTTTATCAAATGGAAATTTTAACTTCTTGATCTTGGACATTTTTAAAGTTTAAGAAAAAAAAAATGAATAAAAAATTCAAGACTGATGGCAAATTAACTTCAATTAAATGTGGTAATTTTTTTTTTTTTTTTTTTGCCTGTCGGCTTTGTTAAATGTCTGTAAAAATAAAAAAAATATTAGTCTTTCTAAAGAAGAATTGAAACTCTCACTGAACAATGTGTATTTTTTTTTAGTCAGAAAAAAAATGGTCAAGAAGTGACTCATGATAATATACATAAAAGAAATTGGCTATTATTTTTTAAATATAAAAAATTATATTGTTAAAAAATTTTAGTTAATATTTAGTAACAAGATTGAAAAAATTACAATATTTCAATGAAATTTTATCTTATTTTTTTAATGTTGGATTATCCAACAAGTAAAAAAGCCATTATGAGGTAAAAATATATTTATTTTTTGGTTGTAATAATATAATAAATGTAAATAATAAAAAAAAATATATCAAAGAAGCCATATACAAACTTCTTATTGAACAAGTATTTTAATCCAAATTGTAATCATGTTGGATTATAAGCTCAAGTGAACCAATTTAATATTTTCAATTTAATAATTTATATATTTCTTTTGTATATGAATAACATTGATTATATTTAAATTATATTTTTCAATTATTTAAATTATTTAATAAAAAAATTTAATAATTATTTTTTATTATTGATTGAGAATTTAATTAATTTTTTTCAATATTTTTTCTTTTGATTTATTGAAAATTATTATTAATGAATGTTAATTAATTTTTTTTTTTCAAGTAAATTATTTTTTGTTAATTAAAATTCAGTATTGAAATAAAAAATATATAAATTATGTAAAAAAAAGAGGTAATTTTATTTTTATAAAAGTCGTATTTCATTTAAATCGATAAATATGAAAAAAAAAAAAAATTTATATTTTTTCAATTTATGACTATATTTCTATGACACGTAAAAATGTAAAATTCAACACTAGAAATAGTAATCATTCAAGTGTTAAATTCAATTGAAAAATTTTCATTTTATTGATAAAAAAAAAAAACA
Organism: Lysiphlebus fabarum; assembly: GCA_011426435.1. Classification (NCBI taxonomy): domain Eukaryota; kingdom Metazoa; phylum Arthropoda; class Insecta; order Hymenoptera; family Braconidae; genus Lysiphlebus; species Lysiphlebus fabarum. Next base: position 103,176 of record WSYQ01001198.1, read on the forward strand.
AAAAGAATTATTATTTTTTTATATTATTTGTGGTTTTTTAAATTTTTTTTTCATGTCTAGAATGACAAGTGAGTCATTAATATTATGATTTAATTATTTTGTCATTATAAAATGTACATTATGATAAAAAAATTAAATATATTGATTATAAAATTATTTTATTTTAATATATAATAATAATAAAATTTATTTGTGTATTTTATGTATTGAAATATGTAAAATTTATAAATTCAATTGATGATAAATTAATATTTAAATTTTTAATTAAATATCTTGAAATTAATAATGAAATAAAAATAATTTATTTTTAGATAAAAAAAAATTTATTATTGATAGTTAATTAAGGTTGATAATTTTATAAATCCTTGTTTTTATGTTATTTTTATTTTTTTAAATTTAATACTTAATTATTTTTGTTAAATTTTCAAAACAATACAAATAATTATTTTGTGATTGTAATAATATTATTTATCAAATAAACAAATCACGTAAATATTTTTTATTTATTTATTTCTAAGGTATATATATGTAATTCAAATATTGCCTGTATAACTAGTATCAATTTCAATGAAATAATAATAAAAAAAAATAAATGTATTATAATGATAATTTGATAATAATATCAGGGTGTTTGTTGCTGCACGCAATCGTCATTTCAATAAGATTAGATTAACCATTGAATGGATATATATATAATTCGATGAACGAATGAATGACTAAAGAATAAAAAAATAAATAAAAAAATAAATAAAAAAAAATAAAAAAAATTCATGTCTGTGCGTAAATTGATGAAAATTAAAAAAGAATGCTTTGTAAGTTTGAAGGTGATGGAACTGGATGGAACCCTTACAATATAAATTTCAACATTATATACTTGTTACAGTGACTCTCATTTATTATTAATTTATTTTAATAAATTTTAATAATTTATTATTGTTAAAAAAATTTTTACTTAAAAAATTTATATAAAAATATTAATCAACAACTTAAATCGAAACAAATAAAAATTAAAAAAAATTTTTTTTTAATTAAATTAATTTTTAAATAATATTATTGACATTTTTTTTTTTTTATTTATAAAAATTATAATTAAATTATTTAATAAAAATATAATTTATAAATTAAATAAATTTATTAATTAAAATTTTTAAAATTGAAATAATCATGATGAAAATTGTTGATTAATTATTATGTGATGATTCATTGACAGGGAAAAAAAAAATTGATAAAAATTGGATTTTTTTAAAAAAAAAAGTGTAAATATAATAATATTTTTTTAAAATAAAATTAATAATTATTAGGTTTATGTGAGAACCACTGTGTGAATATAACTGGTCGTAATTACATCTGAGATGAATGTGACATAGTAAATATGTATCAGAAAGTAAAAAGACACCCGGGTGAACACGCCTCGTTGATTTTTTATATGATTTAAAAAATATATATCAAGACATTCATTTATACTTAAAAAATAAAACTGTGCAATTTGTTTTATTTTGAAAATTAAATTCTAGTTTAAATTATACTTTAATTAATATTTTATTTTTAAAAATTTCTTTTTTTTTTTGATTAATTAATTACGAAATTTTTTTATATAAATTTGATTTTTTATATTTTATTTATAACAGTGTTTTTATTAATTTAATTAATTATTTTTTTTTAATGTAAAAAAATATATTCAAGTGATTTTTATTATGTCTCGATGGATATCTTGTGTTTTTATTATTGGTAAGAATTTTTATGTAATTTAATTTATAATTAATTATTTTGTAGGAATTTTTTTTTTTTGATTTTTTAAAAATTATTATGTAATTATTATTATTAAAATAATAAAATGAAAAAATTTTAAAGAATATTATTGACTTTTTTTAGTTGATAAATAGAAAATAATTTTTTATTGAAAGAAAAATTTGATTTAATTAATTTTAATAAAAAAAATTCAATAGTTTAATATATATTTTAAATTAAATTAATTAAAATTATTTTGAAACAATTAAAAATTATAAAAAATTAATTAACACTGTATAAATTATAACAAAATATTCAATTATAATTTATTATTTTGTATATTAATATTCATCCATTGTTAAATTCAATTACTTCAATTTCATAGTGTTGAATTATTAAACATTGTATTCTTCAAATTAAAAAACAAATTGATTATTAAATAATTAACATTCATGAATAATAATAAATCAAATTAAAAATAATATTTATCTAAATTATTTACAAATTTATATATTTAAAAATAAATAAATAAATTATAATTAATTTTTTAAAAATCTCATGGCTTTAAATGTAATTTAAATCTATCAAAAATTATTAGTAATAAAAACAATAAAATTTTCTGAATAATATAATTTAATTTTTTATTTAAATATCCAGGGATTTCATAAACTAATTCTTTCATAATTGAAATACCTAATCCTATTGTAATAAATTCTACAAACTTGATAGTCATTTGATAAAAAATTTTATATACTTTCTTTGTTTCAAAATTTATATGAATAAAAAAAAAAAAAAAACTACTTAAAAATTTATTAAATTAAAGGTGTTTGGATATCTTCATGTTGGAGTTTGAATCGTGCTTTAACAACAGTTAAAACATTTGTTAATAAAACTGTTATTTTACCATGTCACGTAGAAAATCTTGGTAAGTATAACTATTTTTAAAAAATTATATCAAACTAAATTCTTATTTTTCTTTTATATAAATATTCACCCTTCAAATTAATACATCACCCTTTTTAATCAAACAACTCTTTTATTTATTCTTGAATTTTTTTTTATTTTTTCTCATCATTAACTCTTTGCCAAGATAAATTTGTAAAATAATATTAAAAGGTGGTCCAATGACATTAAAATGGTGGCGTGATGATGTACAACTTGCTGATAGTAATGATCCAAATTTAATTTCACCACCTCGTATTAAAATGTGGGATTATAATATGAGTCTTGAAATATCACAAATACAACCAGAAGATTCTGGTCAATATGTTTGTCAAGTATCAAGATCATCATTGGGACATGTTACACAAGTACATGCTATTGAAGTTATGTGTAAGTTTTTTTCATTTCTCACGAGTATTTTTTTTTTATAATATATATATGTAATTTGATAATCAAGAAATTTAATTCTTCAATATACCTATATAATTTTAAAAAATTAATTAAATATAAATTAAAAAGAAAATTATAATTATGATGTTTGGTGTTTGTTTTTTTTTTTTGTTATTAGTTTCACCAAGTGTTCATTCAGTACCAGAAGATGGTGATTTAGAAGTTAAACTTGGTGATGAAGTTGAAATGTCATGTATTGCTAAAGGTTTTCCATATCCAAGTTTATCTTGGTACATGAAAGTATGATTTATATTTATTAAATTATTCATAATATTAATTATAAATATGTTAAAAAATTTATTTTTTAATTTAAGGGAGAAGAAATAAAATTACTTGATGAAAGATCAAAGTTAAAATTTCGTGCTGACAATCGTAGTATGACTGGTAAATATACTTGTGTTGCTGACAATGGTATTGGTGAACCAGCATCATCAACAATTGATTTACGTATATTATGTAAGTAAAAATATTATTATTATTATTACTGTATAAATTATATTCATTTTGATTTTTGTTATTTCAAAATTAACTAAACTTTGAAATAACAAATTTTCTTTACACGTGAATTGTTTGATAGAAAGTTATTAAATGAACAAAGAAACAATTATTCATTGTTATTTGTTGAATGACAAACAAAAACTATACAATTACAAATTATTTGATAAATCAATATTATCCAGATGTTATAAATTCATTAATTTTCTCAATAATAAATTAATTGTTTTATTGAAATAATATTTTACATAATATTATATAATATTTATTTTATTATTGATAAATATTAAATAGAAAAATTTATTAAAACAATTAAATTTTTTTAAATATTTAAAAATAAATAAAATAAATTTAAATTTAAAGAAAAAAAAAAAAAAAAAAATGTAATTTTGTTATTTTATGATGACATTATATAAACCTCATAAAAATGTAAATGAAATATTAAAAAATTCAAATATTTCATAAAAATATATCATATGTTTGATAAGCCATGAAATATATAAAATTGAAATTGATATTTTTATAGATAAACCAGAAATTGAAACGACAAAAACATGGATACATGCATCACCAGGTATACGTGTACAATTTGATTGTATTGTAAAATCATCACCAGATTCAATAGTAGATTGGTATTTTGAAAATATAAAAATTAATTATACAAATAGAATATTAAAATATACAAATGAACAAACACACAGTTTAATAATACGTAATGTTAAAACAATTGATTATGGATATTATATATGTAAAGCTGTTAATACAATTGGATCCAGTGAAGCAATTATTGAACTATCTGGTATATCAAATGCTCCAATATTTAAAACATCATGTGAATTAAATAAAAATACATTTAATTTTATTTGGGAAGTTGATAGTTATAGTCCAATTATTGAATATCAATTTTGGTTTAGAAAATATACGGTAAATATATACCTGTATTATTAATTAAAAAAAAAATTAAACTAATATTTAATTTATAATATTAATATTAATAAATAGATCAAAGAACGTGGACGTGATTGGCATAAACTTTTTATACCAAGTGGTAGTGATGCTATTGGACCACTTCATTCGAAATCATTTAATTTAACTGGTTTAGCAACAGCAACATATTATGAAGCTCTTATTTTATCAAGAAATAAATATGGTTGGAGTAAACCATCTAAAATTCAAAGATTTTCAACTGAAGGAGCACGTAAGTTTTTTAGTTTTATTTATAAATATTTTTATATCCATAAATAATTGAATTTTATTTATTTTTTAATCAGCTATATCAAATAAAGAACATGAACTCACGTACGATGAATCTGCACCAGGTAATAAATTATTTTTTTTTAAATGATTTATAAATAATAGATAATCGTTTTTTTTTTTTTTTAATTAAATTATTTGGTTTTTTAGTTGTTCTTATTGCTGGACCAGCACTACAACATTGGTCTGTTGTTTCAAATAATGCAAATTGTAAAATTAACATAATCACATTAAATTTGATTACATTATTATTATTTTTTAAATTAAATTTATAAAAAACGAAAAAATAAGTATTAAATTTGTTTAAAATAATAAATATCAAATTGTTTATTTTATTTTATATTAAAAAAAAAAAAAAAAAACTAAAAAATATCTTGAAATTAGTTGATGATAATTGTACAGTAGATGATAAGTATTTGCTAAAAATTTATATTTAATCTGAAAAGATAAATGAATAAAAAAAAAAATTGATATTTAAATAGTAATCTTTAAATCAAAATTAATTCATCCTTGAATGTAAAATAATGCTGTAAATTTAATTATATAAAATTAATTAAATTTAAACAAAAATAATTTATAATTAACTTGTTTTTTTAGACAGTGTCGAAAAATATATTTAATCAATCGACACATTTATTCCATCACAAGTAAATTAATTTAAAAAAAAAAAAAACAAAATAAAATAAATAAAAAAAAAAAAGCACTATTAAATTTAATCACGTTCAAAAATAATTATCAATTGAATTTAATTCAAAAAAGAAAAAATAAGATAATCTATTTTGAATTTTTCAATTGTTGAATATTTTTTTTTTTAAATTATTATTAACTTACATGATAATAATAATAATAAAAGTACATTACAATAATAATCAAGTCTCAACTCAGTTGCATTAAAAAAAAAAAAAAAAAATTATATATTTAAGGACAATTAATAGCAATTTAATATATTTTTTTTTTTTGTCTTTATTTTTCTTTTTTTTTTTTATTTATTTTTAATATTTGCTTACGAAGAAGCCCGCTCCACTTGTAGTTCACTTAATTTTTTAAATTAAACTTGATTTTATTGGTGAAATAAAATTAAATCGACTCATTGTGACTAATAATATGTGTAGCGCGTTATCTAATCATCAGATTTTTATTTATTCATTTTTTTTTTAATTAAGATTATTATTTATTTTTAAGTGAAAAATGTGTAAAAAGACATTCCTCTTACGCGATGTGACAACGAGGAGCATACTCGAAGAAAAAAGGGGAAAACATACCCTTTAAATTCACGTATTTTATTATTAAATTTTTTTGTTTTTTTTTTTTTTTCAATATTTATCTTGGTTTTCATAGTTTTTTAATTTTTTGTAAATTTGTTGAGTTTTTTTTTTTTTTTTGTTGTTTATGTATTTATTATCATTTTAAATAATAATAATTGCATTTTTTTAAATTATTTTTTGGGGAGTTTTTTTTTTATTATTATTATTTTTTATTAATGATTTTGTTGTTGTTGTTTTTTTTTTTTTTTTTGGAATAATATTAATTCCTGTCAGTGGCACGAAGTTTTTCTTCAACAGCTTCTTCAGATGCTTCAGATAAATCTGTTGCTTGAATGTACTTCTGAACACCAACAAGAGATTTTTTAAGTGCATCAAATGATGATGAGTACAACATCTTCTTCTTGACCTTTGCTGTGTCAGGACACCATGACATCAAAAATAATTTTTGTTTCTTGGAAGCCTATTTATAATAAATAATAAATATAAATTATAATTTATTATTTTATAAATTTTAAAAATTTAAATAATTATTAATATTATACCTCAGATGTGCCTTGACATTGATGAGTATATTCAAAATCAAAAAGACCATAACGACATTCACCACTTCCACCTTTTTGCAAATCTTCAAGAAATGAATCATAAACAGCATCACGTGGTCCAATTACTTCAACATCAATTTGTTTTTCATCTTTAATGTAAAAAATAACATATCGATGTTTTTTATCTTTCTTAATTTCTTCATATGTTGTCTTGCAAACATCAGCCACAGTTACACCAGATGCCTATAATTTAAATAATATTATAAATTTTTTTAAAAATTACATACAATAATTATTTAGACAATTAAAACAAAGTCACATTAAAATTTGTTTAAAATTATTTTATTAAAAATATCAGTATGAGTGGGATGATTTTTATTTTTATTTGTCCTCGATTGTTAGTTTATTTTTAACAAAATACAAGTTAAAATTTATAATTATTTACACAATAAAATCATGTATCAATTAATTAATTTTTACCATACTATTTTAATGTTTTACTCTAAAATAAAATTTCTTTTTTTTGGCAATCAAGTTGTGTATATAATTTTTTTGATAAAAATAATAATAACCTTGAGTCAATTTAATAGACGAATAAATATTAGATTTTTTTTAAAAATATTATTATTATTTTTTCTCAATGCTTGTTGATGAAGTGTCTAAAGTATTACTCAGAATTTCGATGAATGTTTCATTGACACTCACATTTATACATCTACATTCATCGATATAAATAAACTTTTTTTTTTTTTTTTTTTTCAAATGACTCAGTTGTGATTCTTTATATGAATATCTCATAATATGTCATCAAATTTTGTAATTTTTATTATCAAAAAATCAACAACAATAGAAAAATATTGTAAATATTTTGTTGATAAAAATGAGTCATTAGAAATTTATTAAATATATTTAAATAATAATTTTAGAAAATATTGATAAATAAATATTTAAAATGATAAGAAAAAAAATTTTTTTTTTTTGTTTTTTTTTAAATTAAATTATCAATTAAAGATAATTAAATTATAAAATTATTATTTTTAACAACTAAATTATGATATTATATTTATTGATAAAATTTTATTTTTTTTTTTTTTTTTTTTGATGACGCGCAACGGACATACGCACATTATGCGACCCCCAAGTATAGTCGATCGATATAAACCTTGTCAATGGGGGGATGACGACAAGGCGTCTCCCTCTGTTCCCATAATCACTAAAAAAATGCGTCAAACCAAGGTCAACAAAAATAAAAAAAAAAAAAACCAAAAGATAAATGACTCATATTTTTTTTTGTTAAAAAACAAATATAAATTAACACAAAAATATTTAATATTTTTTACAATTATTTATAATTTTCGATGTAATATTATTATTATTATTTCAAGTATATTTTAATAAATTTTATATAAAAAAAAAAAACTAAATTTTAACGGGCGTTGACATGAAAAAATAATAACAATAACTGTTAATTGTCATTGTAATATAATACATGATAATTTTCATTACAATCAAAAAATAAAATAAAATAATTTATTTTTCTGTCAAAAAATTTTCTTATTTTTACATTTAAAATTATTTATTTATTTTTTTGAGGTCTTTATTCTTAATCATCATGTGGAACAGTCAATTTATATTTATAAACATCCTGTACATCCAAAAACAGATGACCCTCATATTCAACAAATAAATTTAAAATATTTTTTACAAAAAATACATTTTTTTTTTTATTAAAAATATAAATGAAAAGTTATTTAATAAATTACATAGAAAATATAATAATTATTAACTAATTTTATTTGATTGTATTTTTTAAAATACGCATGGGGTAAAAAAAAAAAAAAAAAAAATTAAAAAAAATGAGTAAAAATATTCTGTGCGTGAGTATCAGATGGAGGAATCCGTAAAGAGCCGGCAACAGAAAAATAGTCTCTTTGTCCATCATAATATAAAATTTTCTTTATCGCACTAATGCATATATCCCTCCACCCGCCCCTCCCTCTATTAAATTCGACAAATCACCGGTTTCATTAGCCACGTAATGCCGGTAAAATCAAATAATTCCATATCAACAATTGAAATATTTTTAATATAAATATTTCAACAATACAATATAAATATAAACAATAAATAAATATAAATAATAACAATAATAATAAATATAAACAATTAAACAGTTATAAATGAAATAAAAATACAAAAAAAAAATGAAAAAAAAAAAAAAAACGTTACAAATAAATGAGACAATATCAAAGATGGCGGCGCAAAAAAAAAAAAAAGAAAAAATTATCAAAAAACAGAGAGACGCGTAATCATGATCTGTCATATTTTAAATAATAATTAATAATATAATAATATAATAATTAATAACAATTTTTGAATAATAAAATTATTAAAAAATATAAATTTTTTTTTACTTTATAATTTACAGCGACCATTAACCCCTCCCGAAGAAAAAAAAAAAAAAAAATTAAAATTATCCTACAACGCCCCAAAAAAATAATAAAATAAAATAATAATATAAATAATTATATATTTATTTAAATATAAATATTAATATTATTGTCATGATTAATTAAAAAATATCATAATAATAATTAAAATTAGTTAAAATTATAAAGAAATGGCGACGGCCGGCGCGTCCGCCTTTTACTCATCATAACCACAAAAAAAAAAAAAAAAAAAAAAAAAAAAACCGGATAATTTGTTGTTAAATATTTAATATAATTTTAATTATTTATTCACAATTTTTAAACAATATAAAATACATCAAACACAAAACAATAAATCAAGATTATACGTATTATTTATTCAAACAATTAATTATTATTTAAATAATTTATCAACAAACAATAACAATATCACTTGTAATTAATGTAAAAAAAAAAAATAAAATTAAGGGTAATATTTACCATTTTAATAGAGTTGCAAGTGACGAATATGTAGCCAAATTGTTAAAAATGAGTAAACAAGCACTACTTAAACTTTCGCGAGTACTTCGAACTGTTGGTTGAACAACTGGATGTCGCTGGATTGTATTTGGTTTGATGGTGTATCTCTGCCAAACTAAGAGAGAGAGAGAGAGAGAGATAAATAAATTAAGTAGGGGTCGATCAACTGTAGGAGAAAAACAAAACGAGGGGAAATAAACATAATAAAAATTAAGAGAGGGAGATAAATTTATCAATACGCTTGCGCATATATTGTCAAACAAATAAATTAAATTAATATTAAAAAAAAATTAATAAAATATATAATAATTTATTTATAAAAAAAAAAACTATAATTAAAAATGTTAAATAATTGTTCATTTTTTTATTGTTTATAATTATTTATTAACAAAAAATTACCGGTTTTTTTTTGATTTTTTGTGCGCAACGCGTTATTATTTACTATCTCTTTCTAAATTTTACTCTCTTTTATTATTTACGCTATTTTTGAATATATTTGTTTATTTTTTTTAAATTAAAAATAAATATAAATTATTTGAAATTAATTGTATTATTGTATTTTTAATAATATAATTAAATTATATATATTTTTTTTAATTATTTTATGATAACATTGTGAGCATGTAAAAATTATAAATTAACAAAATTAGTCATACGACTGTATTGCCAAGGTTTTCAACCAATCATTGACTGGGACGTGGGGAAATTGCCTTATATGGGCAGTGGCATGCATACCCCTACTACAATTTATAATAACAAAAGATAAAGACAGACAGATGTCAAAAAATATATATATATTTTTTTAACTTCGGTTTTATTCGGTTAAATCCGATCAATGCGCGCGTTACTACAAATAATTTTTTTTTAATTGTTATGATTTTTTGTTTATAAATTAATAAATAAAATAATTATAATTTTGAGTATTTTTTATTTGACAAGTACATTGATAAATATAATATAAATTACATAAATAAAAATTAAATTATAAATATATATACATTATTTTGTTTAATTTATGTACATTAATTTGTTTAAATAAATTTTAAATAATTATTAAATTTTTTATATTATATTTATTTAAAACAAAAAAAAATTTGACATGAAATGTTTTAATTATATATTACAATTATTTAATACTGTCCTGATGATTGATTGTTTTTTTTCAAATAAAATTTTATTGTTTAAAAATATAATAAAATAATTGGGATATTTATGAGAAAAAAATATAAATTAATAATAAAAATTATGTAAAAAATAATAATTATTTGTGGTTGCTGTTGTACACTGGTTTTTAATTATTATTTATTTAAAAAAAAAAAACAATAATTTATGTTAAATTAAATACTTGTTATAATATTTAACAATTATTATTTATTAATTGTTCATAATTTATGAAATAATAAATTTATTAATATTGTTAATTTTTAAAATATGAATAGACTTTGATAATTATTATTATCAATATATTGATGTAATAATTATAATAATAATATATTTACAAACTAATATCTTGACAAAAAATAAACAAATTATGATAATAATAATAAAATTGTTTAATTTTATTATTAAAAAGTTAAATTTTTTCAAGTTTCATTATGAGAATATATGTTTTAATGAATTCATTTGTTTTTTTTTTTTTTTTTTTTACAATAAACATTGATGAATTCATGTGAAAAATTTAATTGAATAATTTTAATTTAATTATATACCTTATATAATTTTTTTTTTTTGTTTATTTATTTGTTTGATAGATTATATGAAAATAATAAATATTATTAATTTTAGTTGATAATTGTTGTGTTATATAAGACCACGTTTTTTCTTGTAATCTTCAAGATTCAATGAACGACGTGGACCAGTATCTTTGACATTGCTTACTGGTTTTGGCAATACACTAACTGGATTATCTATAATAATAAATTAAATAAATAAATTAGAATATCAATAATAATAATAATAATAATAAACAAGTAAATAATTGGTACTTGTTACTTACTTGGTATTGGTACTTCTAAATCAATAGTAATATCAAAATCATGTGCATTAAATAAATCTTCAGTACTTTGTTTTTTTTTATTAGTATCTTTAAAATTTTGTTCTTTTTCATTATTAATTGTTGGTTTATCATTTGTTATAATTTTTTCAATTAAATTTGGTACAACATCAACAACAGCAGCAGCAGCAGCATCAACAACATCATTTTTAGATGAAAAACCCATACGTGGTTTAGTACTTCTTCTTGTAAATGGATCATCAATTGTTTTACCTTTTGATGCTTGATATTCTTCCATAATAGCTTTTTCAGCTTCTTCAACATTTTTTTTTCTATTTCTATCATTAATATATGATATACTTGATATTGTTGATGTTCTTGCTTTATCTAATGATGATGCTTTTTCTTCTAATTCACTTATTTCATTTGTTAATTTTGTAACTGTTTCATCATCACCACGATGATTTGCTGCTTCTCTTTCTCTCATTAATGTTGCTTTTTTCATAGCATAATTAAATGGACCAGCTTTAAATCTTTCTTTTTCTTTAACAATAATTTCAATATCTTCTTCTTTAAATTGATAAACCATAGCATCTTTTATTTCTTTTAATTTTGTATTTATTTCATCATATGTTGGCATTGATATACCTTGTAATGCACATGTTTCACGCCATTTTATAAATTCTGAATCACTAAATTCTTGATTTGATACAAATTCTAAACGAAATATACGTTCTTGTGCACCATGACGTAATTTTAAACCTTTATTTGTACGTGTACTACCAAGTTGATATATTTTAGCTGTTTCACATACACCAGATATTTCAGCAACACGATAAACTGGTTTACCATTATTATTACCAATACCAATTCTAACATAACAACCTTGTACAACACGATTAAAAAATGGTAAATGTACTAATCTTTCCATTTTATGACGTGATAAACGTATTTTATTTAATTCATCTTTTGTATTAATATATAATGGTTTACGTATTTTATTTTTAGGACTTGATATTGATTTTTTATCATTATCTGAATCACTATCACGATCATCAGATGATGATGATTTATTATTATTATTATTATTATTTTGACGTGAATTTAATAATGTTGTTGATGATGATGTTGTTTTATTATTTTGTTTATTATTATCATCATCATCATCATCAGATGAAGATGATGAACTTTCATCTGAATATATATTTGATGCATTTAATTTTGTTTTATTATTTGTTTTATTATCATTATTTGTATTATTATCATCATCATCATCATCATCATTATCATCATCATCATCATCTTTTGTTAATGTTGATTGTTGTTCAATTCTTTGTTTTTCTTTTTCTTCTCTTTCTTTTTTTTCTTCACGTCTTGCTTTTAATAATGCCATTGCATTTGATTTTTTATCTTGTTTTTCTTCAATTGTTTTTTTACGATCTTTACTACGTTCTTTTAAATCTGGTGCACGTTCAATTTTTTTATCATCATTATTAATACGTTCTTTTTTTTTTAATTCTTTTTGTTTACGTAATTCTTGTTTTTTAGCCATACGTAATTTTTTTTCAATTTCAAAACGTATTTTCATTTGTTCACGTTGTTCAATACGTTTAAATATTTCTTGTTCACGTTCTTTTTCAGTCATTTTTTCAAGACGTGCACGATCATCATTATCACCCATTAATTTATCATCATAACCATCATTAAATTCTTCTTGACTTGAATCTGATGCACTATCATCAGAATCTGATACTTCACCTGATAATTATATAATAATTATAATAATTATAATTATTTATTTTATCAAAAAAAAAAAAAAATGTAATAACAATTTTTATTTTTTATTTATTAATTACCTTCTTCTGGTTCAGATATTTTAGCTGGTTCATCATCACTACCACTATCATCTGAACTTGATCTTGTTACTTTTCTTTTATTTCTTTTAGCTGCTGATGTTTTTTTCTTTTTTTGTTTACCAGATTTAGCATTCCAATCATCATCTGAATCAGATGTATCTGAATCAACTTTTGATTCTTTTTTAACTGGACTATTATCAGTTTGTGAATCATCTTGACTTCTTGCTCTTTTTTTTCTTGCATCCTGATTAATAATATTTTCAAGGTTAATTATCATTATGTATTATGTATATTTTTATCAAATAAAAAATAAATATGACAAATTCAATAAAAAAATTTAAAAAAGAAATTTAAAATTGATATTTAATTATTATTTGAGGTTATGTACTCACATTGTCAAGGTCTGAACCACTGTCAGAACCACTATCACTACTATCAGAATCAAGTAAAGCATTATTCTTTCTTTTAGGCATATTTATTAATTATTTAATAATATTACTTATTTATAAATGTATATAATAATTTTATTATATATATTATTAATTTAATTATTATTTGATTAAATGACAAGTGCACAACAGCAACCACAAGCAACCACACAAAATTAAGTTGTACAAAAAAAAAAAAAAAGCTGCGCGCGTAAATTCAATGTTACCAACTTTATTTTTTATTGTCATCATTGTTACCAACACTAATAAAATTTAAACTGAGCTTTTTTTTTTTTAAATTAAATTATATAAATAATAAAAATATATTATTTAAATAATATTACATAAATAAATAATTATGTAAATAAAATTTTTTTTAAGATAATTGAAAAAAATTTATAAAATAGTTTTTTTTATATAAAAGATAAATTATTATCAATTAAAAAAAAAAAAAACTATATAATTACATGATATTGACATTATTTAAATTAACAAAATGACATGATTAATTTTTTTTTGAACATATTAAAAATAAATAAACTGATAAAGTAATAAATAACATTGAAAATAATTATATACCATGGATTTTATTTTAATTTTTTTTCTGAATAATATTATATTTAAAAAAATACATTAATTTATTACAATATTATTTAATCATTCAACTAGTAACAATCTTGCTGATAAAATCTTTCAATTTTATATTAAAATTAAATTTTATTTTTTATATTTAATTTATTATATCAAATTGATTAAATGGAAATTTTACGTATTCAATTATTTTTATTATTTACATTATTATTAATTTATAATTACAAAGTATTTGGTAATAATGACAGTGATATTTTAACAAAAATTTATCCAGCTTATACTATTTCTACAAAGTCTGAAATATTAAATGAAACAAGTAATTGTCGAAAAGAACTTGATACATTTCGTGATGCAATTGATAATAAAAAATTATGGAGTTTAAAAAGTATAATATTTTTTTTTTTAAATTAATATTATAAATAATATTATAATAATATATTTAATTTAATTTAATTAAGTGTTGGATGCAAGTGGAATATCAAAACCTGGTTTTACATATGGAAATAATTATTGGCTTGGAGTTAAAAGTCAATGTTTAGATATTGTTAATCATGATGAATTTGATATATCATTAAATACAAAAAATAAAAATTTAATTTATCAATATTTACATGATGAATTTCCACCATTTGATGTCAATTATTTTTCAGTACATATTTATCATAATAGTACCATGCAATATCATACTGGTACCATAAATAATGTAAGTTAATATTTATTAATTAAAAAAAATAATTTAATATAATAATTTTATTATTATTTTATAGGAAGATATTATAATATTAGGACTTTGTTTACCAAAAAAATGTATGAAAATTGAATTAACAAATATTTTAAATGATATATTTCAAAAAAAAATTTTATTTTCTGGTCATATTTTTAATGCTGATTATAAATTATTAAAAATTAAAAATCATAAAGATAATTATGATTATTTAAATAATTGGAAAATAATTACAACTGGGTATGTAATTATATTTTTTTTTTTGTATGTCATTTTATTTTAATTATTTATTTATTTACTTTTTTTTTCATATAGAATTATTGTTATTGTGACATTAATTATTATAACAACTGCAACAATTTATGACTTTGCTGTTTTACAAAAAAAAAATAAAAAAAATTTAAATGGTAAGATTATATAATTTAAAAATCATAAAAATGAAAAAATAAATGTTTTTTATTTTTTTTTAGATAATATTGAAGAATATTCATTAGATAAAAATGAAAATGAAACAATTAAATTTAAAAAAAATAAAAAAAATATAATTTTAAATATATTATTGTGTTTTTCAATTTATAAAAATACAAAATTACTTTTAAATACAAAAAATGAAAAAGATATATTTCAATTTTTTCATGGATTAAAATTTTTTTCAATGATTTTTGTTATTTTTGGTCATACTCTACATTTTACATCAAATCAAACTGGTTAATATTAAATATTTTACTTTATTTATAATTTGTATTTTAAAAACTAAATATATATATATAATAAAATTTATTATTTTAATTATAGATAATTTATCAATTGGTTTAAGATTATCTCACTCTATTGATGGTCAAATTGCTAAAAATGGAATATTTTCAGTTGATACATTTTTTTTTTTAAGTGGTTTTTTAGTTACTTATGGTTTTTATAAAAATAAAAATAAAAATGATAATAATAAATTATATAAATCAAATGGACAATTATTTTATAAATCAATTATTAAAAGATTTTTAAGGTATAAAAATATGAAATTAAAATTATCAAAATATAAATTAAAACTAAATTTATTTTTTTTTTTCTAGATTAACTCTTGCTTATATGATGACAATAGGATTATCATTAATAATATTTTCTCATTTAAATAAAACATCACAATTTAATATAATTGAAAATAATCAAGAAAATTGTGATAAATATTGGTGGAGAAATTTATTGTATATTAATAATTTATTTAAATTTGATGAAATGGTTTGATATAAAAATTATTAATTTAAATTAAAATACAATCAATTAATCAACATGATTATATTAATATTATTTTTTATTTATTTTTATAAATAATATAGTGTTTAAGTTGGAGTTGGTATCTTCCAAATGACATGCAGTTTTTTTTAATTGCTAAAATTTTAATAATCTTATCATTAACGTAAGTTATTTTATTTAATATAAATTACAATATAAAAAATTTTAATATAATTTAATTTATTTATAAAGGTATTTTAAAATTTGTGCAACAATTTGGACATGTATGTTGATGTTTACTGCAATTTACAGTGGATATTTATCATATTCAATTGGATTAACAATGACGTAAAAAAATAATATTAATATTTTTGTTTTAATTTAATTATATTTAATGAAAAAATTCATTTAATTATATTTAAGATTGGATATGTTATTGGACACAAGAGATGATTTGTATGCATCACCATTTGTAAGAATTGGTCCATATTTAATTGGAATTGCAGTTGCATATTATCTTGTTAAAATAAATTATAAATTAAATATAAATACAGTGAGTATATATATATATAAAAAATAAAATAAATATAAAATAATTTTGTGATATTATAAATAATAACTTTTTTTATTTTAATATATAGATTACATTAAGATTAATTTGGATTATTGTAATTATTATTAATTTTGGATTATTTTTTTTCACTTATGACAGACAAGTGTCTCTTATTCAAACATCAATTTATTTTGCATTACACAAAATAATTTGGGCATTCATAATTGGTTGGATTGTTATTGCTTGTTCAACAAATAATGGAGGTAATATATACAATAAATAATATCAATATAATAAATAATTATTAAATTAAAAATTATATATTATTTATAAAACTAGGATTAGTTAATCAACTTTTATCGTTGAAAATATTTTTACCACTTGGTAAACTTACTTACTGTGCTTATTTAATTAATCCAATTGTTGTAAGTATGATTTATCTTGGAGCTGATGCATCAATTCATATTGAATTATATACTTCAGTAAGTTGATAATATTTTTATATAAATTAATAAATCATAGTTTATTTATATTTATGATTTTTTTTTTTTAATTTTTAAGGTACCTATATTTGTTGGAATGATTATATTGACATATCTATGTTCATATGTATTTTATATTATGTTTGAAATACCTTATATTAATATTATTAAAATTATAAATATTTAATTATTAATAAACACAAAAAAAAAAAATGTTTATATAATTATTATTATTATTTTTTTCTTTCAATTGTATTTTTAATTTAAATTATAATTATTTTATTTTATATTTGATTTATATTGATATTTCAAGATCATTAAATATTTATTTAAAAAATAATAATAAACTTGTTGAATTAAATAAATCGAAAGAGAAAATAAAAAAATTCAAAAAAAAAAAATTTTTATAATTGTTAATAATATAAATTCCTCTATTACCAACAACGTTATAAAAAAAAAAAAAAATTAAAAAAAAATATAAATCATGTCAAAACATCTAACCCTAAAAATACTCCTTCAAAATTTTTTAAACCAAATTTATACAAAGTTGTACAAAGTATTATATAAAATAACAATTAATTTATGCTAAAAAAAATACACAACTCATTGCTTATGAATTTTTTAATTTATTAAAAAACAAAAATTAAAAATTTTTATGATATAAAATATATTTATAAATAATATAAAAATAAAAAATATAATAATAAAACTGTATGAATAATAATAAAAAATCTTGATAAAATAAATTGATAATATTTTTTGTGTTATTAATGAAATTATAAAATGAAATAATAGTTATGTTACCATCTTCAGGATCTTTCAAGTCTATTAATTGTCCATTTTATGATAATAGTGAATGTGAAAGACCTTACTGTCATTATAAACATGTACGACGAGGTATGTATATCTATATATTAAAATTATTCATACAAAATATTATTAATTTATTAATATTTTAAATAATATTATTACAGAAGATTTATCAACAGCAACAACACTATCAAATCAAACAATCGAGGGGAATAAAAATTCCGAAACCTCCACCATTACTACATTACCATCAACAACATTAACAACAACAACAACAACAGCAACAACAACAACAACAACAACAACAACAACAACAACAACAACAACAGCAGTAACAACAATAACACAATCAGAAATAATTCAACAACTTGTTAGTGAAGCTGTTACAAAAGTATTAGTTGATCAAGGTGTTGTTAATACTGAACAAGTATCTGAAAATATTGTAACACAAGTTGTTGAAGGTTTGAAATCAACAACAACAATAGCAACTACAACACCAGTAATAACACCATCAATAACATCAACAACAACAACAACATCAATAATTGGAAAACACAGTGGTGTACCACAATTAATAACAAAACCACCATGTATTTATAATCCAACACCAATATCTGAATTAAAAAAACGTCATAATTTATCATTACCAGGATATAATCAAATACGTAATGATAATAATAAATTATCAATAAAAAGAAAACAATCAAATGATAATGATGATACATCATGGTCAAATGAATTTAATAAAAATATAATAAATAATGAAAAAACAAATGAATTAATATATAAACCAACAGCAATAATAAATAATGATAATAATATAATACATGATTATATACCAACAAGTAAAACAGATGATAATAATACAAATGATTATAATAGAAATAAAGAAACATATTGTCCAAAATCTAAAAAAAGACGTGAAGAATATGTACCTAAAAAAATTAAAACACCATTATTAAAAAATCAACAATATGATGATACAATTATGACTATTGATGATTATAATGAATTAAAATTATATGATAATAATACTGTTAAATTAACAAATAAAATTAATGATAATAATGATGACAGTAAATTAATAACCAAAGAAGTACAAAATATTCAAAAGACTGTTATTAATGATGATGAAAAAATTATTGATAATAATGATAATGATACAAATAATACAAATGATTCTGACAAAAAAATAAAAGAACATCATCATCATCATCATCATCATCATAAAAGTAGAAGAAGTAGTAGTAGTAGTAGTAGTAAAAGTAGTAGTAAAAATAGTAATAAAAAAAATGATGAACGTCATTTAAAAGAAAAAAAAAGTGATAAAAATGATTCAAAAGAACGTAAAGGTGATAAACACAAATCATCATCATCATCATCATCATCATCAAAGTCGTCATCATCAAGTAGGCATAAAAGTAAAAGTAACAGTCATAAAGATAGTAGTTCATCTAATCGTCATTCAAGTAGTTCAAGTAGAGATAAAAAATCAAGTTCAAAAGAAAATGAAAATCATAAAACAAGTAGTAGTAAAAATAATAATGATAAACATAAAACTATAAATACATCAAAATTAGATAAAGATAAAAAATCATCTGATAAAAAAATATCATCAAATGATGATGGTGATGATGATGATGATGATGGTGGTGATGGTGGTGGTGGTGGTGTTATTGATAATATCAATAATTTTGATGATATGTTAATAAGTTCAGAATCTGATAGTGATGTTGAAAAAGAATGTTTAAAAATATTTCAAGAATATAAAAAAACTGATAATACAAATGATATTATTGTTATTAATGATGATGATGATGATGATAATAATAATGATACAATAAATGAATTTGATGATATTGGTAAAAAAAGAGTTGCACATCCATCAGCATCAATAAATGTACTTAGAATACCTGGTACAAGTATTGAGCCTAAAAAAATACAAAATCCACAACAAAAAATGTATGAACGTTGGCGTTCATCAAGACAATTAGCATCAGAAAAAATTACTGAATGTACACAACAAATTAATAATCATAATAATAATAATTTAACAAAACCAACAACATCAATAACAGCTCAACAAGTGGTTAAAATTGAAAGTAAAACTCTTCATTCTCAACCTCAATCAACTGAAAATGGTGATATATTTATATTTTCATTTAATTTTTATAAATTTTCTCTTTTTTTTTTTTTTATATCATAAAACTCTCTTCTTTTTTTTTTTTTTTATTTTCTCTTTAATTTAAAACTTTTACATTCTCTTATTTGATACTGAAACAATGTTTATTAATTTGTTTTTGTTTTTTTGCTTTTTTTTTTTTTTTTATTTATTTTAAATTAATATGATGATTGTAGCACGAATGAGAATAGCTCATGTTCCTTACGCAATGTCATTGGCCCTGACAAAGAAGAAAGTTATTGAATCCACAACGAAACCAATTGAACAAAAAACAGTAGCACAAACTACTAGAGGTACACCTCGTGTTGCACATGTGCCACAAACAGTAAGTTAATTTAAAAAATTAATATTCAATAATTAAATAATAATAATAATAATAATAAAATTAATTTTGTAATTTAATAATTATTGCTAAATTTAATATTAAAATTACACAATTATTATTTTTAATTTAATGAAGGTTTTTTAATTGTTGATATTATTTTATTTTTTTTATTTGGAAATTTTATTGTATTTTTTATTTTATTTAATAAATAAAAATTAAATATCAGTCAATAATATTTATCTTTAAACGTCTTTGATATTGTTTATTTAATTTTTTTTTTTTCTTATTGATAAATATTTTGTATGTATTTTTTTTATTTTTATTTTTAATTTTTATCACACACGTATGTAAATTAAAATTATATATGTATATAAATGTTTTTTTATTTTTTTTTTTTTTCATATTAAAAATTTTATATTGTTTCATTAAAGGTACCAGAGTTGATACGTCCAGAACCACTGCAATTATCAACACAAAAATTTAACTTAAATGTACGTCAATATTACGTTAATATGATGCAAGATATTTGCATACAAATATATACAAATGGTGATGATGCAGCTCAACGTGCATTAAGAGAAGAATTTGGTTGTCATGAAAGATGTACAGCATTATCAGTTTATAAAAATTCATGTATGTTAGCTGTACATAAATTAAGAAAAGAAGTTAATCAAAATAATAGTGATAATGTAACATCAACATCAACAAGCGGAATGGTATCACATGATGCATTAATAAGTGGTAAAACAAAAGGTTCATGGAGTGTTGTTAAAAATAAAAAAATAATAACTGATTTTAAAGGTACAGCACTTTATTGTAAATTAAAAAAATGGATTATGACTGAACAACAACTTAAAGATTGGGGATATCCAAGAATACATCCAGATGGTCCAAAGGTATTTATTTTATTTTATTTTTTAACTGTTATTTTCCAATCAATAATAAAGATAACAATATATTGTCAATTTGTACTATATATATTTAAATTGAATAAATAAATTTATATAAAATAATTTTACAATATAAATTTTTATATTTTATTTACATTAACTTGTTGATTGTAAAAGTAATGACGTATATGTCAGAAAGAAAAAAAAAAAATAATAATAAAAACAAAACAAACAAAGATTATGACAAATTTTTTTTTAAGAATTTATAAATTTAAACAAAGAAAATTAATAATAATTGTACTTTGTATTATTTAAATAAATATTAGAAAATTATTTTATTTTATTTTTTTTTTAAATTTAATTTAAATAATAATAGTTTATTGAACTCTGTTTTATTATATTTTTTTTCATAAATATAATTTTCAGGGACGAGCTAAAGTCTATGTGATAAATTCAAGAAATAAAACAATATTATCAAAAGTACCAAATGAAAGATACTGTAGTAGATGTAATCAATCATATATGGTTGATAAGAATGGATTAGCAGTACAACAACAAAATTGTATTTATCATTGGGGAAGAAAATTTACATATCGTGGTGAAGGTAAATATAGTTGTTGTCAACAAGATGGTTCAGCTTCTGGTTGTTGTGATGCTAAATCACATGTTTGGGATGTTGTTGATTATGATAATTTATATGGTTATGTACAAACATTACCAAAAGGTAATATATTTAATAATTAATATTTAAAAAATTTTTAATTAATTTATTAATTAATTAATTTATCATATTTAATAGATAAAAATCCAGAAAATCAAGGTGTTTATGCACTTGATTGTGAAATGTGTTATACATCACATGGTCTTGAATTAACACGTATAACTGTTATTGATGAAGATTGTAATGTTGTTTATGAAACATTAGTTAAACCTGATAATCCAATAATTGATTATAATACAAGGTAATTTATAATATTTGCTTAAAATTAATATAAATATTAAAATTTATTTTTTAATAGATTTTCAGGTATTACTGAAAAAAATATGAAAGGTGTTACAACAAATCTTCGTGATGTTCAAGCAGTATTGTTAACAATGTTTTCAAATTATACAATTGTCATTGGTCATAGTTTAGATAGTGATTTTAAAGCATTAAAATTAATTCATAATACAATTGTTGATACAAGTTTTATGTTTCCTCATAAAAATGGTTTTCCACAAAAACGTGCATTAAGAAATTTATGCTCTGAATATTTACGTAAAATTATACAAAATGATGGTAAATATTATTATTAAAATACTATTTTTTCATTTATTAATTGATAATAAATATATCAAATATAATTTTTATTTATAGTTGATGGACATGACAGTAAAGAAGATGCTGTTGCTTGTATGGAATTGATACAATGGAAAGTCAAAGAAGAAGCTAAACTACTGTGAGATGAAATAAATAATAATTATTAAATTTATATTTTAAATTCAGTTGATTATTAACAAAAGAAAAAAAATAAATAAAAAAGTATTGCTCTTTATATGAGATTTAATAATAAGTTTACTCAGCTGCCTACGTATTTGTGTAAATACACAAATTCATTTTTAAATTAAATTATCATTTGTAATTCATTTAAACAATGAAATAATAAACAAAAAAAAAAAAGAAAACAAGTACTGAGAATTAAAATATCGTGCATTGTTAAACCGAACAAAAAAAATATATATATAATAAGAAAAGAATTATCATTTGTAGATTATTATAAATCATTTGTTATTAACAATAATAACTGATTAATATTTTTGTACTTCGTTAATTGTTTATATAATTTTCATCTCACAATAAAAAAAAAAATAATAGTTATTTTAATAATTATTTTCTCATTTAATACCACATATTTTTGTAATATTTAAAATATATTTATAATTTTAATTATGAAAAGAAATCTCAAAGTTGTATTGCCAATTTATTTAACAAATAATTTTTATTAATTTAATCAGTAAATTGTTTATTGTTAAAGCTGTTTTTTTTTTTTTACAACAAGTAATACAAGCTTGTTTGATAAATTAAAAAACAAAATAACAAACTAATTTTAAATTAATATATCATTTATTTTATCTGTACATCAAACTATTATTTTTACAAGTACTATCAAAAATTTAATTATTTATTTTTGATTCACATTAACATTTTTTTTTGTGTTTTTTTTTATTTTTATAATTTTTATTATTTTTTTTTTAGGTAATATATAATTATACAATTTATTCAAGACTATTTTGTAATTAAAAATATTGCACATATTTTTTTATCATATTTTCTTCAAGAAATAGTAAAAAATATTTTCGATTTTCACTGGAAAGTACTTGGTTTTTTTTTTTCAAACACTTTGCAATATTTATTTTTTAGTCTTTCTTACAACAATGCTGAAGCAAACAAAATTTATTTTATATTTATACTTATATATATTTTTTTTTCAACAAGCCTCGGCTAAAAAATGGCACAATAATACTGAGAATTTGTATAAAAAAAAAAAAAAACAAAAACAAAAAATAACTTTTCATATTTAAAATTATACATTAAATGCTTTAATTATTTTTAAAAAATTAAAATATATTTATAATTAATTATTAAATTAATAAAATATACCTATATATTTTTAATGAAAAGTTTTTCTTTTTTTTTTTTTTAATATTGAATCAGTTTAAACCGAGATTTGTAATTTAAAAAAAAAAACATAATGACAATAAATAATAAAAATCTGTTTTAATTATATATTTCATTTGTGTTAATTATCTTTCTAATCAAAAAATTATTTAAAAACTTAAATATATAACTTAAAATAAATTTATCTACATTTTTAATTGATCCATTATCTCAATTATCATTTTGAGAAAATTTTTTTAATTCTAAAAAAAATATTATTTATCATTTTCATTCATTTATAATTTGTTTTTTTTTTTTTTGTTTATTTAATTTATATATTTTACAAAAAATATTTACTTATATTATGAAACACATTTTATTTTGGAGATAATTATTTAAATAAAAAATATATTTATAAATATATAAATCTCCATGTTTTTTTTTTTGTTTATTTTTTGATTATATTATTATCAAAAAATTGTATTTAATCTCTCATAATAATTAAAAGTAGAAAAAAAGAAAAAAAAATATATTAATTATTCAAATGAATAATAAAATTCACTATTTTTTTTTTTACAAAATACAAATAATTATTTTGGAAGGCAATTTTTTTCAATTTTAATTATTATCAACAAGGCATAAGCATTATTTATATTTAACCAAGTAATAAATTGTCTTTTATTATTTTTTCTTTATATTTTATTTTCAACTAATCAATATTTGTTGAATGTTGTACCAGGTAAAAAGCAATTATACTTTTTAAATATAATTCCATTTATATAGTATTCTATTGTCGTGTATAACAATAAAATGATATCAAGGTCATTTTATTAATTTAAAATATTAAATTAAATATTATCCACTTGGAGGTTTTATTGATGGTATTGGATCATGTTCTTGATCACCAACAAGATATAAAAATTGAAATGCAATTGCTAATAAACTAATACCCAATAAATCACCCATTGCTGTTAAATATGGTATTGCTGAATTATCTGGATCAATTTTTCTTTTCCACATCCAGTGTATCATAATATAAGCAATATATAATAATGCTGCAACTTGTAATATTGCTGCACAGAGGTAGACAAAACAAAATAATGGTGTTAATGATGTATCACCTGTTTTCATATATTTAATCATACATATAAATATTGTATGACCAGGTATAACCATTGCCATTAACACACGAGTTGTTCTTGCATGTAAACCTTGATAAAAAAAAAAAAAATTTTAAAATAATTAAGATATGATTTAAAAAAAAAAAATATATATATAAAATATATTTTAAATAAATTACCTTTGCCAAAAAAATTAGCAATTGGAGTTATAAATATAACTGGATGTGTTTGACCAGGTGGTACTAATAATGTACCAAGTTCAGATTGTTTATGTAATGCTGTTGATATTCTTGATGCTTGTA
This sequence comes from Lysiphlebus fabarum, assembly GCA_011426435.1. Classification (NCBI taxonomy): domain Eukaryota; kingdom Metazoa; phylum Arthropoda; class Insecta; order Hymenoptera; family Braconidae; genus Lysiphlebus; species Lysiphlebus fabarum. The sequence goes on from WSYQ01001198.1 coordinate 128,925, forward strand.
CAGCAACTAAATTACCACCAACACCATTTATAACTGGTTGATATACTGTTAAATTTTCAAATCTTGATACCATAAATTCAAGTATTAAACCACCACAACTATAAAATAAAAAAAATAAATAATAAAATTATAAAAATAAATATATATTTATTTATTTACCTGCTTATTAACATTGCAACTAATACTGGTGTCCATCCAGTATATAATACATCATTTGTATATTTATTTCTTTTAGCAATCCATACCCATAATGGTGTTATTAATATATAACATGATATTATAAGTGGTGCAATCCAATCTTGTAAATCAATAGCTTCATATAATATTGTTGATATCCATGATAATAATGCAAGTGATGTTATATCACCAAGACTTGCTGCAATTGGTGTTGCAACATTATCTGGATTAATATGACAATGACGTGAAAATACAATAACACCAGCAGTTATTAAACCAAGTACAAATGATGCTAATGATGCTGTAACTAAACTACTTGCACATAATAAATATGTATGATCAAGTGATACAGTACCATTTCTAAAACCACCCATTACAATTGCAACAACTGATCCTAAAAAACCTACAACTATTGCTTGACACTGTTGAATGAAAAAAAAAATAAAAAAACAATAAAATTAATTAATTATAAAATTATAAAATATGATTTTCTATAAATAATAATAAATACCTGTATTAAAACTAAATTTCCAACAATCATTGACCATTGTTGTTTTGGTGCATCCATATTACCAAGATTTGCTTGTGTTGATAATCTTGATGCAAGTGTCATTTCTAAATTACCTTTTAAACCAAGTAATGCAGGTACAAGTATCATAAGTTCATTGACATTTTGAAATACTGTCCAGTGCTAAAAAAAAAAAAAAAAAAAAAACAGAAATAAATAAATCTATTTATAATAATAATTTTAATTTATAATTTACCTGTACAGCATCAAGAACAAGACCAGCACCAACCATACCAAGACCAGCAACTAAAAATGGTATTGATACTTGTATTGTTATTGCAAGATATGATTCAATTGTTTCATCAACACCATAAAATTTACTTTCAGCAACAACATCTGGAAGACGTCCACCATCAATATTATCATCATGTATTGTAACATCATGACAATCATTATTTGTTAATGGTGTTGTTATACCAATAACAGATGTATTTGTTTCTGATACTGTTCTTGTTCTTCCTCCAGTTGGTGTCATTCTGTATAAATTTATTTTATTTGATAATAATGGCTCTTTACATGGTCCACTATAAAATAATAAATTAATTTAAATTTTATTAGTATTATTATAATTAAGTAATTTATTTTATTTAATAATAATAGTAAAATAATTACATGATATTTTAATTTATTAATCAATTATTTTGATAATTTAGTTAGATATTTGATTTAACTAAATGATAGATGATATTTATTTTGCAAAGATGATGATGATGATGATGATGATGATGATGATGATGATGAATGATACACTTGAACCATCAACATTTTAACAACTGTTTTGGTTAATTATTTATGATGTTGATAATGATGATTATATTGTTGATAAGCTAAAATGATAAGACTATATGTAAAATATTATTTATTTTAAATTTAATAATTACACGTGACAATATATTATTGCGTAATTAAATATTTGATAAATTAAATTAATTTATTATTATTTTATTATTTTATTTTTATTTATTTCCTCATGATAATCATGATAAATCATTTAAATTAAATTTTTTATGATTTTGTATACTGATATATAAATATACTTTTATCATTTATTTATTTATTTTTTTTTGTCTTATCATAATTATTTTTTATTTTTAATATTAAATATTTTTATTTATTTATTATTTTATCATTGATTGTTTTTAAATTATTTTGAAAGAGATGAAGACCTTTGTGGTGGTATATATTTGTCAATATACTTTTCTATTTTAGTATCTCAATGATAAATATTCAAGGTGCATTTGGCTTGCATTAATAATTATTTGGGATTATATTAAAACTTGTCAATTAAACTGCATCATAACATGCAATATTATACATGTAAGTTTGTATTATTATTAATATTTTAATTATAAATTTAATTCATATATTTTTTTCGATTGTTTAAATTTAAAAATTAAGTTTTTCGATTGATTTTTTTTATTGTCAAATTTATATTTATATTTTTTAAAAAACTCACCTGTTAAATAATTATAAATAAATTTTTTTTTTTTCTAAATAAATAATAATATATATTTAATTTTATAATCCGGTGACCGTATATTACTAGACGAAATTAATTTAATATTTATTTAAAAAATCGTCCTTTGGCCACCGGTAGGGCCGTTTCATGATACGGTTACATCGCGACTGACGATTTTGTATATTTATTTAACAAAGCCAAACTATAATATACACCCCCACAAATGTTTAAAAAAAAAAAATGTTTTTTTTATATATATATTATTATACATCAATGTGCATAGAATGCAATTGCGCAAACTCACTTATCGATTAGCAATTTACATGATAATACCATACAAACATCTTGCTCTAAATATCATTAGTCTATTATTTTATAACAATTAAATTTTTAATTATTTATTAATAAATTAATTAATCAATAAATTACTAATTTATTATTATTAATTTTTTATTTATCAATAATCAATTTTATATTTTTATTTTTGAAAAAATAATTTAATAGATTTTATGTATATTATTTTAAATAAATTATTATTTTTTAATATAAAATTATTATTTATATAATTTTATTTTATTTTTAACTATTCAGGAATAAAAAAAATTTTTTTTAATTTATAAATGAGCTTTTTTAGCCAATGTAAACGACCATCTCCGGTTTAACAAATTCCAGCATCCGCTGCTTATCATCAATGGACCAAAAAAAAAATAAAAAAAAATATAATAAAAAATTTATTTTTGAAATAATCAAGGTCAAATTATGTAATTTAAATTTATAAATTTTATTATTTTTATATTTTATTTAATTAAAAAAATTTAATAAAAAGTTGATGAATTATTCAAGTGATATTATTTTTGTTACATGTTTATTTGAAAATTAAATTTTTAAAATTTGATTGATAAAAAAAATAGAAAAAAATATACAGTCAAGTTGCGTGTTATAGTTGAATGATATTATATGTTGAAACAAGATGATGATGATGATGATGATGATGATGATGATGATGATGATATATAGATCATTTCAACAATCTACAAAGTAATTTGTTGATCTGGTAACTTCTGGACTAGGTCACATATACTATGGAGTCCCACTTTTATGATTACTCGGTTAAACGTTTTACCATTTTGTTCTCATTTTAAAATCATCATACATGTATAATAAATTAATATATTATATATATATATATATAAAAAAAAAATTTATAATTTGATGAAAAGAGAAGAGCATATATAAAGGTTGACTGGACTATTTTTATTTTTTTGTTGACTAAATTATTTTGTCTTTGACCTGGTCTTATTTTTTTTAATAATCTAGATTATTTTTATTTTATATAATATTAAATTGAATATTGTTATTTTAAATATATCAATAATATATTAAAAATTTATATAATTTAATATTAAAATTATTAAAAATGTTATAATATATTTTTTTTTTCAATTTATTTTTTTCTTTTTTTTTTAGATAAAATATTTATTTATATTTTTTATAATTATTATTTTATAATTTTGAATTTTTTAACATGTTAATTAACATTCCAATGAATTATTGAGGTATATATTAACCTTGAATGCATGTCATTAAACATTTTACATGATTGATCATTTTTTATTTATGTTAATTAATTGAATTGCTTCTATAATCAAGATTAAGATTAAAAAAAAAAATTATATACAACATTTTGTATGATTTTGCGGAAGTTTAATTGTATAAATATATACAATTTTTTTTTTTTTTTTTTATATATATATTTTAGATTAATAATAAATAAATGTAATGTTGATATTATATAGAAGTAAACAAGTTATTGATGCAAAACAGAAGAATAATTTATAATATTTATTAGTTTGTATATAAAATTTTTGTTTAAAACTGGTTTTTCTCAGTAAATTATTAATTCTTATAATATATCGTGTGATATTTACAGATACTTAATAATTTTTCTGTGAAAAATAATAAATAATAATGAGGTAAAGAAAATTAGATATCAAAAGTAAATTTTATAATTAATTCTTCAAGGTTAAAAGTTTGTCTGTATAAACAAATGTCAATCATTATTTTTTTTGTAATTTAATTTATAAAATAAATATTAAATTATTATACAAATAATTTATATTTTTCATAAAATAACAAAAAAATAGCAAATAAATTCAATTTTTTATTTCGAAAAATTACAAGAAAAATCGAAAAATTTCTACACAAATTTCTATTTAAAAAAAATCAATTAATTTACTTGTTCTTTTTTGTTTTTTGTTTTTTTTTTTTTTAAATGATTGAATTGTAATTGACATTAACATATTTATAAATTTATATTAAAATTTTAAATACCATGCAATTATTTCTACTTTGCATTATGAGATAAAAAAAAAAAAAAAAAAAAATGATGATTTTAATTTGACTTGTAGTCACGTGTTTATGTTGTATAAATTTATAACACATGTAAAAAATTTATATTAAATTTCCGGGATATAAATTTTACACGTGTAAATAATTGTAATTAATAAACCAAATTATAATTTAAAAATTAAAATAAGAAAATTCATTGAAAATAACAATCGAAATTTCTATTTTTAATTTCAAAAATTTCCATGGATATTTCGAAATGTGCATGTTATTTCTATCATAATTAGATCAAAAATTAAAATAATGTAAATATTTTTTTAAATAAAAATTAGTAAATTAATTAATTAATATTTAAATTTATTTATTTATTATTTAATTATAAACTTGGAAAATATATATATATTAAATTTAATTTTACTATTTTATATTTATTTTATTTAAATTTATTTATTTTTTTAAAAAAAAAAAGCACCAAGGGGAAAATTAAATTTGTGGTCAAACTGATCATTGCTTTATAAAATGTAGGTAGTATAAATGTTGCGATCAGTTCATACAATAAGTAATTGACATTGTAAACTGTGTGGTTGTTCAGGGCCATTTATCAACCAACTCAGACTCGTTTTTATTTTTTATTTTTTTTTCAAGCACGTGGAAGTACATATACACTTGTACGATTAAAAGATATAATAAATTAATTAAATAAACAAATATTTACTTTGTTTAAAAAAATATATAAAATAACAAAATGATAATTTAAATTTACAAACCTGAGAGAACGACTTCTTGCACGATTTCTAATATAAGGATTTAGCACATCTTTTTCCATTTTTAAATTAAATTAAATTAATTTTTAATATCCACCTGAATAAAAAATAGATAAAAATTTAAATTATATATTTTTATAATCAATTTAAATAATTAAATCTTTATATTATATTTACATTTTTTATTTTTTCTTTATAAATATTTGTTATCTTTTGTGATTTCAACATATCGATTGATTGTATTTATTGATTGTATTTGAAAAAAAAATAAAAATATAATTAATAATTATAAAATTTTCAATAATAAAATGACAATAAAAAATATAATTTAATAAATTTATATTAAAAAATTTAGAAAATAATTAAAAATATATATTTTTTTTTCAAGAATTATTATTTTTTTTTTTTTTTAATATAAATGTAAATAATATTTAAACAAATAATGTTTATTGATATAAAATATAATAAAATAATAAAATTTATATTTAAAAATAATGATAATAAAATAATTTTGGCGCCGTCTGATTATTCTGTGCAAAAGTTTTGCTGATATAATTATTTGAACAAGTAATAAACACAAGTTAAATATATTTTTTTTTATTTTGAATAAATAATTTCTTGGGTTCATGGCTATTAAAATAAAATAATTAATAATTTAAATTTATAATTTATAAAATTAAAAATTAAAATTAAATATTTTTAACAACAGGATGTTGTTTGTATATATATATTTTTTTTTTGTAAAAAAATTATATTTGAATTAATCAAAAGAGCTTTACGTTATCACTGATAAATAGATAGTCATGACAATAAATTCATTTTTTTTTTTTTTTAAATTTATATTGACAAGGTTTTTCTTTATTAGATATAATTAAATGATAAATATATTATTCAGTTAAAAATAAAAAATATATATACTTACACTGAATATAAGTCGTAATAATTTATCAATTTTTTAATTCCAGGTGGTTTCATTTTAAAAAAAAAAAAAAAAAATACACTAAATTAATATCCAAAATAATGAAAAAATAAAATACTATTTATACATTTTTTTAATAAAAATTATCACAAACACAAATTAAATATTAAATAATTAATAATAAAATTGTTTATAAATCACAATTTTTTAATAAATAAAATTCACTTCACTAAATTAATTTTCACATTTTATTTTTAATAATAAAAAATATTATTTACAAAATTGTAAATGATACAACATGATAGTCTCTTTCTATCAGTTACAATGATATTACAAATGAAAATTACATATTGATTTAAAAAATAAGAAAAAAAAAAAAAATGAGAATAAATGAATATACTTATTTATCAGAAAAAAAATAAATAAAAAATAAAAAATAATAATAATCAAGGTGAAATTTTTTGTTAAATATTTATTTATTATATTATTATTATTTTATGAATAATAAATGAACAAGATTACTAGTTTGTTACTGGAGCAGGGTTACTTTACTAACTGACAGATCAAACAAATTTCATTCACAGTTGCCTGGTTGGTCCGATCACATTAACCACCGTATTAATACACATCAATGAAGCACGTATTACCGTGTGTGATTATATACTGAAATTTATATTAAGATTATTTAAACTACTGACAATGTATTTTTAATTTTAATCATTAAATTATAATAAATATAAATATAATATTATTTTATTTATAAATATTAAATAACACAATTGAAATTATAAAAAAAATTTAATTCGAAATCAATCGAAATCAATCGAAATAATATTTCGAAATATAAAATTAATATATTTTTTATAATTTTTTATTTATTTTTAAATTAAATTAAATTATATGTCAAGTATTAATGTTGTTCATTTCAAGTTTTAAGTTGGCAAAATTAATTTGATTGATAGTGATTTTGGGTCGCAAATGATTAATAATTTTTGATGTAATTTATATAAATTATTTATACAATTATTTTTTTTTATAAAGGGGATATACACTAGGTGTGAAAAGATCCCTCACAGTTGAGCTTGATATACTTGGTCTATTAAAATCATTTGAAGAGACTATTGTGTATAATAATAGTCACAACGAATTATATTGCCATTCAGTAGCGCGCATTTATTATTATATTATTAATCTTGATAATATATGCGACGCATTAAAGTCGATGAATCAAATTCAAAAAATTACTTCCTATATTTTATTTAAATATATATATATATATATATATATACTGGTCTTATTAAAGTTTGTCTATTTCTTTATATTAATTTTATCCAAATTTCGATACAAATAAATCAAAAAATCATCAATAATTTCGATTATCGTTTTGTTGATTATTAAAATTATTTTATTTTATTAAAATGAATAATTTATTGTTCTTTTTTTTTATTTATAAATACATGTTTATATACATAGTTTAAAAAATATATTTCATTTTGATATTGTTAGTTTGAATTTAACATTCAAAAGATCTAAATGCATTTTATATTTAATTTTGTATATTTTTTATAATAATTTTAAGTTATTAAATTTCAAATTTAATATTAATCACAGCTACAATTATAAATAATAATATCCTGCATGCTTGTGATATTTTTAAATAATTATATTTATAATATTGCTTTTATCCAAATTAAATTATTTATTATAAATTTTTTGTATTGAATTAATTTAATTTAATATATTTAATGATAAAATAATATAAAATTTTGATTTAATTTTAATCAATAATATTTCGAAAAACTGTTTTGTTTTCAATTTATTTCTATTTATCCAACAAAAAAAAAAAATAAATAAATATAATTAACAAAATATGGCAAGAAAAATATATTAAAAAAAAAAAAACAAATTTAAATAAATTTTTGTTTTAACAAACTAAAAAAAGTACTTTACCAAATAATTATTTAAAAAAAAAAATAATTTAATTTTTAAATAAATTAATCGCCAACATCAGAATCACCATCACCAATTGCATATAATAAATGAAAAGCAATACCAAGAAGTGCTGTACCAAGTAAATCACCAGCAGCTGTTAAATATGGTATTGCTGAACTGTCTGGATCCATACCTCTTGACCACATCCAATTTATCATTAATTGAGCAATATAAAGTAATAAAATAACCTGAAATAAATAATAAAATTCAATTAATTAATTAACAAATAAATATATAAAATAAAATTAATTAATTTACCTGCAAAAGTGCAGCTAAAAGATAAATAATAATAAATATTGCTGTATAAGAAGTATGACCAGCTTGAAGATAACTAATTGTATAGCTAAAAATTAAATGTCCTGGTATAACCATCATCAACAATACCCTAGCAGTTCTAGCATGTCCACCTGTTATAAAAATTATAATTATTACTGTTGTTTAATTAAAATAAATAAATAAAAAATTATTACCTGGTGCTAAAAATGCTTCAATAGGATTTATACATATATTTGGTAATTTTTGATTTCCTTTACTACGTCCTTTGTGTAATGAAGTTGATATTCTTGATGCTTGTACAGCAACTAAATTACCACCAACACCATTTATAACTAATTGAAATACAGCAATTCCTTTGTAAGCTGATATTGTATAATCCAAAAGTAAACCTCCAATACTAAAATTAATTATACATATAATTAATAATATATAATTAAATTAATTAATATATTTATAATAATTATACCTGCTTATTAACATTGCTGATATAACTGGTGTCCATCCATGATTAAGTACTTCTTTTGTAAATGGATTTTTAGCAGCAATATAAGCCCAAATTGGAGTTAATAAAAGACAACAAGTTATCATTGTTGGAGCAATCCAAGTTTGTACATCTTAAATAATAAATAAAATAATAAAAAAAAAAACGAAAAAATATATATTTTAATTTATTATTAAATAAAAGAGATAATATACCTATAGCATTGTATAATAATGATGCAATCCATGATAATAATGCAAGTGTTGTTAAATCACCAAGTGATGCAGCAATTGGTGTTGCAACATTATCTGGATTAATATTCATACGTTTTGATAATAATATAACAATAACCATAATAATACCAAGTAAAAAACTAGCAACAGATGCTGTTACAAGTGAACTTGCACATAATAATAATCCATGATGTATATTAAAATTTGATTCTGGTATCCAACCAAGTACAACAGCAGCAATTGATGCTAATAAACCAACAACCATTGCTTGACATTGTATTAATGCTAAATTACCAATAATTAATTTTGTTTTTTGTTTTATTGTATCCATATGTCCTAAGTTTGAATGAGTTGATAATCTTGATGCAAGTGTCATTTCTAAATTACCTTTTAAACCAAGTAATGCTGGTACTAATATATATACTTCAGAAACAACTTGAAATACTTTCCAATGCTGTAATAAATTAATTTAAATTATTTATTTATTTATTTATTTTTTTTTTAAATTAATATAATTAATAATAATTACCTGGACAATATCAAGTAATAAACTAGCAGCAACCATTCCTAATCCTGCCATTATAAATGGTATAAACATTTGAACAGAAATTGTCCATACATTTTCATTATTATCATCATTATCATCATTGCTATTTTGATTATCAATTATTATTAATTTTTTAAGTTTTTTTTTACCATCAATAAGTGATACTGTTGGTAATTTTTTATCAATTAAACTTTTTGTATCATTATAATCTTCATCTTCTTCATCATCATCATCATCAATGTCACTATTTATTGTTAATTCAGTTGATACATCAGCTAATGCATTACTTAATGATTCACAATTTTCAAAACCAACCATTTTTTGTTTTTTATTTTTACGTTTACGAATATTATTTTTTATATTCAAATTATGAACTGATTCATTTTTAAAACTCATTATTGTTTAACAAGTATTTATAAATCACAACAAAACACTGAAAAATATATATTTTTATTATTATTTTATCTTTGTTTTTTTAATTATAGATTATAATTTATTTATTTAAAATTATTATTATATTTATTAAAAGGGTTAATGACACTTTTTATCATTATTTATAAAAGATTCAAAACAATTATTTACTTTTAAAATAAAAATTTATCAATTGATTTTTTATAAAATACTCACCATTTTGTTTAATTCTTTCAACATTATAAATTTCTATAATTAAAAAAATACATAAATAATAATAAATAAATATAAATAACATTTTATTATTATAAATTTTAAATATGTATTAATAAATAATGAAAATTAAAAAATGGCATTGAAAAAAAAATATATTAAAACAATATAAAAATAATAATAAATTGAAATATTTAATTGTTATTATATTGTTTATATTTTTTTTACTGATTAAGTGTAAATAAAAATGAATAAATAAATAAAATATAATTATAAAATATTTAACCTTAAAAAGTACTTGCCTTGAAATAATTAAAATATAAATTTTCATAGTTTTTTTATTGTTAATTAATTATTATAATTTTTTCTGTATTAATATTGGATATTTTTTTAAATAATGAATATTTAATTATTATATGTAATTTTATAAAAATAATAAATAATCAAAATAACCCGGATAAGCACCACGTCAACATCATCAACAAAACGTCAACAACAAAAACAAATATTTCAATTTTTAATCAAAGCGCTTGCGTCAAACGATTATTACCGAGTTTAACCGATATAATTTTTTTTAAATTGTTGTTAAATTTGAATAATTTTATTCGATATATTTTTTTTTAATCAACATGATAATAAAATAGATAAAAAGATGAACGACCGTTGAATAATTTTATTTATCATTGGTAAATTTCAATATCTATGATTTTTAGTCGGAATACCTTCTTCAATGTTCTATTATCCTGTGATAATACGGAATTATTCGATAAATTTCTGTAGCTAACTTGAAAAATGAAGACAGAAAAAAAATAAAATATAAGCCGAATACCTCTTTTCAATTACTATAACCCTGGAATAACTCGATATTTTTTAAAAAGAGATTTCAATAGATTTCTTTGGTTTCAAAAAAAATTCAAATACTACTTCAGTCACTATATTGGCCTAATACAAATTCAACATTTTAACAAAATGAAAAAAAAATACTTCTTTGGTCATTAAATTTATGTGTTCAAAAATTTGAACGAGCTTAAATACCTCTTGTCGAATTCTATAAGCCTGATATAACTCGATGTTTTTTCAATAAATTTAAGAATATATTAGTACTATCAACATATCAAAAAATATCGATGATAGAAAAAACGGGAAACGGCATTGAATACCTCTTTTCAAGTCATGTTCGCCTAGTATTTTGAACATTTTTTTCAATAAATTTTAAAATAAGTTAATATCGATAAATCAAAAAATATCGATTATCGATAAAAACGGGAAACGGCATTGAATACCTCTCTTCAAGTCATGTTCGCCTAGTATTTTGAACATTTTTTTCAATAAATTTTAAAATAAGTTAATATCGATAAGTCGAAAAATATCGTTCCTAGATAAAAACGGGAAGCGGCATTGAATACCTCTCTTCAAGTCATGTTCGCCTAGTATTTTGCCCATTTTTTTTAATAAATCTTAAAATAAGTTAATATCGATAAATCAAAAAATATCGTTCCTAGATAAAAACGGGAAGCGGCATTGAATACCTCTCTTCAAGTCATGTTCGCCTAGTATTTTGAACATTTTTTTCAATAAATTTTAAAATAAGTTAATATCGATAAATCGAAAAATATCGGTAATGCAGAAAAACGGGGAACGGCACTGAATACCTCTTTTCAAGTCATGTTCGCCTAGTATTTTGAACATTTTTTTCAATAAATTTTAAAATAAGTTAATATCGATAAATCAAAAAATATCGTTCCTAGATAAAAACGGGAAGCGGCATTGAATACCTCTCTTCAAGTCATGTTCGCCTAGTATTTTGAACATTTTTTTCAATAAATTTTAAAATAAGTTAATATCGATAAATCGAAAAATATCGGTAATGCAGAAAAACGGGGAACGGCACTGAATACCTCTTTTCAAGTCATGTTCGCCTAGTATTTTGAACATTTTTTTCAATAAATTTTAAAATAAGTTAATATCGATAAATCAAAAAATATCGTTCCTAGATAAAAACGGGAAGCGGCATTGAATACCTCTCTTCAAGTCATGTTCGCCTAGTATTTTGAACATTTTTCTCAATAAATTTTAAAATAAGTTAATATCGATAAATCGAAAAATATCGGTAATGCAGAAAAACGGGGAACGGCACTGAATACCTCTTTTCAAGTCATGTTCGCCTAGTATTTTGAACATTTTTTTCAATAAATTTTAAAATAAGTTAATATCGATAAATCAAAAAATATCGTTCCTAGATAAAAACGGGAAGCGGCATTGAATACCTCTCTTCAAGTCATGTTCGCCTAGTATTTTGAACATTTTTTTCAATAAATTTTAAAATAAGTTAATATCGATAAATCGAAAAATATCGGTAATGCAGAAAAACGGGGAACGGCACTGAATACCTCTTTTCAAGTCATGTTCGCCTAGTATTTTGAACATTTTTTTCAATAAATTTTAAAATAAGTTAATATCGATAAATCAAAAAATATCGTTCCTAGATAAAAACGGGAAGCGGCATTGAATACCTCTCTTCAAGTCATGTTCGCCTAGTATTTTGAACATTTTTCTCAATAAATTTTAAAATAAGTTAATATCGATAAATCGAAAAATATCGGTAATGCAGAAAAACGGGGAACGGCACTGAATACCTCTTTTCAAGTCATGTTCGCCTAGTATTTTGAACATTTTTTTCAATAAATTTTAAAATAAGTTAATATCGATAAATCAAAAAATATCGTTCCTAGATAAAAACGGGAAGCGGCATTGAATACCTCTCTTCAAGTCATGTTCGCCTAGTATTTTGAACATTTTTCTCAATAAATTTTAAAATAAGTTAATATCGATAAATCGAAAAATATCGGTAATGCAGAAAAACGGGGAACGGCACTGAATACCTCTTTTCAAGTCATGTTCGCCTAGTATTTTGAACATTTTTTTCAATAAATTTTAAAATAAGTTTATATCGATAAATCAAAAAATATCGGTAATGCAGAAAAACGGGGAACGGCACTGAATACCTCTCTTCAAGTCATGTTCGCCTAGTATTTTGAACATTTTTTTCAATAAATTTTAAAATAAGTTAATATCGATAAATCAAAAAATATCGTTCGATAAAAACGGGAAGCGGCATTGAATACCTCTCTTCAAGTCATGTTCGCCTAGTATTTTGAACATTTTTTTCAATAAATTTTAAAATAAGTTAATATCGATAAATCGAAAAATATCGGTAATGCAGAAAAACGGGGAACGGCACTGAATACCTCTTTTCAAGTCATGTTCGCCTAGTATTTTGAACATTTTTTTCAATAAATTTTAAAATAAGTTAATATCGATAAATCAAAAAATATCGTTCCTAGATAAAAACGGGAAGCGGCATTGAATACCTCTCTTCAAGTCATGTTCGCCTAGTATTTTGAACATTTTTCTCAATAAATTTTAAAATAAGTTAATATCGATAAATCGAAAAATATCGGTAATGCAGAAAAACGGGGAACGGCACTGAATACCTCTTTTCAAGTCATGTTCGCCTAGTATTTTGAACATTTTTTTCAATAAATTTTAAAATAAGTTAATATCGATAAATCAAAAAATATCGTTCCTAGATAAAAACGGGAAGCGGCATTGAATACCTCTCTTCAAGTCATGTTCGCCTAGTATTTTGAACATTTTTTTCAATAAATTTTAAAATAAGTTAATATCGATAAATCAAAAAATATCGTTCCTAGATAAAAACGGGAAGCGGCATTGAATACCTCTCTTCAAGTCATGTTCGCCTAGTATTTTGAACATTTTTTTCAATAAATTTTAAAATAAGTTAATATCGATAAATCGAAAAATATCGGTAATGCAGAAAAACGGGGAACGGCACTGAATACCTCTTTTCAAGTCATGTTCGCCTAGTATTTTGAACATTTTTTTCAATAAATTTTAAAATAAGTTTATATCGATAAATCAAAAAATATCGTTCCTAGATAAAAACGGGAAGCGGCATTGAATACCTCTCTTCAAGTCATGTTCGCCTAGTATTTTGAACATTTTTCTCAATAAATTTTAAAATAAGTTAATATCGATAAATCGAAAAATATCGGTAATGCAGAAAAACGGGGAACGGCATTGAATACCTCTCTTCAAGTCATGTTCGCCTAGTATTTTGAACATTTTTCTCAATAAATTTTAAAATAAGTTAATATCGATAAATCGAAAAATATCGGTAATGCAGAAAAACGGGGAACGGCATTGAATACCTCTCTTCAAGTCATGTTCGCCTAGTATTTTGAACATTTTTTTCAATAAATTTTAAAATAAGTTAATATTGATAAATCGAAAAATATCGGTAATGCAGAAAAACGGGGAACGGCATTGAATACCTCTCTTCAAGTCATGTTCGCCTAGTATTTTGAACATTTTTCTCAATAAATTTTAAAATAAGTTAATATCGATAAATCGAAAAATATCGGTAATGCAGAAAAACGGGGAACGGCACTGAATACCTCTTTTCAAGTCATGTTCGCCTAGTATTTTGAACATTTTTTTCAATAAATTTTAAAATAAGTTTATATCGATAAATCAAAAAATATCGGTAATGCAGAAAAACGGGGAACGGCATTGAATACCTCTCTTCAAGTCATGTTCGCCTAGTATTTTGCCCATTTTTTTTAATAAATCTTAAAATAAGTTAATATCGATAAATCAAAAAATATCGTTCCTAGATAAAAACGGGAAGCGGCATTGAATACCTCTCTTCAAGTCATGTTCGCCTAGTATTTTGAACATTTTTTTCAATAAATTTTAAAATAAGTTGATATCGATAAATCAAAAAATATCGGTAATGCAGAAAAACGGGGAACGGCATTGAATACCTCTCTTCAAGTCATGTTCGCCTAGTATTTTGAACATTTTTCTCAATAAATTTTAAAATAAGTTAATATCGATAAATCGAAAAATATCGGTAATGCAGAAAAACGGGGAACGGCACTGAATACCTCTCTTCAAGTCATGTTCGCCTAGTATTTTGAACATTTTTTTCAATAAATTTTAAAATAAGTTAATATCGATAAGTCGAAAAATATCGTTCCTAGATAAAAACGGGAAGCGGCATTGAATACCTCTCTTCAAGTCATGTTCGCCTAGTATTTTGCCCATTTTTTTTAATAAATCTTAAAATAAGTTAATATCGATAAATCAAAAAATATCGTTCCTAGATAAAAACGGGAAGCGGCATTGAATACCTCTCTTCAAGTCATGTTCGCCTAGTATTTTGAACATTTTTTTCAATAAATTTTAAAATAAGTTAATATCGATAAATCGAAAAATATCGGTAATGCAGAAAAACGGGGAACGGCACTGAATACCTCTTTTCAAGTCATGTTCGCCTAGTATTTTGAACATTTTTTTCAATAAATTTTAAAATAAGTTAATATCGATAAATCAAAAAATATCGTTCCTAGATAAAAACGGGAAGCGGCATTGAATACCTCTCTTCAAGTCATGTTCGCCTAGTATTTTGAACATTTTTTTCAATAAATTTTAAAATAAGTTAATATCGATAAATCGAAAAATATCGGTAATGCAGAAAAACGGGGAACGGCACTGAATACCTCTTTTCAAGTCATGTTCGCCTAGTATTTTGAACATTTTTTTCAATAAATTTTAAAATAAGTTAATATCGATAAATCAAAAAATATCGTTCCTAGATAAAAACGGGAAGCGGCATTGAATACCTCTCTTCAAGTCATGTTCGCCTAGTATTTTGAACATTTTTCTCAATAAATTTTAAAATAAGTTAATATCGATAAATCGAAAAATATCGGTAATGCAGAAAAACGGGGAACGGCACTGAATACCTCTTTTCAAGTCATGTTCGCCTAGTATTTTGAACATTTTTTTCAATAAATTTTAAAATAAGTTAATATCGATAAGTCGAAAAATATCGTTCCTAGATAAAAACGGGAAGCGGCATTGAATACCTCTCTTCAAGTCATGTTCGCCTAGTATTTTGAACATTTTTTTCAATAAATTTTAAAATAAGTTAATATCGATAAGTCGAAAAATATCGTTCCTAGATAAAAACGGGAAGCGGCATTGAATACCTCTCTTCAAGTCATGTTCGCCTAGTATTTTGAACATTTTTTTCAATAAATTTTAAAATAAGTTAATATCGATAAATCGAAAAATATCGGTAATGCAGAAAAACGGGGAACGGCATTGAATACCTCTCTTCAAGTCATGTTCGCCTAGTATTTTGAACATTTTTCTCAATAAATTTTAAAATAAGTTAATATCGATAAATCGAAAAATATCGGTAATGCAGAAAAACGGGGAACGGCATTGAATACCTCTCTTCAAGTCATGTTCGCCTAGTATTTTGAACATTTTTCTCAATAAATTTTAAAATAAGTTAATATCGATAAATCGAAAAATATCGGTAATGCAGAAAAACGGGGAACGGCATTGAATACCTCTCTTCAAGTCATGTTCGCCTAGTATTTTGAACATTTTTTTCAATAAATTTTAAAATAAGTTAATATTGATAAATCGAAAAATATCGGTAATGCAGAAAAACGGGGAACGGCATTGAATACCTCTCTTCAAGTCATGTTCGCCTAGTATTTTGAACATTTTTCTCAATAAATTTTAAAATAAGTTAATATCGATAAATCGAAAAATATCGGTAATGCAGAAAAACGGGGAACGGCACTGAATACCTCTTTTCAAGTCATGTTCGCCTAGTATTTTGAACATTTTTTTCAATAAATTTTAAAATAAGTTTATATCGATAAATCAAAAAATATCGGTAATGCAGAAAAACGGGGAACGGCATTGAATACCTCTCTTCAAGTCATGTTCGCCTAGTATTTTGAACATTTTTCTCAATAAATTTTAAAATAAGTTAATATCGATAAATCGAAAAATATCGGTAATGCAGAAAAACGGGGAACGGCATTGAATACCTCTCTTCAAGTCATGTTCGCCTAGTATTTTGAACATTTTTCTCAATAAATTTTAAAATAAGTTAATATCGATAAATCGAAAAATATCGGTAATGCAGAAAAACGGGGAACGGCATTGAATACCTCTCTTCAAGTCATGTTCGCCTAGTATTTTGAACATTTTTTTCAATAAATTTTAAAATAAGTTAATATCGATAAATCGAAAAATATCGGTAATGCAGAAAAACGGGGAACGGCACTGAATACCTCTTTTCAAGTCATGTTCGCCTAGTATTTTGAACATTTTTTTCAATAAATTTTAAAATAAGTTAATATCGATAAATCAAAAAATATCGTTCCTAGATAAAAACGGGAAGCGGCATTGAATACCTCTCTTCAAGTCATGTTCGCCTAGTATTTTGAACATTTTTCTCAATAAATTTTAAAATAAGTTAATATCGATAAATCGAAAAATATCGGTAATGCAGAAAAACGGGGAACGGCACTGAATACCTCTTTTCAAGTCATGTTCGCCTAGTATTTTGAACATTTTTTTCAATAAATTTTAAAATAAGTTTATATCGATAAATCAAAAAATATCGGTAATGCAGAAAAACGGGGAACGGCATTGAATACCTCTCTTCAAGTCATGTTCGCCTAGTATTTTGAACATTTTTCTCAATAAATTTTAAAATAAGTTAATATCGATAAATCGAAAAATATCGGTAATGCAGAAAAACGGGGAACGGCACTGAATACCTCTCTTCAAGTCATGTTCGCCTAGTATTTTGAACATTTTTTTCAATAAATTTTAAAATAAGTTAATATCGATAAGTCGAAAAATATCGTTCCTAGATAAAAACGGGAAGCGGCATTGAATACCTCTCTTCAAGTCATGTTCGCCTAGTATTTTGCCCATTTTTTTTAATAAATCTTAAAATAAGTTAATATCGATAAATCAAAAAATATCGTTCCTAGATAAAAACGGGAAGCGGCATTGAATACCTCTCTTCAAGTCATGTTCGCCTAGTATTTTGAACATTTTTTTCAATAAATTTTAAAATAAGTTAATATCGATAAATCGAAAAATATCGGTAATGCAGAAAAACGGGGAACGGCACTGAATACCTCTTTTCAAGTCATGTTCGCCTAGTATTTTGAACATTTTTTTCAATAAATTTTAAAATAAGTTAATATCGATAAATCAAAAAATATCGTTCCTAGATAAAAACGGGAAGCGGCATTGAATACCTCTCTTCAAGTCATGTTCGCCTAGTATTTTGAACATTTTTCTCAATAAATTTTAAAATAAGTTAATATCGATAAATCGAAAAATATCGGTAATGCAGAAAAACGGGGAACGGCACTGAATACCTCTTTTCAAGTCATGTTCGCCTAGTATTTTGAACATTTTTTTCAATAAATTTTAAAATAAGTTAATATCGATAAGTCGAAAAATATCGTTCCTAGATAAAAACGGGAAGCGGCATTGAATACCTCTCTTCAAGTCATGTTCGCCTAGTATTTTGAACATTTTTTTCAATAAATTTTAAAATAAGTTAATATCGATAAGTCGAAAAATATCGTTCCTAGATAAAAACGGGAAGCGGCATTGAATACCTCTCTTCAAGTCATGTTCGCCTAGTATTTTGAACATTTTTTTCAATAAATTTTAAAATAAGTTAATATTGATAAATCGAAAAATATCGGTAATGCAGAAAAACGGGGAACGGCATTGAATACCTCTCTTCAAGTCATGTTCGCCTAGTATTTTGAACATTTTTCTCAATAAATTTTAAAATAAGTTAATATCGATAAATCGAAAAATATCGGTAATGCAGAAAAACGGGGAACGGCATTGAATACCTCTCTTCAAGTCATGTTCGCCTAGTATTTTGAACATTTTTCTCAATAAATTTTAAAATAAGTTAATATCGATAAATCGAAAAATATCGGTAATGCAGAAAAACGGGGAACGGCATTGAATACCTCTCTTCAAGTCATGTTCGCCTAGTATTTTGAACATTTTTTTCAATAAATTTTAAAATAAGTTAATATTGATAAATCGAAAAATATCGGTAATGCAGAAAAACGGGGAACGGCATTGAATACCTCTCTTCAAGTCATGTTCGCCTAGTATTTTGAACATTTTTCTCAATAAATTTTAAAATAAGTTAATATCGATAAATCGAAAAATATCGGTAATGCAGAAAAACGGGGAACGGCACTGAATACCTCTTTTCAAGTCATGTTCGCCTAGTATTTTGAACATTTTTTTCAATAAATTTTAAAATAAGTTTATATCGATAAATCAAAAAATATCGGTAATGCAGAAAAACGGGGAACGGCATTGAATACCTCTCTTCAAGTCATGTTCGCCTAGTATTTTGCCCATTTTTTTTAATAAATCTTAAAATAAGTTAATATCGATAAATCAAAAAATATCGTTCCTAGATAAAAACGGGAAGCGGCATTGAATACCTCTCTTCAAGTCATGTTCGCCTAGTATTTTGAACATTTTTTTCAATAAATTTTAAAATAAGTTGATATCGATAAATCAAAAAATATCGGTAATGCAGAAAAACGGGGAACGGCATTGAATACCTCTCTTCAAGTCATGTTCGCCTAGTATTTTGAACATTTTTCTCAATAAATTTTAAAATAAGTTAATATCGATAAATCGAAAAATATCGGTAATGCAGAAAAACGGGGAACGGCACTGAATACCTCTCTTCAAGTCATGTTCGCCTAGTATTTTGAACATTTTTTTCAATAAATTTTAAAATAAGTTAATATCGATAAGTCGAAAAATATCGTTCCTAGATAAAAACGGGAAGCGGCATTGAATACCTCTCTTCAAGTCATGTTCGCCTAGTATTTTGCCCATTTTTTTTAATAAATCTTAAAATAAGTTAATATCGATAAATCAAAAAATATCGTTCCTAGATAAAAACGGGAAGCGGCATTGAATACCTCTCTTCAAGTCATGTTCGCCTAGTATTTTGAACATTTTTTTCAATAAATTTTAAAATAAGTTAATATCGATAAATCGAAAAATATCGGTAATGCAGAAAAACGGGGAACGGCACTGAATACCTCTTTTCAAGTCATGTTCGCCTAGTATTTTGAACATTTTTTTCAATAAATTTTAAAATAAGTTAATATCGATAAATCAAAAAATATCGTTCCTAGATAAAAACGGGAAGCGGCATTGAATACCTCTCTTCAAGTCATGTTCGCCTAGTATTTTGAACATTTTTTTCAATAAATTTTAAAATAAGTTAATATCGATAAATCGAAAAATATCGGTAATGCAGAAAAACGGGGAACGGCACTGAATACCTCTTTTCAAGTCATGTTCGCCTAGTATTTTGAACATTTTTTTCAATAAATTTTAAAATAAGTTAATATCGATAAATCAAAAAATATCGTTCCTAGATAAAAACGGGAAGCGGCATTGAATACCTCTCTTCAAGTCATGTTCGCCTAGTATTTTGAACATTTTTCTCAATAAATTTTAAAATAAGTTAATATCGATAAATCGAAAAATATCGGTAATGCAGAAAAACGGGGAACGGCACTGAATACCTCTTTTCAAGTCATGTTCGCCTAGTATTTTGAACATTTTTTTCAATAAATTTTAAAATAAGTTAATATCGATAAGTCGAAAAATATCGTTCCTAGATAAAAACGGGAAGCGGCATTGAATACCTCTCTTCAAGTCATGTTCGCCTAGTATTTTGAACATTTTTTTCAATAAATTTTAAAATAAGTTAATATCGATAAGTCGAAAAATATCGTTCCTAGATAAAAACGGGAAGCGGCATTGAATACCTCTCTTCAAGTCATGTTCGCCTAGTATTTTGAACATTTTTTTCAATAAATTTTAAAATAAGTTAATATTGATAAATCGAAAAATATCGGTAATGCAGAAAAACGGGGAACGGCATTGAATACCTCTCTTCAAGTCATGTTCGCCTAGTATTTTGAACATTTTTCTCAATAAATTTTAAAATAAGTTAATATCGATAAATCGAAAAATATCGGTAATGCAGAAAAACGGGGAACGGCATTGAATACCTCTCTTCAAGTCATGTTCGCCTAGTATTTTGAACATTTTTCTCAATAAATTTTAAAATAAGTTAATATCGATAAATCGAAAAATATCGGTAATGCAGAAAAACGGGGAACGGCATTGAATACCTCTCTTCAAGTCATGTTCGCCTAGTATTTTGAACATTTTTTTCAATAAATTTTAAAATAAGTTAATATTGATAAATCGAAAAATATCGGTAATGCAGAAAAACGGGGAACGGCATTGAATACCTCTCTTCAAGTCATGTTCGCCTAGTATTTTGAACATTTTTCTCAATAAATTTTAAAATAAGTTAATATCGATAAATCGAAAAATATCGGTAATGCAGAAAAACGGGGAACGGCACTGAATACCTCTTTTCAAGTCATGTTCGCCTAGTATTTTGAACATTTTTTTCAATAAATTTTAAAATAAGTTTATATCGATAAATCAAAAAATATCGGTAATGCAGAAAAACGGGGAACGGCATTGAATACCTCTCTTCAAGTCATGTTCGCCTAGTATTTTGAACATTTTTCTCAATAAATTTTAAAATAAGTTAATATCGATAAATCGAAAAATATCGGTAATGCAGAAAAACGGGGAACGGCATTGAATACCTCTCTTCAAGTCATGTTCGCCTAGTATTTTGCCCATTTTTTTTAATAAATCTTAAAATAAGTTAATATCGATAAATCAAAAAATATCGTTCCTAGATAAAAACGGGAAGCGGCATTGAATACCTCTCTTCAAGTCATGTTCGCCTAGTATTTTGAACATTTTTTTCAATAAATTTTAAAATAAGTTAATATCGATAAATCAAAAAATATCGTTCCTAGATAAAAACGGGAAGCGGCATTGAATACCTCTCTTCAAGTCATGTTCGCCTAGTATTTTGAACATTTTTCTCAATAAATTTTAAAATAAGTTAATATCGATAAATCGAAAAATATCGGTAATGCAGAAAAACGG
Source organism: Lysiphlebus fabarum (assembly GCA_011426435.1). NCBI lineage: Eukaryota > Metazoa > Arthropoda > Insecta > Hymenoptera > Braconidae > Lysiphlebus > Lysiphlebus fabarum. Next base: position 151,275 of record WSYQ01001198.1, read on the forward strand.
GGAACGGCACTGAATACCTCTTTTCAAGTCATGTTCGCCTAGTATTTTGAACATTTTTTTCAATAAATTTTAAAATAAGTTTATATCGATAAATCAAAAAATATCGGTAATGCAGAAAAACGGGGAACGGCATTGAATACCTCTCTTCAAGTCATGTTCGCCTAGTATTTTGAACATTTTTCTCAATAAATTTTAAAATAAGTTAATATCGATAAATCGAAAAATATCGGTAATGCAGAAAAACGGGGAACGGCACTGAATACCTCTCTTCAAGTCATGTTCGCCTAGTATTTTGAACATTTTTTTCAATAAATTTTAAAATAAGTTAATATCGATAAATCAAAAAATATCGTTCCTAGATAAAAACGGGAAGCGGCATTGAATACCTCTCTTCAAGTCATGTTCGCCTAGTATTTTGAACATTTTTTTCAATAAATTTTAAAATAAGTTAATATTGATAAATCGAAAAATATCGATCATCGATAAAAACGGGAAACGGCATTGAATACCTCTTTCCAAGTCATATTCGCCTAGTATTTTCCTCAGTTTTTTCAATAAATTTTAAAATAAGTTAATATCGATAAATCGAAAAATATCGGTGATAGGTAAAAACGGGAAACGGCATTGAATACCTCTTTCCGAGTCCTAAAACACTGATATAACTTGAATTTTTTTTGAAAAAGTCCCGTTGAATCTATTTAATTATCAAAAAAAGTGAAATACCTTTTTGGTAATTATATTCGCCGAATACAAACTTAAATATTTCTCGAAAAAAAAAAAATATTCATATACTTCTTTAGTCATTATATTTGCGTAATACGAATTTAAAATTTTTTTGAAAAAAAAAAAACTTGAATTGTATCCGGATCATAAAATAAGCAAGAAGGTTTTCATAATTTTCGAAAAATCTTCGATTTTTATCAGGAACATAGAATAAGCAAAGAGGTATTTCTACCTTCTTTCGAAAATTTTTAAAATGTGTTACTACTGATATTTGAAAATCATGATGTCAAAACAACAATAATAATCTTAATACCTCTTTCCTTGTTCTATCATCCTGTCTATTATTTGAAATGTTTTACTTTCACTAGAAATGAAATTTTTTCAAAAAAAATTCTGAATTATAACAGGATAATATAACAGTAAAAGAGGTATTCATAAGCGGTAATCTTATATTAAACAAATGAATATTAAAAACTTATTTAAAAATAATTAAAATAAATTCTTGATTAATCACAAAGATGGAAAAAAAAAAAATCAAATTCATATGTTAATGTCTTTTAATAACTAATTTATAAATAATTATTAAATTGTTCAATTATTTATTTACCTTTTATAATCAAAGTTAAAATCTTATCATTTAATTTTATGCCTAATGAGTTTACAAGTTGACAAATCTAGTAGAGTGTTAATTTATTTATACACATTTAGATAAAAAAAAATAAAAAAAAAAAATGTTTTGGCTGGGTAAAACATATTGGCACCTAGACAACATCAACTCCATAAATAAATTTCCCAAAAATATCATAGTTTTTCATTGTTTAATCTGCGCATGTGTTTATTTTTATCTAATTTAATTTCTTTTTTTTCGTTGCATACAAAAATGCATTCTTTACTTTATTTCACTCAGTAGTGTCAAGTTTCAGTTTGAATTAAATAAAAATATAATAAAGGTAATTTATAATAAACATAACTTAAGTATTCAAAAATTTAATTAATTATTTCAATTTTAGATAAATAAATATAACAATGGGACGTAAAAAAAAGCCAACAAAAAAATATAAAAATGAAATAATTTCATCTAATAATAACGAAATAATTGATAAAAATGATAAATCATCAATTTCAATTCTTGATATATCATCACGAATTAATTTACCATTTATAAAACCAATCAACAATGATGACAATGATGACAATGATGATGATGATGATGATGAAGAAACACTTGAATTTCAAATTCGTCCACGTTTTGTATTTATGTCAAATTTATGCATAGTATGTATGAATATTTGTAACAATATACAATGTGAAATATGTAAAATGGTATCATACTGTTCAATTGAACATAAAAATAATGATAAAAAAAAACACAATGAACTTTGTAATGCATTATATGAAATATGCAAAGGTATGGAAGGTTATTCATTAGCAAAAACATTAACACCAGATTTATATCGTTTATTTAGAATAAAAACAATAACATTAATTGAAAATAAATTAAATAGAAAACTTGATTTATGGGAAAGAGAAATATTATTGTATCCAAAAATATGTAGATCATGTAAAAAAATTGACAATGATTTATTACTTTGTAATATATGTTGTGTTGATTATTATTGTTTAAATCATCATAATAATCATGTTAAATGGTGTAAAGATTTTCAAATTTATCATAAAATAATAACAATGCAATATAAATATGGTTTTATTGATCCATATATACCAAATATATATAAATATAAAATATATGAATTACCAGATAATTTTGATTTGTTAATTTACAATATATTTAATAATAATTTATATTATAGAAACATTGATGTATATACATATTCATCATTATCATCAGTATCAACTGTACCATTAACAACATTATTTTCAATACAAAAAACAATTAAAAATTGGTATAATTATAAAATATTAACAATTGATATTATTGGTGCTGAATTTACATTTGAATGTGTATCATTAAAATTATGGGAAAAATTATTATTACATTTATTACCAAATTTAAAAATAATTAATATTAATTTTACTGGTCCAGAATTAATATTACCAAATGTACCAATTAAATATATTGAAAATATAAATTTATGTTGTAAATGTAAATTATTAAAACGTCAAATTAATGTTAAATTTAATTCTAAAAAATTATATCATAATATTGATAATGTTAATAATGTTGATATTATTTGTTTATTTAATCCTGGTTTATATAGAAATACTGGTTATGATGGTAATGATACTTGGCCAGATACAATTTATAAATTTTGTTCATTAAAAGTACCAGTTGTTATAACATCATATACTGAATTTGAAATACCACATGATATTGAAAGAATTAAATCTATTTTTAATATTAAAATACTTATGGAACCACAAAAAAATCCATTTGCTTCTGTTAAACCAGATAGAAATTTTGTCAGTGATGATGTGGTACCACTTATGTATAAAAATAATTGTATCAGTATCATTCAAGGTTTATAATAATATCAAAAATTTAATTTGTTTTTTTTTTTTTTACATTAAATTATTTTATTGTTTATCAATTTAGATTATTATTGTTTTTTGTGTGACTTATAATATTCATTAAAAATATCAACTAAAAAAAAAAAATATTTATAAATTAATTTATTCTTGAATTATTATATTGTTTATATTTAATTTCTTTTTTTCAAGGATTAATCCTTGTAATGTTTTTTTTTTTTAAACATTTTCTATCCTGTTTGTTTGTTTTATTTTTTTTTCATTGTAATTATACTATTAAATTTATTATTAAATAATTTCAACTAAGATGTAAAACAATAATTAAAGAAAATAATAATACAATAAATATTGATGAAATTTTATAATTGGTTTCAGCACCAGATAATTCATAAAAAAAACGATTATATGCACGATCACAATGTGATGGCCAATCTTTTAGACAACTTGCATATGCTATTGCATGTGCAATATAATTTTGTTCAAATGTACCACGAAAAAGATGTGAATAAGGTCCTGAAAAAAAAAAAAACAAAAAACAAAAAATAAATGATTATAAATTTTGTAATTTGATTTTTAAATGAAAAAAAAATAAAAAAAAATTACCAATTGCATATACTCCAACATCTTCACCTCCATGTGTATCATCTTTAAGTGGCATACCAGAAAAAAATTGATAAAATGGATTATTTCTAGTTTGATCATCTTCAACAGATATCCATGTTGAATTTGAATTTGTATTATTTATTCTATGATGCCAAAAACCAGGTCCATTAGCATATGTTAATGTTTCATATGGTTTATTATTTTTATCTAATTTATTATTAGCAAAACCAAGTATATCATTACCACGATTTGGATAACCATTCATTGTAAATGCATGTGAATGATCAGCAGTTACTATTATTAATGTTTCATCAATATTAACTTGACTTAATGCTATTTTAACAGCTTCATCAAGTTCAGTAACTTCACGTAATGCTAAACGTGCATAATTTTTATGATGTGCTATATCAATTTTACCACTTTCAACCTAATAAATTAATAAAAAAATATAATTTTAAAATAATAATTTTTATTTTATTAAATTAATTAATTAACATACCATTAAAAAAAAACCATTTTTATTTTTTTTTAACATTTTAATTGCTTGTAATGTCATATTAGCTAGTGTTGGTATTTCTGGTGTACTAACTTCACGATATGGTAAATGACTTGATGAAAATAAACCCAATAATTTTTCTGTATTTTGTATATCAATTGACATTAATTCTTTAATATTTTTAACAAATTTACCATCTGGATTAAATTTTTTCCATATTTGAGTTAAATCTTTTCCATCTTCACGTATACATGATTCTAAATCAATTTTATCATTCAATGTATGACCTAAATTTTGTGCACCACCACCAAGCATTACCTATATAAAATTTAAATAAATAAAAATATTTATTACTATTAATCAATTATCAATTATATTTTTTGTATTATTAAATTAATGATAAATAAAATTTTTTTTAATCAAAAATATATAAATAATTTTTTTGTTTTTATTTTTATTTTTAAAAAATAATTATTAATAAATTATTATTTTTTTCTATATTTAAACAACAATAAAAATTCACATGTTGAATTATCCTTTGTATAACAATATTAAAATTAATAATAATAGGACCGGATATACATGACTTGATAAAAATGTCGTATATTTTAAATTGCCAATTAGCCTTGAACTTTTTTTTATTCTTTAGATGATAAGCATAAATTTATATTTAACAAAAAAATTAAAAAAATAAAATATTAAATATTATTTATATAAATAATTAAAAATTTTTTTAAATATTTTTTTTCACTTACTTTAAAATGATTACCAGGTGCATCTTCAATTAATTGACGTGCAATATCTTTAGCACAATTTTTATGTTCTCTTGGAATATTACTATCACATTCCCAATCACGATTATTAACATGTGCATAAAGTGAAGCTGGTGTTGCATGAGTTATTCTTGTTGTCGTAACAAAACCTTAAAAAAAAAAATAAATAAATAAATAATTTGAAATATTTAAAAATATATAAAAATATATTTACAATTATTTTATTTATTTTTAATTTAAAATGTAAATTAAAGTGTAAAAATTAAATATTAACAAAAAAATTTTACCTCAATATAAATGAAGGTCATTTTTTTGACCTCAACAATAAAAAAAAAAAAATATATATAAATATTTTTACAACAGTTAACAAGGTTCACTCATGCACTGATTCTTTATTGACTACTTAATAATATCGTGAGTTGACTGTAACTTTGATAATATATTTACCTTTTTAATTTAAATACATTATTTATAATTTTTTATTTTTTATTTTTAACCTCAAGTTAATATACACGCTTCATTTAATCAATATATAAAAAAAAATTATATTTTTATCTGAGAAAATATAGGTAATAATGTCAAATGATAATAAAAAATTTATCTATTATTAAACTGATATTTTATTATAATAAAATTATGTACTTTTAATTTTTTTTTTTTTAAAATAATTAATAGATAAAATTATTTTTAATTTGTATTATAATATTTAATAAATAATTTAAAATTAAATTTTTATAATTTACCTGTATCCATTCCAGTTGCTTGTGCCCAATCAGCAACAGTTGTTAATTTTCTTTCTTCAATAGTACTTTTATCACATGTATCAAATATTGCTTTACCATCTAATCCAATAACTTTATAACGATTTTTAACACCAGAAAATATTGCTGTTGCTGTTGCAGCACTATCTGGTACTTGTTTATCAACATTATATGTCTAATAAAATATAAAATATAAATTAATTACAATTTTAATTTGTATATAAATATGATATAATTTATACCTTTGAAAATCCAGTATTTGGAAATTTTTCAAATGAAAGTTTATATTCTTCACCACTGTAACCTTTTCTTTGACCAGTAAATATTCTTCCAGATGTTATTGATGCCATTCCCATACCATCACCAATAAATACAATAATATTTTTAGCACGTTTTTCAATATTTTTCATTGATATTATTCTTTGTAAATTATCTTGTCCAGATTTCATCCAAAATGATACATCTAATTATATATATATATATATATTTTTTTATTAATAATTTATGTAATATAATAAAATAACAATTTTTTTTTTTAATTTTATTAATGATTAAATTACCTTCATAATCAACTGATCCTTGACGAAGGGCAACAGAATTATGGATATTTGCGATGATAAAGATTATTAAAATAATTAAATTATTCATTTTTCTGCAATAAACTAGTTTTTTTTTTTAAATTGATTAATAATTTTTTTATTTAAATAATAAATGATAAAATATAAAAGATAATATTATTATTTTAATGATAAATTAAATGAAAAAAAATAAAAATTTATCAATTATTAATATAAATTTTTCCTTTAAATATTAATATTATAATCTGAATGACCTGATGACCAACTTACATTAAGTGCAATGAAGACCAGGTCAGCAAGTGTGTGATGATGATGCTGATGTTGATGTTGATGGTGATGGTGATGATGATGATGATGATGATGATGATCCAGTGAAAAGGGTTCCCTCAACTTTAATAAGCTTATTTAACTTCCTGTCACAAGCTTTGTGATTATTATTTAAATTATTAATTTATTTTTAAATATTATATTTTTATTTATAACATTATTATTTCTTTTTTTTTTTTATAAATAATTAATTTTTAATTAATGAATAATTATATTTTTGTTTTTTCTTTTTTAAATTTTAATTGTTAATTTGAATGAATTTGAGGTTTCACTTATTAATATTCCAAGCAGGAGGTAATATTTGATGTAATTTATTTTTTTCTGTGTACTTGATGTACCGGTTCACGTCGACTAGTACGATTCAACGTTGAATATTGTCACTTTATATAGTAACTTTGTGGGGGTATTTGTGAATTTAATCGAGGCAAGTTATTACAGACAAAGTGACGAAAGACGTGGATAAAATTTTTTGTTCACTTGGAAAAAAAAAATATAAAATAAAATACAAAACACCACAAAATCTTTATCATCAACGAACAAGTATAACGTGATCTTGATCTGAAGATTTTTAGTGTATATCATCATGATGAGATCATGTGTAAGAAGAAATAAAAAATGAAAAATATGTTTTTTTTTTAATATTAATTAGTAAAATTATTATTTTACTTTTATCAACTAATTAGTTTATCAAAATATAATAAATTTATATAGTTTTTTAATTAATTTTTTTTTTTTTTTTAAATATATATTTTAAAGTTTTATAGTTTTTTATTTGTTTAAAATTAAATTTAAATATTTTTAATAAATAAAAAACAAGATTTTTTTTTTTAAAAAACTTGAATATAATTTTTATTATTTATAGATTTTTTTTTTTTTTAAATGGAATTTTTGAAAAACTGGTTTGATATAATTTTTTTTAGTTAATTATTTATTTGTTTTTATTATAATTTTTATAAAGAATTTTATGTTATTTTAATTGGATTATTAGTTTGTATTGTCATTTTTTGAATTATTTTTGATAAAATTATGTTATAAATTGTATGTAGTTAATTGACTGATTGTAGAATATATTTATCTTGTCTAAATTAATGATTTAATAATCATGCTTTGTCAGTACAATGATGATTATTGAAATAGTCAATTGAATAAAATATCTAATGTACACATTATCATGATGGTTTAAAATATAACATTCTGTTTTAAAATTTCATGTAAAATATTATAATCAGTCATAAATTAAAAACGTGTGTATAAAAAATATTTATATTTTTTATCTATTTAAATGACAAATAAAAGATAACAAAAAATAATTTAAAAAAAAAAAAAAAATAAATTTATTTTTTTTTCCATTTGTTGATAATTAACATGTAAATTTTATTTTTTTATTTTTTAATCAACATTTACATTTTTCATTTAAATAAAAAAAAAAAATAATTTAATGATTAATGACGTATTTATTTATTTTAATTTTTCCTCACAGTAAATATTATTATCTTTTTAAATGATTAATTTTTTATTATTTTACAAGTATGATTTTAATGATAAAAAGAATTTTTTTTTTGTTTTATTATTACAGTCTTTTATTAAATTGAAATTAATTTATTGATTAATATTATTTTTTAAATATTAAAATGATAATTATATTTAGGTCACATATTTTTTTTTTAGTGTTGATATAAATACAGGTAATTTTGAAAATAAAATTACAAAATACTAGATAATTATTTTCATTTGTTTATTCAGTTGTTGATGGTATATTATCAAATCGATTTTCACTGTATATTTTTAATAATAAAAAAACAGAATAATATAAACAAAATTTGTTTATTTTTTTTAATATATATTTGCAGTTACAAAAAATAATAACTCGTAATGATTAATTTATTTACAAATTGATTTTAAATACTTTAGTGTTATTATTATTTTTTATTGAAGCTTATATTAATCATTAAATTATTTATTTAGTTAAAAAAAATTTTATGACAACAATCAACAATCAATTATCATTTATCTTTGACTTTTAAAAATAAACTGAAAAATAATTTTAATTATTATAAAAATTAATTTACTAAATTTTAATATTATTTATTAGTTTATTAATTAATTACTAATTTTATTTATCAAAATCCACAAAAAAATTTTTAAATTATTCAAAATGGTGGACAAATCTTCAAAAAAAACAAAAACAAATAAAAAAAAACTTATTTTATCAATCATCAAGTCTTGATTAATATCAATCTTAAAATATTCATCTTTAAATTGATGTCTCGATAACAATAATTAACTTTATCATTAATAAAAAAAACATAATAATAATTACAATGTTGGTAATTCAGTTTTCATCATTCAAAAAAAAAATTTATTTAAAATCGCTAATATAGTTTTCTTTATTACCGATTCAAATATTGTTACACAATTCTCCCGCTAGATGTCACTAGTACAAAATTTTATTATTGTACTTTTTAACAAAAGGAGAGAGTGGGGTTAGTGTGTATATGTGTGTGTGTGTGTGTTTTTAACAAAAAAAAAAAAAATAAAAAAAATAACCAATAATAACAATGTTTGCCATGTATGTACATGCATGTATTTGTGTGTGTGGGGGCCGGTGTGTGTGTGATGATACACAGAGAGGGACAGAAGCAGTCAGACCCTGAACTGGTTCGACGCGGTCCTCGAAGGGGCCAAGATGGCGTTTGTCCTACGGCCTTAAATACGTGATTTCATTACAAAACAAAATATTATTTATTTAATTATATTTATCCATAAAATTATATCAAAATTTATAAAAATATATAAACAATTAATTTATAAATAATATAACAACAATAATGTGAGTTTATTTTGTTTGTGTTTGTTTGTTTGTGCGTACATTTTTAATATAAAAAAAAAAAAAAAAAATTTTGTGACGGTTATAAAAATTTCAAATAAAAAACAATTTTTATCCTTTTTTTTTTTTTTTGAAGTGAATTAATTTTTTAAGAATATATTATTATTTTTTGAGTGATAAAAATATTAAATTATTAAAATAAATTTGTATTTTGATGATTGTTTAAAAAAATTATAATAATTATTTAAAAAAATGAATGTCACAACGAGTATTGATGTTGTTGATAAATCAACAGATACAATTAATATTAATGATAATAATATTAAACTTATTATTGAAGAAAAAAATCGTATAATTAATAGTGAACGTGAAAAAACAGTTAATCTTGAAAAAAAATTATTTGAAAAAAATGCTGAAATTGATGAATTACGTTGTCAATTATCAAAATTACAATTTGAACTTGAAATTGCTGATTTAAAACGTCTCAATGATGAATGGTAAGTTTATTATAAATTAATAATTATTAATTTTATAATTTTTAACCTATAAATTATTTAGAATTTTTTTTTTGGTTAACCTGAGATGCCTCGAGGTATCTTGAGGTACCATAAAATTCCCTGAAGAAATATCTGTATATATTTTTGGTATTTAGAAACTTTCTTTTTTTTTTTTTTTTTAATTATAAAATTTATATTTTATCTGGACTTTGAACAAACGACCTTGTAAGGCCAGATTAAAATAATGTTTTAAAAATTTGTCAAATTATTTACTCCAAATTTATCAATTTTATATTGATATTTTTCTTATCAAAAGTTTTGATTTTAATTTTATATTACACATTTAATAATATTAATTTTTTCAAGTTAAATAACAATTTATTAATTTAATTATTATTTATTTTTATATCTATTTTTTTTTTCTTTATAATCAAAGATTAATTAATTTAATGTTGACTTGTTACAAATGACTAAATACCATTGAGATTGTTAAAACAAAAATAACAGTGTTAATTAATAATTAAAAAAATTAAGATTTATAAAATAAATATTAATAAATGTGTCAATTTATTTCTGCTATTATACAAAAAAAATATAAAAATTTAATCACTGTTTTTCTTATGTGTGTGTATATATTTGTAGATAAAAATATTTTTTATAAATTTTTTATTAAACTGGTTTATTTATTAAAAAATTAAAAAATTTAAATCAATGTTTTTATCTGAAATTAAAATACAGCTGAATAAATATTTTCATAGTTAATTTATTAATTTAATAAAAAAAAAAAAAATCTAAAACAATAGCTTTGTTTGAATAATATAAAATGAAAATTTTATTTTTATTTTTTTTTATTTCATTTGCAATATTTAGTTATGGTCTATCACCTTTTTGTTCATTTTAATAATAATTATTAACCCCAAGTGAATTTACAAATTTACCCCAAGTATATTTTATTATAAATAAAAATATAATAATAATTTTTATTATTACTGGGGTGATTAATCATGCCTCACCAAATTACTATCCAATTTTTTTTTTTATTATTATTTTTACTTCAAAGGCTATATAGTTTTGTGTCATATTTTTTACAAAGGTATATATCAATTTGATCAATATCTTGTGTTTTGAAATTTAACAAATCACAAACTAGGTCGTTTTAGATGTCATTATTATTAATATTTATATTTTTTATTTTTAAATAACTTAAATTGCTTGTAATTTTATATATGATTTGTAATAAATTTATTTTCATATTCAAAGTAAATTAATTGGAATAAAAAAATATTTTTAATTGATTTTTCAATGAGTTTATTGATGCTTAATATCAATTCAATATAAATAAAACTTTTAAGAAAATTTAAATAAAAAAATAAATATGGTATTCTTACAGAGGTGTGGTGTTTAAATATATTCAAAACCATCAAAAAATAAAATTGTCAATCATTTCAATTATTATATTTATAAAATAATATTTTAAAAAGTTTTTATACAAATAATATTAATATTTATGTTAAATAAATATCAAAGGATATTATTTTAAATTTAAATAAAAAAATATATAAATTTATCAATAAAAATAATAATGCATGTTGATGATGATGATGTAGCATTTATTAGTAAATGCATTTTTGATAATGATCGATTATTATTAATCATGTTGATAAATAATAATGTGAAAATTTTAATTTTTATATTAAAATGTCTGGAAAAGTTTCTTACAACCGGTTTTCCCTTGTATAATTTTTTTTTTTTTATTTAAAATTTTATATTTCTCACAATACACTTGTTAATTTTTTCTGTTTTAATTTTTTTTTTTTATCATCATCTAGGTGTATAATATTTATACAATAATTATAACGCCTTCCTTTATTTATGATTATTATAAATATATACACTTTTACTTTTTTATAAACAAATGTTTATTTTTTATAATATTTTTGCCTCTATCACATATATATCCTCACAATTATATCTACTGACTCTTAAAAGTGAAATAAAAAAAAAGGGATATTATTCTCACCATGAAAAAATTTGTTAAAGTATTCTCGTTTTTTTTTTTTTAATTTTTTTTTTTATTATTTATTGTAAGACTGTTTACTGGAAAATAAATAAAAATATATATATATTTTTCATGATTTTGTGGTATTTTATTAGTTTGGTTTTTTAAAAAAAATTTGAATAAAAAATAGTTGATTTTAAAATGATTTACCATTTTATTAAGTTTAAATTTACTCTAATTTTTATTGGAAAAATTTAACTATTTATTTAAATTATATTAACTGAAAAAAATTTAATCAAACTATCAAATTTATCTAAAACACAAAGTGCTTTTTCTTGTCACTAGTTGAGATTATAAATTTTCAATATAAAAATAATAAAACTATTTTTGATAATAAAAAAAATATAATGATAAATTAAATTTTGTTTTTTTTTTTATATTAAAAATTCTGATAATGATTAAATTCTATTATCTATGATTCTTAATTATTTATACATTTTTTTTTTTAAATTTTATCATAAATAAATTAATATATTGGTCTTTAATCTAAACCAGTGTTTAAACTACAAAAAAATTATCAAAAAAAAATTTAATTTATCATTTTATTATTTATTTTGTTTGATATTATTTAAATTTAATAAAAATTTTTTATTTAAATGCAGTTATTTTTTTAAAACTTGAATATTTTCTTGTCGTCATTTTGTTGGTTGATGTCTGCAATCGATCATATATATCTCAAGGATCCACAATGATTACAAGTGCCCTTATAAAAATACATATCTAGATCAATTTTATTCAACACTAAAATTATATATTATAAAATTTAACGAATAAGAGATTAAATATTCTGTTGAAATATCAAGTTGTTGTCTCAATGCAGATGGCCATTGAAATTAAATCAATGCTTTTATTGAATTTTAAATTAATTTTTATATTTTTTTTTTCATTAAATAAATTCAATAAATTTTTATTCTAAATTAACAATTTAATTTACCCAAAGTTTAATTAAAATTTAACAACAATATTTTATAAAAATAATAAATTAATAAATATTATTTTTCAATTTTTTTATTTTTTTGAATTTTGAAATTATAAAAATATATTTGTTAATTTATAAATTAATTATTATAAATTATTCATATATCTATTTTAAATGACAATCTGTAGATTGATCTTTATGTCTGATGGGTGTGGTATATAACTTTTAAAATATTTAAAAATTTTTTTTTTATATTTTATTTTTTTAACGCTTATGGATGTAATCCGATGATCTGAGTTCCAAGAAAGGTATTTAACTTTTCTCAATTTTGTCTTGCACTTGAAAAACTGTCTGAAGAATTTTTTTTAAATTTACAAAGATTAGTTTTTTTTTAAAAAAAAAAAGAATATATTTTTTTGCTTTAAAAATTATCTTAAAATATTGTTAAATAAATAATAAATTATTTACAATTTTATTTATGCAAAAATTAAAAATTGATGTCATCATAAATCATATGCACTTTGATGATAAAAAATTCAAGTAATTATAATTATATCGAAAAAACTTTCTATTTGCTTTGATGAAAAAACATTCATTAGTAATTTAAAAACAATATTAAATAAATAAACAAATAAAAACTTGTTAAACTTGTTTTAAAACCACAAATATTATTAAGAAATAAAATTCTTATGATCAATTGAATCACCTAGTTTTTAATTGATTGGCTTTTTCATATTTTATATTACAAAAATTATTAAAAATTAAACTTATCTCTCGTTTTATAATCAATATTATTTTAAAAATAGCTTTTCTTAAATTATTTATTATTGATTTACTATTTAATTTACAGTTTAAACATGTCGTGATATTATCATGACGTCAAATGTTCCAAATTTTAAATAACAAATCTTCTATCATAAAAAATTGTGATATTTATTTCATTTTATTTTGATAATTTGATTAAATTTTAATGAATAAATTATTCTAAAATTAAATTTTTAATGTAATTTGCAAATAAAACTGTGTTACTTAATATTTTTTTGAATATTATGTAATTTTAAATGACAAAATAAAATGATGGTTTGTTCAAGTGTGTTACATAAAAATTTATGTTTTCTGAGAATATATATTATATACTTATTATCATTTAGAAATATATATTTTCAGTCATATTTAAAACATCTGTTGATGGCATGTGAATATTTTTTTTAATATTTTGATATTCCCTCAGTGTCCTCTCATCATTTTATTTTTCTATGTTTTTGTAAAACTGTGTAAAACTTCCCTTGATGATGAGACAATATGTCACTATTTTTTTTTTTTACTCATTTGAATCTCTGATGATACTCCAATTAGAAAACCAAATTCAAAAAATTCTCCACTCATGTACTCTTTACATGTCACTTGTTTAAAAAAAAAAAAAAAAATTTCATTTTTTTCTAATTAAAAACAACTCAAAATAATTATATAAAATTAATTCTACATGTTTTATTAAAATTAAATACAAAAAAATATATTATTTTCCATATTTTAAAATTAATTTTATAAATAAATAAATAAATATATATTTTTTTTAATTATAAACCATATCAATTATTGAAAAATTGATTACCAATAGTTATTATCAAGTTTGTTAATTATTAATTTACCAAAACCCTCAGGGAAATTTGTTATAATCAATTTTAAAACTCATTTTCTATTTAAAAATTTTTGTGGTTTATTAAATTTAAAAAATTAATTAAAAATAATAAAAATATTTTAAATAAACCATTAATTTGTAAAATACATATTGAAAGAAAAAAAACAAAGTTTAAATATAAAATATTATCTGATGAAAAAATAAATTTCCCTGAAGGCATTGATTTAATATAAAGAATTAAAGTTCCCTTGGGAAATTCTAAAAGACATCATTATCATTTTCTTTTTCCTATTTAATAACATGCTGGTTTTTTTTTTTTAATATAAATACAAATTTGTTTGTATATTTTTTTTTTGTAAATAAAATTTTCGTCTCATATAAATCTTCATTTGAAACAATTTAATAAAAATAATTTATCAAATTAAAATTATTTTTTGTTGAACATTTATAATTCTTCACAATTTCCAATTGATTTTTCTAATAAAATTTTAGAAAATCTTGATCCTTGTATCACTACTGATAATGTGTATCACGAAGTCAATTATTTACTGATATTTACTGAGAAAATAAGAGAGATTCCTCTTGGCTATTGGCCATTTAGTTTACTTTTTTTTTTTATTAGTTTTTTTTTTTTAGGATAGATATTTTGATAACGACTGAGAAAATATATATAAAAAAAGGACTAAAAAATTTGAAAAAAAAAATCTGATTTAAGGATCAACTAGTTATTTGACCACCCGGAATTTAAATTCTCTCCTATTTTTTTTTTTTTTTTTTTTTAGTTTAACACGTGGTTTTTTTTATTGGGTCCAACCCTGAATTTTTATTTTTTCATTTAGGGTCTTATTTTTTATGTTTTAAAGTGTCGAAATATGAATCTTAAATTTATTACTTTATTTTTTTGCATCAAATTTCTTTGACACCCATTAAATATGTTTTTTTTTTTTATGAATTTTCTAGAAATATATATTTTTAAATGAATTTATTGTTAATAATTAATTTAAATATTATTTATTTTTGTATTTTATTTTATTTTTTATAAATAAAATTAATTGAATAGTTACCTTTTTTTTTTTTCTATTTATTTAGGTAGCTCAGTTTTTTTTTTTTTATCCTTTTTTTTTAAATCTTTATTATACAAATTTGTATTGCAACAAATAAGGTATTTGTTTGAAAATCATGAACTATTTTTTATTACAATTTTAAATAAGTATTTGTTTATTTATCAAAAGATTATAAAATAAAATCGTTTAATTTTTATTGTGAAATTATTTCTATGATTGTTTGAATAATTTACAAAGTTTTATGAATAAAATTATTTATTTTTTATTTATTAAATTTATTGTGTTTTAATTAACTTGAAAAATTATTTACTCTTTTTTTTTTTTATTTATTTTTTTTATAAAGTACTCTTGATTAATTCAAGTTTAAAATTAAATTACAATATAATAATAATTATTATTAAAAATATAATTAACAACTTTATTTATACAAGATGATTTTTTATGTATTTTTTTTTTTTTTTTTTGTTGTATTACTCTTTTTTAATTTATTTACATAATTTTATTTCTTGAAAGAAATAAAATTCAAATTGTTACATCGTTAAGTAGTATGTATATAAACTTCGACAAGAATATGCATATTATTATTTATTTTTTTTTTTACCTGAAGACACAGACTAGATCATTGCCCTTTGTATAATTAAAAATCACACCCTTTTTTTTTTACTTCCAACTTACAATAGTGTATAATATTTTTAACGACATACAAGTCATCATTTTTTTTATAAAAAAAAATATAATAATATTTAATTTTCATTTAAAAAAAATTTAAAACTTTTTAAGTATCTTATTTAATCATAAAAAAATTTAATCAAAAATATATTGATAGTTTTATTAAATTTAACATTTTTATTTTCAATTAAATTTTACTAAAATTAATTATTTTACTGTTTTTTTTTTAATACAAAATATAAATTAATATTCCAAGTCACGTTTACAAATATAACTAAAATTTTTAACATAAAATCACTTTAGTTAATCTTGGTAAATTTATTTTGTAATGTTTTATTAAAATTTGGGTTTACAAGTTTGATAAATCGATACAGGGTACATATTATTAACAAAAAAAAAAAATAAAATAAAATATTAATTGAATTAAAGTCACAAAAAATTGACATTAAATAAAATAAAAAATTAAATTATTTATTTAAAAATTTATAAATATAATTTTATTATTTATTTATCAACTAACAAAAAAAAATTTAATTAATTCAATATTTTCAAGATCAAAAACAACATTTTACATGTCAAATTAGTTGAATATTTTAATTATAAATTAAAGTGATTTTATACGTCAAAATATATATAAGTTTGTTGGCAATTAGTTTATTAACAAAGTGGTGTGTGTATATTAAAATAAGAAAAAGGGGAAAATATAAAAAGAAATATATTTTTAATGAAAAAAAAAACGTGACTGAAGGATGAGATAAAATATTGTAAGTGAACTTGTACGTGCGAAAGTAAACTCAGGTTTTCAACGAGTATTTCTATTTCAAGAGTACATTATTGTATATGTATTTGTGTATATAAATTTTTTTTTTTTTTTTTTTTTTTTTATAAATATATATACATATAACAACGTGGGAGAGATCGTTGTACTCTTGTCTTTTATGTATTTGGTCATTTAAAGAGTCACAAAACCTGACGGGAGTCAGAAACCGTGAAGACGAGATGAAAATTTTTTTTCGTCTTTTCATCTACATAAACTATTTTTCTAATAAATTATTATCATAATTATTTTTTGTTACTTAAAATAATTATATCTTTTGATAAATATACTTTTTTTGTAAATAAAATTTAAATTATTATTTTTATTATTTCAAGTTAAGGGTTGTTTTAACTTTTTACCCTTTTTGCTTTTAAAAGTCTTTGATATTTTTTTTTAGGGTGTTAAAATATATTTTTAAAGAATTTTTATATAACATATATTGCAAAAAATTTTATTTTCTTTGAAATGGGTTTTTGATTTTTTCCATTTGAAATAGTTCTTTTAAAATCTTTACTTCAGTTACTTTTACTTTTTTACATGTTACATTTGCTTGACGTCGTTTTGACATTTTTTTTATTTATTTCCTTTTTTTTTTTGTATAATTTTATTGAAAAATGACAGACAGTTTGTATATAATAGTAATTTTTTTATTATTTAAAAATTTTTATTATAAAAAATTCAATAAAAATTAATTTTTGTGATATTTTTTATCAATTTTTTTTTTGATAATTATTATTTTTATTTAGAGCTTTAATTAATCTACATATTAAAAACATAAATTTAAATTATAAATATTTTTATAAATTTAAAATTTCAATTTTAATTTTTACTAGTATATATTTTTGTTTAAAAAATAAAAAAATACTTTTATTTATAAAGTGTTTCTATCACATTGTTTAACCAATCAATAAAAAAATTTTCCATAAGAAAAATAAAAATACATATAAAAAAAAAATATGAAAAGCCATTTAGTTTGCGATCCGTTGGTATCTTTTTGCTTCAACAAGAATATATTACAAAGTTTAAAAAAAAAAAAAAGTACCGAGACATGCAATATATATTTATGCAATAGTGCGTTTAACAAAGAACAAAGAATATAAACATTTGCGCAGGTGCATTTTATAAAAATAGGGGAATCCACAAAAATTTTGTTAAAAAAATATAAAAAATTCAGTAAAGCAGTATTAGTCAATGTTAAATTAGACAATAAAATTAAACAATGAAAAATCATTCTTCTTAATTTTTTTTATCAACTCGCAAACAGATGAGCTTTTTTTTCATTTTTTTCGAAATAAAATTCACTCTGTCAATTTATATTTTTTCAACAAAATTTCTACAAAAATATTATACTTTTATTATCATACAAAAAAATATTGTTTTTTTTTTATATTTTATTTATTATCTTTTCTCGTTTGATATCATAAATTTATATCTTTTATATATTTTTTATTATTTCGATAGATCTATAACTCAAAAATTTTAAAACAACAATAAAATCATTTTGAATAATAAAATAATAAAAATACATGAGTAAATATTTAAATTGCATTTTATTTTTATTGTTTATGTTTTTTTTTTTTTTTTTTTATTATAAATATATTTAATACTGCACATGCGCAATTTATATATTTAAAATAGACATGCGCATTTTGATATTAAAGCTCGTTTATTCATGTTTTTTCATTGGTTTAAAAAAAGATGAAAATAAAATAGATATATATTAGTAAAATATATAAATTCAGACACATAAATATACATTTATTTTGATTATTTTTATTAATTTTATTTAAGTTGTATTTGTAATAAAAATTTTTAAGAGAAAAGTTTGTTTGATTTTGTTTATACTGTAAAAAGCTCTGTACTTATATATTTTTTTTATTTAAAAAAAAAAAAATTTTTATCTTGTTCTTATTATTTGAGATTTTTTATTGTTTTTTTGTTAACAATTTTATTAAGCACAATTCTTTGTGGATATCTTGACTCAAGATATGTATTTTTTTTTTACTTATTTTTATAAAACTTTTATAGTTTTTTTTTTTTAGTTTTTTTGTCTTTGTTTTTACACTGGGGTAGTTTTAATTTTTTTTTTTTTAAATTATTATTATTTTCCCTGGTTTTTCCAGTAGTATTTTCTTTGTGTAAAATAATTTGTGTGTGTGTGAGTTTTGATGTGCGTGTGGTAAAGCTCGATTGCATTTAGTTGAAGGGGTGGTTAAAAGAAGTTGGTAGTCGACGAGACTGCGTCGCGACGTCAAAGTGCTACTCGGAATATATACGTTGAAAAAAAATTTTTTTTTTTTTTTTTTTTTTTTTTATATAACACTGTCTTTGTAATTATTTTTTTTTTCATATTTTATAAATGTTACTTTTAATTGAGCTTTTATCTTGAATTTTTTAATTCAAGTTTCATTTTTTTTTTTTTTTGAATGAATTATCAATTTTTTTTTTTTGTAATTTTGAAGTGAAATAATTATTTTTTTTTACAAGGTTAAATATTGTTTGTTAAAGTGGGTGTGTTTTTTTTTTTTTTTTGTTGTTTTTATGATTATTTAATTGAAAAAAAAGATTAAAAATTATTTGTTAATTTTATTTTGTGTAAATTAAATAAAGTGAATTGAAATGTTTTGGTGAATGAATTTAATTTATACAAAAGTTGTATACCAGAGTAATAAATTTATTATACTTCAAGGTAAAAAAAAAAAAAAAATTATAAGAAATTTTTAAATTAAATAATCATTAAAACAATAGTCTTGTGAACGAATATTTATGTTGGCTTCCTGTTTATTTTGTAATATTTTAATGACTAAAAAAATATTTTTATAATTATTTTTTTTTACATCTTATCAAATTTATAAATAAATTTATATTTCAAAATATATTAATAAACTTACAATTAATTTTTAATTAATATTTTTATCTTTTAAATATTATTCAACATAAATTCTATAAATAATTATCAAAATATTTTAATAATATTTTTATAATAATCATTTTTTTTTTTCAACTAAAAATTGATATAAATATTATTAAATAAACAAATGATCTATATTTTTTTATATTTTGTGTAATCATTGTCATTGAAAAATTCTTTTAAAAATATAAAAACATAAAAACTATTAATAAACATAAAAAAAAAAAACTATTTTTAGATCAAAAAAAAAAAACACTAAATTTTTTGTCTATTTATAAACTTTTATATATAAAAAAATTTTAATAAAATTAAATATATTAATATATTATTAAAAATATAAATAATTTTGATAAATAAATATTTAAATGTGGGATTTATTATTACCACCCACAATAAATCAATATCAATCATTTAAATTCAAAACTCATCTTCGTTTTTTAAATAACAAAAAAAATAATAAAAATCCTTTCATTCTTAATAAAATAATTTAATTTAATATATTCAAATACTAAAATAGATAAAAAATTGAATAATTTTATTTAATAAAAATAAAAATTTATAATAATAATAATTTAATAATAAAACAGTTGTAACAGCAGGAATCTATTTAGTGTCGATTGGTGGAGTAATCTTGCGGTCGGAATTTCAAGTATATTATATAACAAATTTGAAAGTATCTATAAAAAAAAATACATTTAAAAAATATATTTCTATTGTTGCAATTTTATTTAAATATTTATTTCAACTAGCTTGAATTTACCGTTAATATTTAATTATAAAAATAAAGGTGCGACGATATTTCAAGATCATAAAACTTGTCATCATAAAATGCAATGTCCATCAAAAAAAAAAAAAAAAAAATTACTCAAGAGCACTATAAAAAGAGAAAATAATAATTACTTATTGTTGTTGATTATATACTTGAAAAAAAAAAGTACAAAAAAATTAATTTATTGGAGAAAAAAAAGATATATATTTTCAAAAATATTTACAAATCAAAAGTAAGAGGTTTAAAAATGTCAATGTTTTTTAATCTGAATATATGGTACTTTATTACACACAAGAATGTCACGAATTTTATTTATTTTATTATTATTTAATAATAATAATAATTTATTTATAAAAAAAAATAATAAAGATAGCCACAATCAAAATGAACAAAAAAAAAAAATGTGGGCGGTTTCATTAAATATGCATACAAACAAGTAGTTATTATTTTTGTTTGTTTATATATATATTTTTTTTAATAAATAAATAATTTTTTTTATTTAATTTTGTTTATTTTAAGTATATAATAATTTTATTATAATAATAATAATTTTATTGTCATGATAAAAGTCACTTGTTTGCCCTTCAAAATCACTAGACTGCAACGTTCACTTTTGTATATTCAATTTTATTTTTTTTTTTTTTTATAAATTTATTATGTTATTATTTATTTAAATATTATTTATATATAATAATAGTATTTTTTTTATTTTTTATTTTTTAAGATCGTTTAATATTGTTTAAATAGTTGGAAAGTTTTTATTTAAGAAAATTTTAAATAAAATTTTTTGATATTTTAAAAAAAAATTTCTATTTTGATTATAAATGATCGAAAAATATTTTTGAATATATATAAAAAAATTATTTTAAATTCTTAGTAAAAATGGTTATAAATTTTTGGTTTATAAAAATTTAAATTATAATAAATTCTTTTGGCAAAAAATTTTTATATCAAACATTGTTATTTGATGACGTCCTTGAGAAAGGCCATTCAATTTGGCCTCAAATATTTACATTAAATATTCATCCGGGTTCAATATCTATAATTTTTTTTAAATATAAATTATGTGGTTATAACTATAAAAATTAATGTGTTTTTTTCTAGTATATATAATTAAAATTATACATGGATAATTTGATAATCAATTTTAACAAAAATTATATTATAATTATTATAAAATTTGATTTAAAAACTCTAAATTTTATTCTGAAGTTGTTGTAAGTTTGCCAAGTTTTACAGGTTAATTAACACTGTGTCCTTCTTATTTTATTTTATTTTTTTAAATATATTAAACTAGCCTTGATTTGTCACTCAATATATACATGTGTTGTTTAAAATCTTGATATTTGATAAATTTTAAAATACCATTGTCAAATATAAATCTATTCGATAAATTTTTATTTACAAATAAATTAAAATTGACATAACAAAATGACACTGACTTTTTTTTTTTTTTTTATATCTGGATTATTTACATTTAAATTTATATAATTTTTATAATTTTTTATAAATTTTTTACTGTTTTATTTATAATAATAAAAAAATAAATAATTTTTTAAAAAATTCATATAATCATTAAAATGTCAAATACAAATATTTTAATTATTTTTCTTTTTACATTTAAAATAGTTTATTAAAAAATACATAAACTACATGATCAATAAATTAATTGAATTATTTAAAATTAGTACTAAAAATAATTAAAGAAAAAAAAAAAAAAAGACCTAAATTAAAAATACATAAAACTGGTTAATAATTAACTAAGTAATTTCTTTTTTTTTTCTTTCTACTTATTGTTAATAATTTAGTAATTTTTTAAATATTTTTTTTTTCATCTAAAAATATGTATAAACAATTACAGTTGTTGAAAAATAAAAAAGATTATTGATTGTACCAAAAAACCCCGACATTAAAATACATAGAGAAGGGGATCTTTAGATGCATTGTCACCCCTCTGGGTCTTTTCAACCCCTCCAATATTACAAAACTGTATTACAGTTTATACAGTTTGTCTTGTTCACTTTCCAACGACAAGTCATATCGTAAAACTGATATAAATTTCAAGTTTAAATTTAATATTTAAAAATATAAAATAAAATAATCAAAAATTCTAATAACTCATCAAATTTCATAACAAAAATTCAGTGATTATTTTAAAAATAAAAGTGATAAGATTAAATGAGTAAAAAAAAATAAAAACTTTTAATTTAATCAAAGTGATAAATAATATATTTTTTTTTTTTTTGTGTTTAAATTATTATTATTAGAAAACTTGTGCTTAAAAATTTAATAGATATATATTTATAAATATCGATTTGCTTATTTTTTTTTTTTTTTTTTTTGTTATAATATTGTGGATAAAAGATGGAGGGATATTGTCGATACCATTCTCACATGTATGTATATATTTTTTTTAAATATAAAAAAAAAATACGGTCAAATAAAATGGTCAAAAAAGTAAAATAATATTGAGAAGGGTCTCTTGTTATTATATGTTACTGTCATTTTGACTTTTGTTATTTGATAAAATGGACATCTGAAAAAAATATATTTTACAAAAAAATTATCAATTGTATGAGCTAAAAGTATTTTACAATATTGTTAAATTGTATTACGATAAAAATTATTATTTGTTTTTAAAAATAAAAAATACTTGTTGTTAAAAAAAATAGTTTATTTAATGAATTTAATATCGATTTATGATAAAATATATATAAATTTTTCAACAGATCATCATGAAATATATAATAGCATAGTGGGTTTGGTTGGCAAGTTTTATTTTTATTAAAGGGCGAGGGTGATGTATGATGGGGGTGAAAATTGTAAGGGAAAAATAAAACTCACCCTTCTGATTCATACAATTCTGTTTTTTTTTTTTTTTTTTTTTACTTTTTTCTCTACAATTTTACCTAGCTATTGCACTCAACATCTTTTGGATTAAATATTATAAAATATAAAAAAAAAAAAAAATAATAATATTACCCTCTGGTTTCCCCTAATTTTAAATAATATTTTTACCAACACTTTTACTCTTTTTTATTTAAATAATATGTACTTGTTCAATGAATTATTTTTTTTTTTTTTAAATTAAACATTTAAAGTCAAAGTGACATAGTCACGTGTTTAAATATCTGCACCATTGAATCGAACTCAATTTAATTGGTCGATGTGCACAACATTCAATGTGACAAGAAAAAAAAAATATGTTGTCCTTTGTCTTATCAATTATTTTTTATTAAAAAAAATTTTTATTCCTTTTTATTTTTCCCATTATTTTTTTTACTAAAGATTTTTTTTGTATAATTAAATTGAATATTTATATTTTATATTTTTTGATTATCAAATAGTTGCTAATTTAATTAACAAAATAAAATTTAAAGTTTTAAAGTAAAAATAGCTATATTTTTAAATGATTTTATTTTAATTTTTAAATAAAATTTATATATATAATTTAACACTTGAAGCTGATACAGTGACATTATCCATACCAAAACTTACTTTCACAAATTTAAACATAAAAATTGTATATTTATATCGACAATTTCATGGACAAACTGTATCATTTTATAACCATAAATAGAATGTTGATTTACTATATATATATTTACAAACTGTCTGGGTTTTTTTAATGTTTTTTTTGTATATTATAACATGTTTATATATAAATTTACAGTGATAATACACTGTGCTTTAATTTAAACAGTCTCAATGTGATCAAAATTCATTAACAACACTAAATTTTTTATATAACATTAACACTTGAATTTTTTATATTTTTTTTCAATAATTTATAATAAATATTATATTTATTTTTATACAACAATAATACAACAATTATATTAAAAAATATTCAAAAGATGATCATAAATTTTATCATCAAAATATAATATTTTTTTAAATTAAAATTGTCATGAAATTTGTCTGTAGTGATAATAATAATTACCTGGGTTAAATTTTTTGTCTGATATATATACTTGATTATTTTGTGTTTGTGTTGATAAATAATATATAAATATATATGGATAAGTATATAGATATAGTTTCGTTTTTAGTTTCATTTAGGGTAAAAATCCCTTTTAATGAGAATTTGTGAGTTACGTATTGCTGACGAGAACAGATAATATGTCCAAACCAGTGGTCCCTACATTGATAAAACATATATATTTATTAAAGTTTATATATATTTTATATACATGTACATGTCAGTAGCAAACACCATGTGATGCTTAATGGTTTTGTTGTATATAAGCCTCATATATTGATCGCTTATATATATATACAGAAAATAAACGTGGGGTAAATTTTATGACTTTAGGGGTTGATTCATTCTAAAACACGCAAAATCATCGACAAAATAATGTTATTTTTTTTTTATTTAATTTTTATAGAAAAATATAATTTTAATATTAAATAAATAAATATATTAGAAAATTAGCTTTTTGGAATTTTTACAGAGCAAAATTTTGGACATGAAAAATTTGATGATTCATCTTTAGGAAAAATTAGAGTTTTTCATTTTTTTATGATGAATATCAAATTTTTTTTGTTAAAATAAGTTTGTAAACTGTGTTGAAGTACTTATTATTTATATATTTTTTTTTTTATCTTTATTTTTTTTTATGGAAAAATATAAAAAAAAAGATCTTGGATATAAAAAAGTATTTAAAAAATGTATAAAGTTTTTATGGTTTTTTTTTTTTGAATATTTTGGTTATGCTGATAAAATTAATTTAAATTTTTAAAAAAAAAAAAAAATAATAAAATCAAGTAAAATGTAAAAAATTAAAAATAAAAAAAAAGAAAAGTAAAGTCTAATTTATCACAGTATGAAAATAATATGAAAATAAATATTTTAATAATAATTAAAATGTAAATTAATTATATTATATTTTAACAAGTAAAAATAATAATAAATAAAATCAGTATAAAATAAAAATAAATCTTGTATATTGTTATTCAGTTTTATTATTAATTTATTTAAAAAAAAATATTTATTTTTTAAATTATATAAAATAAATATATCATTTTATAAAAAAATAATTATATTATTATTAAAATTAATTTTTATCATTTTTTATTAATTTTTTCATGTACACAAAAAGTGAGTGTATTTTTTTTTTTGAATAATAACAAATTGATATCACTGAGTTTGATACAATGTGGGTGGATATTTACAAATAATATTAAATTTAAAATGAATTTTCTATTTTTCAACATTTGCCAGATTTATTTGCATTATTTTTTTTTTTTTTTATCAAATATAATATGACATTATTGATCATCAATTTGCACATAAAAATGAGAAAACAAGTGGGCGTTATTTGAGTTTTAAAAAAAGGGTGTTGATATCATTTTTTTTTATCATTAACCCACGTGTTTTTATATTTTTAAAATAATCATTTCAACTATTTTAACAATTTTCTAAATCAAATGACATTAACAATTGTTATCTCAAATTAATTTAAACAATATAAAAATACTCCAATAAAATTTAATTATTAAATTAAATATAAATTAAAAAGTATTTTAAAAAATGTAACAATAATTACATCAAAATAATCAACAAACTGCATAACATATTTTAAATTACCCTGTATTTATTTATATATATAAAAAAAAAATTTTTTTATAAATACTTGTTGACATGATTATAGACTCAAAAAATTGTTTGAAAATTTTTTATATAAAATATATTATTATTTATAATTAAATATGATTTTTTATTGTGTCAAGTTGACAAAGAATACACGCACATTTTATTTGAAAATATGCAAACAATATAAAATAATAAATTCAGTTTGAATAAAATAAAAATAATGCAGTTGAAATTTAAATTTTAAAAAAAAATCTACTATTCACATGTCATGCAAATTTATACAAAAAAAATGACAATTTTTTTGCAACAATAGTTGTTTTATTTATTTTTTTTATTTTATTTATATTAATTTATTTATTGTATATATATTTTTAAACATCGCCTTATCTTTCTGACGATGTGAACTGATAAGATAACGATATACAAATTTTGTCTTTAACCAAAGACTCAATTGTCGGCAAATACAATTGATATCTCAACCAAGTACATCATTATTTTACTTTTAATAAATTTTTTTTATCAATTTAAAATAGTCTAAATTGTATAAAAATTTTATAACTTGTATTATTTTAAATTAATATATTTTTATTTATAAATGTTTTTGTTAAATTAAAATATGTGCATTATGCGTTTTATATGGAATAAAAATATTTACAGGTAAAATTATTTAAAATATTTAATAATTTAATTTGTAATTTTTTCTATAAATATATAATAAAAAAAAATATTAATTAAAACTATTTTTTTTCTTTGTTTCAGGTGAGTCTATCATTTAAATTATAAATTTAAAAATTATTATTTGGTAATGTATTATATATTATTAAATTTTTTTTATGATAATTTTTAAATGTCCATTGAATTATTGACATACCGGAAGTAATTTTATTGGCTGAATAATTAAATTTGCATTTTAAATTTTATACCAAGTTGAGCATAATCATGTTTATTATGATCTATTAATTAGAAAATTTCTCATTACATTATTTTATTCAATAAATTTTATTAAATTTTGATAATAATTGATAACAATATTTTAATCTATTATTATCTATTAATTTGTTGAGGTTATTTTCAAGTATTTTATATATATTTATCATGATTTATAAATAGTTGTGTAACTTTAAAAGATCAATATAGATTTTTATAGATTTTTTTTTTTAAATTCTTTTATTATTTTTTTTTTTTTTTTTTTTTTATGAACATGATCATTATAGTAATATGAATTTAATATTACTAAAAGTTCTTCCCGATATGTATGTTAACTTTTATGGATATTTATTGAGAACTTCTTATAAACAATCCAATTGGATTTGTTAGTGAATGGTACGTCTCTGACTAGGTCAGTTAATGCAACGTTGCACAATTGCAAGACAAGGTCGTTTCCCCCTATCATTGCATGTCCACCAATAATATTATTTTTTAAATAATAAATTTATATTATTTATTAAAGTTTTTATTTTTATAATTATTTTAATTATTTATATTTTTAAAAAAAAAAATCTTTTTTTCGTTATTTTTATTTAAAAATATTCATTTTTTTTTTTTTTTTTCGTGTCAATTGAAATTGAATAATGACTAATTCAATTTTATTTAACGTAACTTTCATGTAAATTTTAATGCATCGTAGAATATAATCATTGAATATATACATATACAACTTTCTCATCGTCTGGTTCAGTAAACGGAATTTTTACTTGTTAATTTTATTTTTATAAAAAAAGTATGACATATTTTTTAGTTAAAAAAAAATAATAAAATTAATATATTAATTTGTTGTTATTAATATGATAAATAATATTTAAATTATTTAATTTTTTTTTTTAAATATTTATATATAAATTTTAATTATAAATTTATCATTTATTTTATGTGGGTTTTTAAAGTTGAATATATATTGTTACTTGAGTTCATTAGTATGATAAATTTAAAAAAAAAAATTTAGAATAAATGAATTGTGGGAATACACTGACTCAATTGTGTATTATTTTTTTTTTTTTTTTTTTTTTTGTATCTATTTTATACTATCAACCCACGTTTTAACTATCTGACATTATTGTTTTTGTGTAGGAAGATTTTAATAGCTTTACCAAGATATCATTGAAATTAATTTTGTTTAAATTTATTTAAACTAAATTTTATATTTTAAAAAATATAAAATTTAGATTAAATTAAATAATTAATATAATTTTATTTGTTAAAAAAAATAATTGCCAAAGTTTTATTTAATTTTTTTTTATAAATAAATTAATATTTATTTTATTATTATATTATTTTTATTAATTTTTTTAATTAAATATATTGAATATAAAGTTTTAAATTTCATTGTTAAAATATATAACAGATATTATGATGATTTCTCTTTGTTTCTGTATAAAGATTCATTGTCAACTTGATTTTCATTTTGATGGCAACAGAATAAATAAAACTTTTTAAATAATATATTAAATAAAATATATTTTTAAAATATATAATAATAATTTAAATATGTAGTGTGTATTTTGATATATCAAGTTGTTATATTTACCATCATGTGAGAATTATTTTTTATATTATTTAGTTTACTTAACCAACAAGTTGAAACTTTTATTTTTTGCAATATACTTTTATTCACACTCACACGCAATTAAATAATATATATAAAACCGTTATACTGATATTTTTATTATCAACATTTTAAATTAAAAATAACAAAAAAAAATTTATAAAAATATTCATTTTTTAAATAGATATTTAAAAATAATTGAAATAATTTTTTTTCGATAATTTTTTGTTGTTTTATAATTTTGATTTTTTTTTTTTCTATTTTTCGAAATGTTAATTTAATTATATAATTTATTGTCTTGGCATTTTCAATATGTAAACTTTACACTTATTTTAAAAATAGTTTTAAAAATTATATATATTTTATAATTACAGTAATTATATATAATTTGAGTTTTTTTTCTTTTTTATATTTTAATATAGTTGATGGATTTTGCAAGTATGCATCAAAATAATGTGGCTATTTTTATTATTTAAAATAAATTAAAAGTATTATTTATGATGACAACGTATAATCTAGTAAGACCTTTTGTAAAAAATATATTTTTTCATCTAACTTAATCAGAGATTAAACATCTTTATTGTTAATAATCAAGAAAGTTTTATCATTGATTTTTATTTTGCATGTGAAATCATCCAGTCACTGTGATATTTTTATATTCATTTTAATAGTTATTTTATTATTTTTTTTTTTATTTAATATTTTTAAGTATACCAAGACCAATGTCTAGTAATTTTTTGATAATTTTTTGTCATGTAATTCGTCAGTTATATCAATCGAAATTTACATATTTTTTCGAATTTCGAATTTCAAATTTCATGCTTACTTTGTTATTATACTTACACTCTAATTTATTATTTTATATTTTTAAATATTTTTAATACTTTTAATCTTCATTTTAATAATTATTTTAATATTTTAATTTTTTACAAAAATTTTAAAAACTTTTCATCATCATAAACATTCATATTTTCTTGTAAAAAAATTTTTTTATTTTTTTTATTTTTTTATAAACTTTTTAAAAACATTAATTTTCACTGATGCCTTGTACAACCCTGGATCTCAATCATATATACAAAAAAAACTTTAAAAATAAATGAAAAAAAAATTTACTTTTCCAAGGGTAATATTTTTTTTATTTTTTTCTATTTTCCAACAAAATACTTTCGTCTTACCTAACGACCCCATCAGCTATATTATTCTTTTTATTATTTATTTTTCATTCAAAAAAATATAAATCCAGTAAGTTTTTATTCCCGTTAGAAAAATGGAATGCTATGCACGCACGGTTACTTTCCTCTATTTTTTTTTTTTTTTTTTTTTCTTAATCCCTCAATGAATTTCTCGTGAACACATATAAAATGTTAAAAATTTCCTGTCTTTATATCTTTAAAAAATTTTTATATTCATCTACTAAAAAAGTCCTCTTACTATTATTACTATAAAAAAAAAAAAAAAAAAACACTTTAGTAGGTGGATATTTGTATTCGTTAAGGAAATCAGGATGTCATTTTTGTCAATCATAAAATAAAAATTTTCGTATAACTTTCACCACTCATTTCTTTAAAAATAAATTCATAATATTTTTTTAAATATAATAATAATCAGAGTAATATTATTATTGAATTGTTTATTGTTTTATTTGTTAGTAAATTGTCATGTTTATTACCGGATATTTATCATGAAATATTTATATAAATGTTTGCCATTTTACTGTCTACAAAATATATATAATTTTTTGGAACAAAATCAAATAAAAAATCCTTGAAAATCAATGATAATAAATAAAGTTTTATCAAACTTTTGAAATTTACAGTTTTTTATTTTTTATTGTACAATTTTTTTATAATTTTGTGACCATTTGTTGACCTAAATATTTAACACTATATTTTTGTAAAATTGCATATTGAATTTTTCATTTTTATAAATAAATTTTGTTTTTTTTTTGGCAATAACTTTACGAAAATCTTTACAGTCTAATTTTAAACTTTGAATAAAAATTACTTGAATTTTTTTGTTAAAAAATAAAATAATATTTAAATAATTTACAATAAAATTAAATTTATTTATGAAAATATTTAATCGTTAACATGATTATATTATCTGTAATTTTTTTTTTATATTTTTAACACACACGTGTTTGTTGATAATGAACAAAATGTCCCTGACTGGTACGACGCTCTTAATAACATTGAAATTACGTAAATAAAAATAATGATAACTATAAAACATAATTGATACAAATAAAAAAAAAAAATTATATATTTATATATATGTATCTATATATTTTTGAATAAAAAAAAAAATTATATGTCATTCATGATGTATATATTTATCAAATGAAATGATAGATTATTTTACTGTTATAACATCATCAATGCAATCTATATTTTTTTTTAATTAAAAAAATTTACTATTAGAGCAATCAATTTTTTTTTTTTTTAAATATAAATATTAACACGGAAGTAAATTGACTTATTTTAACAAAAAACTTAATCTATATTTGAAATAAATATTCATAAAATTTATTTTCAATTTATTTATTTAAATAATACCATTCTATTATTTTTATCATAAAATATATATTTTTTTTGTTGTAAATAATATAATATTATTTAAATTTATAGAAATAAATTATTTTATATTATTTTTTTTAATTTAATTATATAATAAATAGGTCATAAATCAATACTTGCTGTACATAAAAATTATTATTAATAATTTTTTTTTTTATAATAAAATTCATATCAAAAAGAATTAAAAAAAAATATTTTTGAAATATATTTATTTATAATTTGATTTATTTATTAATCCAGGTCACAGATAATTTTGGAATTTTAAAAAATATAAAATTAATTTATCAAATTAATCATAAATAAAACAAAAAAAATAAAATAATTAATTTTTTAAAATTAATTTTCAAGGTTATTTTCATTTATTAAATTTATCAAAAATCATAATAAATATTATTAAATTAATTAATAAAAATTCTCGTGGATTTTATTTAATAAAAAATTATAGAAAAAAAAAAATTATAAATAAATAAGGCAATAGTACCGTGTACTTGCCCGTGCTCGTCACGACTCCCTCCAATGTCTAGAACAACTCTCCATCAAAGTAAATAGAAAAATATATTTAAAAAATTACAAAATAAATAAAAAAAATATACAAGTGGGGAAAATATATATCTTTTAGTTGTTTCGAATGTACAACTTTACGTTCATACGAGTTATATCGTCATGATCAGTCAGTATTTTAACCGCGAACAACAACAATCACGTAGTTATTGTGGATTTACGTCACGATTAAACTTTTTTAATCACATGTTTAAATAATTAATATTTATTTTTTAATATTATCACATTGTTAAGATAAATACATGATTAATATTCAAAAAATATTTATATATTTTTAATATAAATAATTAAGTGAAATGATAATAAAAAATAAAACGTGTGTTTATAATATTGTGTTAATTTTTATTTTTAATTAATTTTTTTTTATTTTAATTAATTTATCTGTGATTAATTTTATTTATAAAAAAAAAAATAGTGTGTGATGTGTTATTATGTATATTATTTTTATACTGGTAATATTTAATTTTTATTTGAGTTTATTTTTTTTTATTTATTAATAATTTATAATATATGTCTATTTGATTGACTGTGATTTTTTAAAATTCAATAATTTATTTACTATTTATTAAATATATAAAAAACAAGAGAAAATTTTTTTATTTAAAAATAAAAAAAATCAATATAAACTTTCTTTTTATAATTTTAATTATTATTTAGTTTTTAATAATTTTTTTTTTTTTGATAAAATGTGTATATAACTCTCCAATTTAAAAAAAATATATTTAAATATATAAAATTTTATATAGAAAATATATATTTTTTATAAACTTTCATTGCAATTTATTTTTTATTATTATTACTTTCGCTATTTATTGAATGTTATTTAAAGTTTAAAACAATTGTTTCAAATATAGTTAAAATAATATTATTAATTTTAAATAACGCTTCAATGAAGATACTGATATATAAATTAGCCAGTGGCAAAAGTAAAAGTTTTATGTGATCAAAGAGAGAAAGCTCAATACTTAAATATTATTTTTATAATAATTTATATTTTTTTTTATAATGTATTTTTATTTCTAGTCATGATCACGATATTTCTGTGTGAAATAATATGTCTCTGTCATACATATTCATGCAATTATCATTATTATTTTCATTTTTTTTTTTTTTTTTTTTAAATTCAATTTATATTTACTGATCCCACAAGTTACCATGTTTTATGCAAAATTACATATTAAATATTAAAATATATAAAAATTAGAAATTTTTTAAAAAACTTTTTATTATTTAATTTTTTTTTAATATTATAAATTTTTTTTTTTTAATCTCTATTATTTATCATGTGATTAATGCGTGACCATTGATTTTCTTTTTAATAATAAATTAATATTTTAATAATTTTCTTTAATTAATTATTCATAATTAAATTGTTTAATTGAACAAATTAATATAATTATTTTTTTTTTTTATTTTTTCTTTTAAATTTATAAAAACATCTGTGTGAGTTAGTTGCAGTATGTGTTATCTGACAAATTGCGTAAAAGACTTTTAAAATATTCTGCAAATATTTGTTCGTGATAAAAAAAAATATATAAATATACTTGTATATATTTTTTTAAGTAGTTTAATTCCAGTTTTTCACGATTTTTAAATCCATGTCAGGGTTGCTCTCTTTTTTTTTTTTTAAATATACAATTTGTAAAGAAATTAATTCATCTTTTAATAATAAATAAAAAAAAATAATAATAATAAATTGATAATTTATGCAATAAATATTAGTTAATAAAATTTGTTATTCTTGTCTCGATATCAAACTTAATTCACATACAAATATGACTTTACTGATGATATTTTCAATACATTAATGGAGACATGCATATTTTTATTTTTTTTTTTATAATTTATTTTTCTTCAGGGACATCAGACAATGATGAGTCATCGAGAACTTAAAAATATATTAAATTTTATTTATCATATTGCAAGTTAAGTTATATATATCCTTCAAATAAATATTAATTTAATTTAATTTTTAAATAAAAATTTAGTCAATTTTTTAATAATAACTCAGTCAATTTTTGAGTAACAATTTAGACACTAATGACACTAATTAATGTCAAATTAATAAATTAAAAAAAAATAAAAATAATATTCAATATTGTTTATTGTTTATAAAATGATGGTTTACAGAGAAAACGGATGTATGTAACGGAGCATTTAGAAATCTGTATTACGTGCTTGAACGCCTGTTTTACTTGTACAAAAAATACTGTGCATATGTGCACACACAATTTGTGTTGATACATATATATTATATACACACTTGAATAAAAATAGGAAAAAAATAAAAAAATAAAAAAATAAATATACAAACGGTAAAGGTATAAACGCATGTGTATGGTTAACGAAACGTATCAAGTTTTACCCAAAGTACCGTTTTAGTATTATCACTTAAATATAACATAATAATATTGAAATACGGGTCAAATAAAAATATATTAATATATATACATTTATTAGGTTACTAGTTCATATTAAAATTTTAAATTTTAAATAATTAAAATATATAGAAAAAAAAAAAAATAAAAATAATTAATATTTTAACAAAAATTTATTAAAATTTGTTTTTAAATTTATTTATTTTTTTTTTTTGTAATTAATTAAATAAATTAACAATAATTTTTATGAAAAAAATATAAATTTTTCAATTTAATTTTAGTTTTAGATTATTTTTTTTGCTAAAGATGATAACAAGTATTTTCTTAGTGACACAATTTGATTATAATAAAGTGTAGGTAGATATATATATATATATAAAAAGTGAATTTATACACAAACAAAAATTTTATATTGCAATTGAAATTAATAGTGGGAGTTAATTAACATTTTACCCAACAAATTCCCTTCACCAACTTCATCTACAAACCTACCACGACTTTGACAGTTCCATTACTACCTTGTGTATCCTCAATAAAAAAAAATATCAGCAACCCAACAACAAATAGTCAACAATTTTATATCGACTCGTGCAGTTTTTTATTAATATCTTAAAATTTTAAAATAAATAATTAGTAATATTTGGTGAATATAATATTTATAAAAATTAAAAAATTAAGTGATAAATTATGTTTCTATTAAATTATTAAAATAATATTATATGATAATCTAAAAGTGACGTGATTAATATTACATCCAGTTATTTCTACAGTATTTTTTTTTTGTTAGTTTTCTTGTTGAAATTAATTATCAAAAATAAATAAATAAATATTTCTATATAATTTTGATATATAATATTATCAATAATAAATAAAGTTAGATTATATTTTTTTGTTTAACAAATATATATTTTACATAATTTGTTTTGATACATTTGATTCTTTGAAATATTTATTTACTAAAGATAAAGATTTTGATTAGATTACGATACATGTATTATAAATTAAATAAAAATATTTTTTAATATTGATTTCTATTAGTATATAATGATTAATAATTAATCGTGCGATGAAGACTTTCTAATGATTGACAATTGCTACTTGTTGGTCAAACAAAAATTGGGTCATTTATCGCAACGGAACACAAGAAAGTGACATGAATTTTTAATTGTGAAACTATAAAACCTCAAAAATAATATAATATATAAATTGCATAAATATTTAAATTTTTAGTTTAATTTTTTATTATTTTTTTTTTTTTACAAAAAAGGACATCAGTCAAGTGAAAACCTTGTTAAAAAAAATAAATATATCCATTGTTCTATCTTAATTTTAATATTTTTCTTAGAAAATGATTCATCAAGTTTATATTTATTTATATTTTTTTTAAATTATTATTATTTTTTTATTTCGAAATTCAATGCCATTATCTGCATATTATTTAAACAAACATCATTTTTTTTTTTTATTGTTTGTATACTTGAATAATTTTTTTTTTTTTGTTTTTATCATGTCACTTGAATAAACTAAAATATATCTATAAATAGTAATAATCAATGACAATGAAGGTTACCTTAAAAAGTTCAAGGCAATATAATATTATTATTGATTTTTTAAATATATAATTAAAAAATATTAAAATTCATTATTTTTTTTTGTATAAAAATTTGGTAGTTTTAAAATATATATTAAATTTTAATCAATTTATTTATCATTTTTGACTTCCTATTGATGATAAAATTTTTAATTTAAATATATCAATGAAAACCAAATAGAACCGGATTATACTAAACAGTCATTGACCTAAAATAAATATTTCCCTTGATGTTATTTAAACATTTAATTTAGTTTAAAATATAAACTCAAATAAAAATTTAAATTATCAATTATTTTTTTTTAGATCCAATGGGTATAGAAATGTATCTAAAAAATTCAGGATTATATTATAAAATTAATTGCACGTGAAATTATAATATTAAAAAAAATTTAAGTATTTTTTTTTTATATTAAAAATAAATGACTGAATATAATATTTAATATGTTAAATTAATTTACATATAAAATATAATTAAAATTAATTGGTGAATTTATATATATATATATTTGAGTGAAAATAAAAATATGTTTACGATGATTGAACCACGTGAAAGACATGTTGTTGGTTCAACTTCAAAAACATTACAATATCAACAAAATAATCATCAACATTATCATCATATTATAAAAACAACAAGAGTACATCAAAGTTCAAGAAATAGTCGTATTGTTTCGGTACAAGAAAAAGTTACAAGATCACGTCTACAACTTGGATATTCAACTCCAACCAACTTTATTAATCGGTATTATTATTTTTTATTATTATTTTAAATTAATTTTTATTATAATTTAATAACTATTATTGTTTAAAAATAATTATTAATAATTTTAAATGATATTTTTTAAATTATTACATTTCGAAATTCATTGATTTACGTTATTTCGATTCACATATTATTTCGATTGATGTCATTTCCATTCATGACATTTTAATTTATATAAAATATATAATAAATTATTATTAATAAATAATACAATTAATAATATAAAAATTAAGTTGATATTTCGTCAATCGAAATCCTGTCAGACTTAAAATGTTGGAATCGAAATTGTTAAAATCGAAATGTCACGTTACCTCTAAAATCTCGATTAAATTAGTAATTATTATTTTTTTTTTTTCAAATAATACTTTATTAATATCTTTATTATTTTATTAATTCAATCAATTGTTTTAAAATTTATCAATATTAACAAATAACTATTATTAAAAAACAATTATATTAAACAAATTTTCGTTTTCTTTTTTTTTTCTATTCAAGTCTTTATTGTTTTTATACTAAAAAAAAAAAAAAGACTTTGAAATGTAATTAAATTTTACAAGTACAATTTATATATTAATATACATTTTATATTATCAAAGTAACTATTTTTTTAACTAAAAAAAAAAAAAAATTAAAAATACTTTGAAATACAATTATTAAAATTTTTTTTCAAATTAATTTTTTTTTACTATTTTATTTTATTTTTTTTTTGTTTTACTGATTAATAATTATTGTGCAATATAAATGACATTTAATAAAATACTACATATATTACTTAAAATATATAAAAATATTAAAAAAAAAAAAAAAATATATTAAGTGTAGGCTGTAACACATACGCAGGTGGTTCACCATGATTCGGCATCGAGCACAACTCCCACGTGTATTTAATGTTTTTCAAAGCTAACAATTTATTAAGGAGTGCACAGTACAATACACTTATTTTATTATTATTATTATATATATTTTTTTTTTATCCTACTTATTTAATTTATATATTATTTTATAATTTTAACGCAATATTTTCAAGGTATTTTTGATGAAATTAATAATACTTTTGAGTCAATTTAAAATGAATTTAAAGTTGATTAAATCTTTGCAAAAAATTATTATATATTTTTGATAAAATTATAGATAAAAATTTTGATAAATAGTTTAGTCTATTTTCTAAAAATTTTGTATCAATTTATTTATCAAAATAAAAATATAAATAATTTTATTTATAGATAAATAATTTTTTACTTTTTTATCTCACTAAATTCTAGTTTTATGTATTAATTTTTATTTATTTTTGTCATCAAGAAAGTCATTTAATTATTTTTATCAATATTTAAATTATATAAAATTTATATTGATAAAACTATTAAAAATTATACTTGTAAAATTTAATTAGTTCTTAAATAATTATCGAATAATTTTATTGTTTTTTATTTTAAAAAAAAATCTTTTTTTTTTTTCGACATAAAAATAATTGACTTTTAATTAATTTAAAAATGACAATACTTGTTTAAAATTAATTCAAGTATTATTATTATTATTTTCTTATTTTTTTTTTTTTTTTTTTTTTTTTTTTTTAAATTTTATTCTTGGTCTAATTAACAGACTCTTCTTGCACAAGAAAAAACTATTCATCAAAGTTACTCGACGAAATTAGAAAAATAAAAAAAAGCAGATCTGTTGAAAGTGGAACAAAGAGATCTTCTAGAGATTTTTATTTTAAAAAAAAATAAAAAAAA
Source organism: Lysiphlebus fabarum (assembly GCA_011426435.1). Taxonomy (NCBI): domain Eukaryota; kingdom Metazoa; phylum Arthropoda; class Insecta; order Hymenoptera; family Braconidae; genus Lysiphlebus; species Lysiphlebus fabarum. Next base: position 189,937 of record WSYQ01001198.1, read on the forward strand.
AATATATTTATATATTTATTGTTAATATATATATTTTCTTTTTAAGGATTAATATTTTTTTTATTTTTTTTTATTCATTATTCGTTATTTGGATTATGAAAAACTTGAGCTTTATAATCATAAAAAATTTATAGATAAAAAAATAAATAAAATGTTTATTGTATTATTTTCAAGATAATCTATATAACACTATGATAAATTTAAGTCTTTTATTATATATCTTGAACTATTATATGTCTTAACAAATAAAAATATACTTTTAGCCAAAGGCACTTTTAAAAAACGTGCTTCTGCAATCATAAACTTGATTATTTATTAAAAAAAAATTTTGTATACATGTTTGTTCTCATTCACGTACATGAAATTTTCTTTAAAATAATATTTATTTTTTATACATGAGAAAATTATATGCATCATTTTAACTTGACTTGATTAATAAATTAAATTTACTTGTCAAAAAAAAAAAATAAATATCAAAAAACTTAATTAATTTTTATTTATAAATTTTGAAATTTTCTTTAATAAACTTGTTTGTTAATTAATCTAATTTTTTTTTTTTTTTTTTTCTTCATTCAATATATTACTATAAAAGTCTTGTTTAAATTTTAAATTTAACCATAAAACAACTTTGTGATATTTTCTCTTAAACTTGTTGTTAAATCTTCTCTCCTTTATTGATTAAAAATAAATTTAAAAAAAAAAAATAGTTGACATATTTTAATTGATCAGTGAAATGAAATGTATTAATTTTGATAAAATTATTATAAAATTTTTAATTAAATAATGAATTGAAAATTTAAAAATTTATCATTTTAATTATCGTGATATTTAAGTATGTTATATGAAATTTGTTATTCATGTTGTCTAATTGCAGTATACTTGTTAATAACTCAACGATAGTTAGTAATTAAAATCTCTTGAAAATTAAATTTCAAAGGATGATATTAATGTGTCATCGTTTGAATTATTTAACTAACGAATAATGCCACAGTGATTTTAGAAATTATACAATTAAAAATATATTTTCATATATAAATAATTAAACAAATTAATTTTTTATAATTAAATTAAATAATGAGATGAAAATAATAAAACAAAATATTCAATTAAAATTAAAATTCATAATAATAACTTGTTAAAAGTGTTTAAAAAAATATTAGATATTTTAAATTAAACACACATGAATATATTAATTTAAAAAAAAAATTATTTGTTTTTCAATTTTAATTAGTTAATTAAATTTTCTATTATGTATCTTTAATTTTAAATATTAAATTAACATTTAAATGATAAAAAAAATTAGTAAATTATATTACTGTTACGGTTTATAAACAATTTACTATAAAAATAAATTTAAAAAATCTTTTAAATATTATTAATTCAAGGTTGTCATTATATTTATATAAAAATTTGTTGTTTAATTTTTTTATAAATCCATCAATTTTAATTAAATTAAACGTATTTTTTTATCAATTTTTTATTATGTTTCAAAATTATTTAATTTAATATTTAAATATAAAATTTATTTGTCATTATTTACATTATATTTTAAAGAAATTTGTCAAGTTTTAAAATAATAATGTTTAAAAATAAATAAAATATTCGTCTAGTTGCCAAGGTTTTTTTTTTTTTTTCTATTTTTTTTTAAATTATTTATTTTTTTTTTAAATTAAATTTACACAATCATTTGATGTTGTAATAATTCAAGTATTTTTATAAAAAAAAAAAAATAATAATAATGAGATTGTGAGTGTGTGTCAAACGTTTTAATATTGAACCTTTATAAAAAAACATGACATCCGTTCGATTTCACCGGATGACCAATTCAAGTAATTTTATCACTGGTTTTTCATCGATAAATTTTTTTTAACAATATTCTTTGTATAATCATGAATAAACTCTTTTCCGGTATAAAAATTTAAACAATAATTGATGTTTTTTTTTTTAAATTATTTACAAAATAACATCGGATGTTTATTATTGTAAAAAAAATTTTTTTAAACATTTTAAATATAAAAAATTAACATATTTAAATTTTTTCAAAATAAATTTATAATCATTTAAATTTCTAGTTAAAAAAATTTGTATTTAATTTGATTTATTTATTTTTAATTATTTAAAAAAATTAACAGTTAATAATTTTATCATATAAATATTATAAACAACATATTTTGTTGAATAAAAAAATAATATTTTATACATTTTTAATTTTATTTTGCTAATTGAATTTAATTATCAATAATCATGCAAGTTAATTTACAAAATTTAACAATTAAATTTTATTTTATTATTTTTATTTATTCAATTTTATCAACACAATTATTTTTATCAATTTGACCTTCAAATTAATTAAAAAAAATAAAATTTTTAAAACAATAATATCAACACTTAAATTGATCCCTCAATTATTTAATATTCAAAATAAATATAAAATTATTTGGAAAAAAAATTACTTATTTTTATTAATTATTTATCAAATATTATTACATAATTTTATATAATTTTTTTGAGGTCATTTACAACATCAATTGCAGTTAAATAATATTGTACTATTTTAATTTGATTTAAAGATAAATTTTTATATTCTGAATTAGTATTTATTACACCATATATTACAATAAAAAATTTTAATTACAATTACATTATATATTTTCCAAGAAAATAAATACTTGATTAAAAAAAAAATAGTAAATTCATAGAAAAAAAATTTTAAAAAATATATATATTTTATTTTTTTATTTATATTTATTTATATTTTTTATTTTTAAAAGAAAACCTTCATATGAAGCAAAAAAAAAGCGTTAAAAACCTAACAAGTATATAAACAAAAAAGTACCTCTTTTTATATTACAAAATTCATATTTCAAAAAAAATTTCAACTCACTGATTTGTCTACATCAAACAATCCAGGTTCATTGTTTCAACAATAATTGTTGAATTTGACAGTATACTAAAAGCATTTTAAAAAAAAAAAAAATTATTTTTCTATATGTAAAAAAAAATTAAGTTAAAAGCTTTTTTAATATTTTTTTTTGAAAATAAAAATGAGTAAAATATTTATAATTGAAATATATATTAAATGCTAGTTAAAGAATAGAAAAAATATATATTTTTTTTTTTAAAGATATAGAAGCATATTTTTCTAAAGATTTTTTATTTTTTTATTTTTTTTTTTTTTTTGAGGAGAGATAATAGCTCGTTACTCGTCTTTAAAATTCCTTCCGTTTCCGTAAATTTTTTTTGGTATCTCTTGACATATGAAGACTCAAAGGTATTGTGGTCATATGAGGATTTTTAGTACTTGAATTTCAAAGAAGGATAATTGTGTCTTAGGATATATACTGTAATCGAAAAAAAAAAAAAAATTAAACTGTGTGTAAAAAAAAGTGTGTGGTTTTCATCGCCAGGTGATACAAAAGATACCTCATTAAAACTGATTTTTTTTTTTAAAGAATAAAATTGATGCAATTAAATTTTTTTTAATAATAATATTATAAATTTAAAATTGAATTACGTCAGTTTTATATTTATTTAAAGGAAAATTTATTTTTTGATTAGATTGTTATTTTTTAACTATTTAAATTTCAATATAAATTTTTGTAAAGTTATTTATTATAAATTGAATTTTTAAATTGTTAAATTCAATAATAGAATAGTTGATTTGTTTGAAAAATTACTGATAAGTGATAAAGATGTAACTATAGTGATGGATAAAATTAAATTTAATGAAGCATAAAAATGAGAAAAAAAATGCTAAAAAAATAAAACTCGTAATCATGATGATATTTTTTTTAATATAAAAATAATAATTTTTTAAAGAAGCAGGTGGTTTTAAAAAACGCACGTGTCTTATTCTCAAACAAGATTTTTTTCTGATATAAATAATAGCAATATAATTTTTTTTATTATTTAAAAAACAATATATTTTATAAAAAAAATTTTGCAAATTCATTGAAATTTTATAATAACGGTATATATAATTTAAAATATAAAAAAAATTTTAAATCTAAATTTCAAGCAGATCAAAATAAATTTCATCAAATTTAACAAACAAATTGACAAAATGAAAATTAATATAAATAAATCAATTTTACAATAAATTATGTTAAAATTCGAAAAAAAAAATATTTTAAAAATTTTCTAAATAAATAAACTTAAAATTACAATTTTCAATTAATTTTTATTCCAATAAATTCAAATCAAAATAAATAAAAATAATAAGATAATTATAAAATTATTAAATTAACAATTTAAATATATATTTTTCCAATTATTTACAAAAAAACAATAATAACAAAAAACAGATGTAAAAATTATTATTATATATTTTTGCATTTCAAATAATTGTATCTTATATTTGATCGTTATAAAAAAATATAAAAAAATAAATTGTTAACGCCAGGTGCAACTCGTGGAGGGTAAAATAAAACTTGGGTGACTTTTTTTATATAAAAAATAAAAATAGTGAGAGACGATGAGCTCCTCTTCTAGTGGCAAACAAAATGCATGCTTCGTTGCATGTCTATATGCAAGTATCAAATGTGGCACGAGTCCCTCAACATTTTTTATTTTATAAAAATAAAAATAAAAAATTATAAATATACAGCAGACGTTGAAGCAGATGTTTCTTCTTCCTGATGTATGTCTTCTGAACAAACTAAAAAAAAAAAAAAAATAAAAAAAATGAGATAAAAAGGGAGAGCTCGTCTTATTTTCTATCATCTGCTTGATTTTAATGGAGCAAAGGTGTATAGTCCTCAAGATACAATGAAAAATAAATAAACAAAAAATAATAATCAACAGGTGAAGTTAAAATTTTAACATCCTTCAAGATTTCATCTAAAAAAAAAATCCAAATTTTCTTCTGTACTTGAAACTATGCACCAGCTGTAAATTATTTTATGTATTTTTAATTTACAATAATTTTATAAAATATATTTAAATAAAATAAATAATACTTACTTATTATTAACAGTATATAAATTAACATTAAATATTTATATCGGATCCGGGTATAGTCAATTAAATTTAACAAATTTATTATGATAATATACAATTTATAATTCTATCTGTTTAATTTAGTTTAATTTATTTTTATCAAGTCTTTCCTCAGCTACATCTGTAACTATTAAAAATAAATATATTATAATTTTTAATATAAAAATAATCAAAATATATATATTACCAAGTATTTTTATTTCCTATTTTCAACTTGATTCATCAATGACAATTTGATGATGGTGTATTGGTAAGGTGGGCTTGATATTTTGTTGAAAAAAAAAAACCAAACATCTGTACCTGCTGGCACGTGTATAATCAAAACTATGGTTTTGTAATAAAAATAAAAATTTATATGGATTCATAATACATATCTTTTTCTAACTTGATGTTTTATCATAATTGTATCCTCTTTTATAAAATTTATGTGTTGAATATTTTTTTTTTATATTTATTATAATCCACTCGATGGATCCTTTTTGGTAGCAGCTGCTTCATTGGAGAACCTTAAACTCAGTCAAACAGTTGTCTTCGTATGCTCTGGACGTGTTTTAAAATCATCTTGATATAATAAAATCAATATAAAATCATAAAATCAATATTTAATTATTAAATTTAATTAACAACATAGTTAACTAATAATGTTTTGATATTAAAAATATACAAGTTAATTAAACAAAGTTTTTTTTATTTATTTTTTTTAATTTTTTAATTTTTTTATAAATTTTTTAAAATGATTATTTGTGTATCTGGATTTCTTGTGGGGTATGTTTTAATTTAATCAAATAAAAAATTTATTAAATTATTTTATTGTAATGTGAAGATGAATTTTATGTATACAATTGTATTTGTGACCATCTGGTCAAAAAAAAAAATAAAAATATATTAAGGGGAAAATTTAACATATACCCCAAAGGTTTCATATAATTGCTTAAAAACTTGTATGACCAAGTTACATTTGTATAACAAAACAATATGGATATAATTTATTTCAACTTGAACATTAAATTGTATTAAATATTAATAAATTAATTATTAAATATTTTTTTAAAATATTAATATTATTTTGAAATTAAATTGTATATTTTTAAAAAATATTTATCATGATGTTTATGAAAATGACATGTTTTCAAACAGGAAATTATAATCCATGTGAAGTTTCCTCATCGTGTATTTAACGGATATTAAATATCATTCAAAATAAATTTTTAAAAAATAATTAAAATTTAATATTTAATAATAATAATAATAATAATAATAATTTGTATTAATAATTTTATTTTATGTTATAGTTTTCCTCAAAAAATGGATCGACAGAGTCACAATACAAATCTTGGACAAAGTCATAGTTCCAGTGTTGGTGGTGGTGTTGGTGGTACACATGGTGCTTATTCATCTGGTAGTCAAACATCATTATCAACTTCTTATATAACTGGTCATTCATATATACAAGGACAAAATTATCAAACACATTCACCATATTCATCACAAAATTTACAAGTATATCATCATCATCATCATCAACAACAACAACAACAACAACATAGTGGATATAATAATCAACCACAAAGTTATGGTACAATTGTACAAGGTTATGGTGGACAACCACAATTAAATTATCAACAAAATAATAATAAAAAAAATACAATTAGAAATGGTGATGTACATAAACGTTGTAGATTACAAAATGCTAGTTATGAATTATCACAAGATTTACTTGATAAACAAATTGAAATGTTAGAACGTAAATATGGTGGTATTAAAGCAAGAAAAGCAGCATTAACAATACAACGTGCATTTAGAAGATATACATTATTAAAAAAATTTGTAGCAATAACAGCAATGGCTAAAGCTGAAAAACGTTTAAGTCGTAATATACAAGATGAAAATGATAGACAAATTTTAAATAATAACATTGATAATAATAATGATAGAATACCATATCATAATCAATTATATATACAACAAACATTACAATCATCAATAAATAATCGACCAATGCCAATAAGAAGTATGTCATTAAGAGAAAAAAGAAATGCTGTTGATAATTCATCATGTGTACCACGTAGTCAAAGTGGTAAATGTGAAGGACAAATATTAAATCATCAATTAAATCAAACAACAAATATACATCAACAACATTATAATATACATCAAAGTGGTGGTAGACATACACCAACAATAACATCAAGTCCATGTACAAGACATCAATCACCATCAAGTCCATGTTGGGATACAAGTTCACAAGAGAGTGGATCAAGTATACATTATTATAATCCACAGGTTTGTTATTATTATTTTATTATTATTATAAATTAATTAATTAATTGAATAATATATTTAATATAGGTATATTATGTTTATTTATTTATTCTTATTATTATTATCATCAATAGGAAACACTTTGTGGATTAAGACAAGATACACCAACACGTGATAATTATAGAACACCATGTACATCACCATCAACACCACAAAATAATCATAGTTGGGGTAATAATACACAATTAAATGCACTATGTCGTTCACGTAATTCATCAACATCATCTATTAAAAAAATACCACCAGAAGTACCAAAAAGAACATCATCAATATCATCACGTTCAATGGAACAACAACAACAACAACGTAATAATAATGGACAAAATGGTTTATGTAAAAATATTGAAAATGGTAGTTTAAGTTCAGTACAAAGTTCTGGTAGTGATTCAACAAATTGTGAAAGTTCAGAGGGTGATATACAACGTTCATCACCAATATGGAAACATAAAAATATAAATAATTCATCACCAGAACATCATGATTGTAATAATGATAATAATAATACAATAAAAGATTTAGGTTATCAATTACCAATAATTGATCATAATAATGATACAAATAATATAACACAAGCAAGTTATAAAGTATCAGAAACAGTTAGAAAACGTCAATATCGTGTTGGTTTAAATTTATTTAATAAAAAACCAGAAAAAGGTATAACATATTTAATAAGACGTGGATTTTTAGAAAATAGTCCACAAGGTGTTGCTAGATTTTTAATAAGTAGAAAAGGTTTATCAAAACAAATGATTGGTGAATATCTTGGTAATTTACAAAATCAATTTAATATGGCTGTATTAGAATGTTTTTCAAATGAACTTGATTTATCTGGTATGCAAATTGATGTTGGTTTACGTAAATTTCAAGCATATTTTCGTATGCCTGGTGAAGCACAAAAAATTGAAAGACTTATGGAAGTATTTAGTCACAGATATTGTCAATGTAATCAAGATATTGTATCAAAATTAAGATCACCAGATACAATATTTGTACTTGCATTTGCAATAATAATGCTTAATACTGATTTACATACACCAAATTTAAAACCAGAAAGAAAAATGAGAATTGATGATTTTATTAAAAATTTACGTGGTATTGATGATTGTGGTGATATTGATAAAGATATATTAATTGGTATATATGATAGAGTTAAAGCAAATGAATTTAAACCTGGTTCTGATCATGTTACACAAGTTATGAAAGTACAAGCAACAATTGTTGGTAAAAAACCAAATATGGCATTATCACATAGACGTCTTGTTTGTTATTGTCGTTTATATGAAATACCAGATATACATAAAAAAGAAAGACCAGGTGTACATCAAAGAGAAGTTTTTTTATTTAATGATCTTCTTGTTGTAACTAAAATATTAAGTAAAAAAAAAAGTAGTGTTACATATACATTTAGACAAAGTTTTACACTGTGTGGTATGGTTGTAACATTATTTGAAGTTCCACGTAAGTTTTTTATTCAATTATTATTATTATTAACAAAAAAATAATTTATTTATTTATTTTATTTATTAATTCATTAATTATTTTTTTTGTATTACAGATTATCCATATGGTATAAGATTATCACAAAGAGTTGATGGTAAAGTATTAATAACATTTAATGCTAGAAATGAACATGATAGATGTAAATTTGCTGAAGATTTACGTGAATCAATAAGTGAAATGGATGAAATGGAAACACTTAGAATTGAAACTGAATTAGAAAGACAAAAAAGTAGTAGAGGTGGTAATACACGTGGTAGTTCAGAAAATCGTGATTCTGGTGTTGCTGATGTTGAAGTATGTACATATCCTGGATCTACATGTAATGAAAGAATTGAAACAAATGATGTTGATCAACAATTAAAAAGATCAGCACTCAGTAATTCATTACTAGATATTCATGAACAATGTTAGTTTTTATTTATTTAATTATTTTGCTTTGTATTTAAGTTTGTTTGTTTGTTTGTTTGTTTGTTTGTTTGCTTTGCTTATTTTTTTGTAAATTATTATTAATTTTTTTTTAATTTAAATTAATTTAGTTGCTGGTGAAAAACCACAACGTCGTGGTAGTGTTGGATCATTAGATAGTGGTATGTCAATATCATTTCAATCAACATCAGCAAGTTCAATGAGTCAAGGTTTAAAACATCATACAATTGCTCATCAAGGTTCAACAATACCTGGTGGTGGTAAAGGTATAACACAACAACCATCATTTTTAGGAGGTTTATTTGCAAAACGTGAACGTAAATTATCACAAACTGATGAAGCTGGACCATACACTCGTACAACAGAAGTTTAAATTAATTAACAAATTTATAAATAAATAAATGAGACTTTAATATTAATTCTCTTATTTACAAAAAAAAATTTTAAAAAACAATTAAACCAAATGATAAATAATTAAATATAAGAATAATGATAATAATAATCACTCGATGTCGAGAGATTAGTAATAAATAAAAAAATAAAAAAATGGGAAGCAAGAAACAAATAAAAACATTGTAAAAATAAAAGTGTTTATAAGTGAGTAGGTAAAAAAAAAAAAAATTGGGCGGGATCCAATGGATTATTTTCATTTTTTCTTTTCTTTATACTTTAATTTATATTTTTTCCTTTTATTTAAAAAAAAAAAACATGTATTTATTGGCCTAACAACAAAAAAAAAGTAGCTAATACTAAAATTTTAAAACTTGGTAAATTAAAAAATGAATTTTAAATTTTAAATCAAAATAAAAAAATCATAGTAATAATTTTGTAATTGGCGATAATTTATTTATAAATATAATAACAATATTAAAATAAATTTAAAAAACATAAACAATGAATTGATCAACAAAAATTGAGTATAAAAGTAAAAAAAAAAAAACTCAATATAAATCATAATAAATCAATTAAAATATTGTAAATAATTCAGTGTTAAATATTGTTAAAAACAATGTGTTTAATGTGAAAAAAAAAAACTATAAACAATAATAATAATAAATTTTCATATTTATGAAAATAATAGTGAAAATTTTTTTTAAAAAATTTCATGTAAAATTGGCAAATTGAATTTATTTAAAAAAAAAAAAATTAATTTGTCATTTGTGTATTATTAAATTTTTTTATTTATAATAATAATAGTTATAAACTCATATTGTAAATATAATTTCATATTTGTAATACGAGTACCTAATTTTAATAATAAATAAATAAAAAATACAAATGAAATTAATTATTGATATGATAATAATAAATGCGAGTAAATAATTAAAAAAAAAAACAAAAAAATTAATTAAAAAATTAATACGTAAATATTAGTTAATAAGTGACAATGAATATAACATTTGTAGAGATATCAATAAAATAGTTGAAATTTATTTTTCATAAATATTAATTATTTAAATAATTAATTTATTTTTAATTTTGTATTTTTATTTTATGAAATAAAATAAATTTCAACTGTTAACTCTAGTCTGTCTTGTCAACATAATGTCACATACTTTTGTTTTATTTTTTAATTTCAAAATAAAATATTATAATTTAATTCGTTTATTTTAATTTTCTCTTTTTTTTTTATGAAAAAAAAAAATAATAATTTTATCAGTTTAAAATATTAATTTGTTAATGAAATAGTTTTAGTTATTATTTTCAGATATTCTGTGATAAAAACCGACTTGGAGACTGAATGAAAAATAAAAAAAACCCCATCGTTTCGGTAATTTCATACAATCATTATTTTTTTTTTTTGTTTAAAATTATATTCTAAATATTTTAAACAAAATTTCCCATAAATAATTTAATCTAACATTACAATTGATTATTTTTTAAAACAATATAAAATGTCATAAAACTTTTTCGTGTTTTTAACAATAAAAAAACAAAATTGATATATATATATTTAAATATAATCATAAAAAATATGTACAGTTTTATAAAAAAAATCATATCATTTGAATGAAAATATAAAACAATAACTAGTATATTGATTAATAAAATTCGAAAGTAATAATTCGCAATGCTTGCCCGACAATATGTTTAACATAAAACAATAATTATTAATAAAATAAAATAAAGCATGTCCATATAAATAATTGTAAACTAAATAATAAATAGTCGGAATGATAAAAATAATTGTTTTTTTTTTTTTTTTGTTTTTCTTAAATGACAATTTAATAAAGGAAATAATTATTTAAATAATAATATATTTGTAAAATCTGTAATCGTCGATTATTGTTCGTAATGTGTACCTTGTAATTGATATTCATTTATGATGATTAATAAATAAATTGATAAATTAATTTGATTATTATTAATTAATATATTTTAGATAACTTTTTTGAACTAGTTAATGTTATATTAATTAATGATAATAACTACAAAAAAAAAATAATTTAATTTAATTTTTTTTTAAATTAATTTTGATATTTTCAATATTTATTTTGTTTAAATTAATTTTATTGTTTCAACATTTTATTAAAAGTATTATCGTTAAAATAATTATAAAAGTTTTAATAAATATATTTTTTTTTTTTTTAATATAATTTTTATATGAATAATTATTGTTGGAATGATATCCATTGTGTGTGAGTGGTCAACTAAGTTTACATAAGATGAATAAAAAAATAGAAATCGGAGGTTCAAATCCTGTCAGATAATTGAATTATAAAATCTTATAAAAATATCTACTTGCATAATTAATGTGATCGTGGTATAGGAAAAATATGTTTAGGGCAAATAGTTTCTGGCATTGAACGAGCAAATAGGTGTAATCTCTTTTCTGGTTCGATGCCAAAATTTATTTGCCCTAAATACTGAAACTTTTGTTGCAAACTAGATATTAATTTTAATTTATATTTTTTGTAATTAACAACAATATATTGCTATCTGCAATCTTAAAACATAATGCAATGATTTATGAATTAATACAAATAATTATTTTAAATTTACGCAAAATTATATGATAATTAAATATTAAATTGAACAATTAATTTTTTCCTTAGCTACGAGGCAGATAACCGACGTTCGTCACTAAATGACGATTGATAAGGCAATAAATTTTATTATCCTAATATAAAAAGTACACGAGAACACATTTTATTCGTAATCTGACTTGTCTTAATTTTATGGCGATTCTCTATTGATTAGAAATTATGTTTCTCTCACATTGACACGTTATTGTTATGTAGTTACTAAGTTTGTTTTTTCAAGGCAGTTCAATACATTTGATTTTTGATAATTTCGATATGATTGTATCAGGCGAATAAAATGACCAAAGAAGTATTTGAATTTTTTTTAATTTCGAAAAACTTCGAATTTGTATCAGGCGAATAAAATGACTAAAGAGGTATTCCAATTTTTTTTTTTATTTTAAAAAAAATTTGGATTTTCATTAGGCAAATATAATAACTAAAGAAGTATTTTAAATTTTTTAAAACTGGAAAAACTCGAAATATTTTTCAAAGAAATACGAGGTTTGAACAGGGTTATAGAACTCGACAAGAGGTATTCAATGCAGCTTCCCGTTTTTTTCCAGGATCAGGACTTTTTAGAAAAAAATTTGTGCGGTCTTTAAAAAAAATCGGAAAAATACGGGGTTTGAACAGGGTTATAGAACTCGACAAGAGGTATTCGATGCAGCTTCCCGTTTTTTTCCAGGATCAGGACTTTTTGTTTTTTTAATTTATACTGTCTTTAAAAAAAATCGGAAAAATACGGGGTTTGAACAGGGTTATAGAACTCGACAAGAGGTATTCGATGCAGCTTCCCGTTTTTTTCCAGGATCAGGACTTTTTGTTTTTTTAATTTATACTGTCTTTAAAAAAAATCGGAAAAATACGGGGTTTGAACAGGGTTATAGAACTCGACAAGAGGTATTCGATGCAGCTTCCCGTTTTTTTCCAGGATCAGGACTTTTTAGAAAAAAATTTGTGCGGTCTTTAAAAAAAATCGGAAAAATACGGGGATTGAACAGGGTTATAGAACTCGACAAGAGGTATTCGATGCAGCTTCCCGTTTTTTTCCAGGATCAGGACTTTTTGAAAAAAAATTTATAACGTCTTTAAAAAAAATCGGAAAAATACGGGGTTTGAACAGGGTTATAGAACTCGACAAGAGGTATTCGATGCAGCTTCCCGTTTTTTTCCAGGATCAGGACTTTTTAGAAAAAAATTTGTGCGGTCTTTAAAAAAAATCGGAAAAATATAAGGTTTGAACAGGGTTATAGAACTCGACAAGAGGTATTCGATGCAGCTTCCCGTTTTTTTCCAGGATCAGGACTTTTTAGAAAAAAAATTTATACTGTCTTTAAAAAAAATCGGAAAAATACGGGGTTTGAACAGGGTTATAGAACTCGACAAGAGGTATTCGATGCAGCTTCCCGTTTTTTTCCAGGAAAAGGGCTTTTTGTTTTTTTAATTTATACTGTCTTTAAAAAAAATCGGAAAAATACGGGGTTTGAACAGGGTTATAGAACTCGACAAGAGGTATTCGATGCAGCTTCCCGTTTTTTTCCAGGATCAGGACTTTTTGTTTTTTTAATTTATACTGTCTTTAAAAAAAATCGGAAAAATACGGGGTTTGAACAGGGTTATAGAAATCGACAAGAGGTATTCGATGCAGCTTCCCGTTTTTTTCCAGGATCAGGACTTTTTGAAAAAAAATTTATAACGTCTTTAAAAAAAATCGGAAAAATACGGGGTTTGAACAGGGTTATAGAACTCGACAAGAGGTATTCGATGCAGCTTCCCGTTTTTTTCCAGGATCAGGACTTTTTAGAAAAAAATTTGTGCGGTCTTTAAAAAAAATCGGAAAAATATAAGGTTTGAACAGGGTTATAGAACTCGACAAGAGGTATTCGATGCAGCTTCCCGTTTTTTTCCAGGATCAGGACTTTTTGAAAAAAAATTTATAACGTCTTTAAAAAAAATCGGAAAAATATGGGGTTTGAACAGGGTTATAGAACTCGACAAGAGGTATTCGATGCAGCTTCCCGTTTTTTTCCAGGATCAGGACTTTTTGAAAAAAAATTTATAACGTCTTTAAAAAAAATCGGAAAAATATGGGGTTTGAACAGGGTTATAGAACTCGACAAGAGGTATTCGATGCAGCTTCCCGTTTTTTTCCAGGATCAGGACTTTTTAGAAAAAAAATTTATACTGTCTTTAAAAAAAATCGGAAAAATACGGGGTTTGAACAGGGTTATAGAACTCGACAAGAGGTATTCGATGCAGCTTCCCGTTTTTTTCCAGGATCAGGACTTTTTAAAAAAAAATTTGTGCGGTCTTTAAAAAAAATCGGAAAAATATAAGGTTTGAACAGGGTTATAGAACTCGACAAGAGGTATTCGATGCAGCTTCCCGTTTTTTTCCAGGATCAGGACTTTTTAGAAAAAAAATTTATACTGTCTTTAAAAAAAATCGGAAAAATACGGGGTTTGAACAGGGTTATAGAACTCGACAAGAGGTATTCGATGCAGCTTCCCGTTTTTTTCCAGGATCAGGACTTTTTAAAAAAAAATTTGTGCGGTCTTTAAAAAAAATCGGAAAAATATAAGGTTTGAACAGGGTTATAGAACTCGACAAGAGGTATTCGATGCAGCTTCCCGTTTTTTTCCAGGATCAGGACTTTTTAAAAAAAAATTTGTGCGGTCTTTAAAAAAAATCGGAAAAATATGGGGTTTGAACAGGGTTATAGAACTCGACAAGAGGTATTCGATGCAGCTTCCCGTTTTTTTCCAGGATCAGGACTTTTTGTTTTTTTAATTTATACTGTCTTTAAAAAAAATCGGAAAAATATGGGGTTTGAACAGGGTTATAGAACTCGACAAGAGGTATTCGATGCAGCTTCCCGTTTTTTTCCAGGATCAGGACTTTTTGTTTTTTTAATTTATACTGTCTTTAAAAAAAATCGGAAAAATATGGGGTTTGAACAGGGTTATAGAACTCGACAAGAGGTATTCGATGCAGCTTCCCGTTTTTTTCCAGGATCAGGACTTTTTAGAAAAAAAATTTATAACGTCTTTAAAAAAAATCGGAAAAATATGGGGTTTGAACAGGGTTATAGAACTCGACAAGAGGTATTCGATGCAGCTTCCCGTTTTTTTCCAGGATCAGGACTTTTTAGAAAAAAAATTTATACTGTCTTTAAAAAAAATCGGAAAAATACGGGGTTTGAACAGGGTTATAGAACTCGACAAGAGGTATTCGATGCAGCTTCCCGTTTTTTTCCAGGATCAGGACTTTTTAGAAAAAAATTTGTGCGGTCTTTAAAAAAAATCGGAAAAATATAAGGTTTGAACAGGGTTATAGAACTCGACAAGAGGTATTCGATGCAGCTTCCCGTTTTTTTCCAGGATCAGGACTTTTTGAAAAAAAATTTATACGTCTTTAAAAAAAATCGGAAAAATATGGGGTTTGAACAGGGTTATAGAACTCGACAAGAGGTATTCGATGCAGCTTCCCGTTTTTTTCCAGGATCAGGACTTTTTGAAAAAAAATTTATAACGTCTTTAAAAAAAATCGGAAAAATATGGGGTTTGAACAGGGTTATAGAACTCGACAAGAGGTATTCGATGCAGCTTCCCGTTTTTTTCCAGGATCAGGACTTTTTGAAAAAAAATTTATAACGTCTTTAAAAAAAATCGGAAAAATATGGGGTTTGAACAGGGTTATAGAACTCGACAAGAGGTATTCGATGCAGCTTCCCGTTTTTTTCCAGGATCAGGACTTTTTAGAAAAAAAATTTATACTGTCTTTAAAAAAAATCGGAAAAATACGGGGTTTGAACAGGGTTATAGAACTCGACAAGAGGTATTCGATGCAGCTTCCCGTTTTTTTCCAGGATCAGGACTTTTTAAAAAAAAATTTGTGCGGTCTTTAAAAAAAATCGGAAAAATATAAGGTTTGAACAGGGTTATAGAACTCGACAAGAGGTATTCGATGCAGCTTCCCGTTTTTTTCCAGGATCAGGACTTTTTAGAAAAAAAATTTATACTGTCTTTAAAAAAAATCGGAAAAATACGGGGTTTGAACAGGGTTATAGAACTCGACAAGAGGTATTCGATGCAGCTTCCCGTTTTTTTCCAGGATCAGGACTTTTTAAAAAAAAATTTGTGCGGTCTTTAAAAAAAATCGGAAAAATATAAGGTTTGAACAGGGTTATAGAACTCGACAAGAGGTATTCGATGCAGCTTCCCGTTTTTTTCCAGGATCAGGACTTTTTAAAAAAAAATTTGTGCGGTCTTTAAAAAAAATCGGAAAAATATGGGGTTTGAACAGGGTTATAGAACTCGACAAGAGGTATTCGATGCAGCTTCCCGTTTTTTTCCAGGAAAAGGGCTTTTTGTTTTTTTAATTTATACTGTCTTTAAAAAAAATCGGAAAAATACGGGGTTTGAACAGGGTTATAGAACTCGACAAGAGGTATTCGATGCAGCTTCCCGTTTTTTTCCAGGATCAGGACTTTTTGTTTTTTTAATTTATACTGTCTTTAAAAAAAATCGGAAAAATACGGGGTTTGATCAGGGTTATAGAACTCGACAAGAGGTATTCGATGCAGCTTCCCGTTTTTTTCCAGGATCAGGACTTTTTAGAAAAAAATTTGTGCGGTCTTTAAAAAAAATCGGAAAAATATGGGGTTTGATCAGGGTTATAGAACTCGACAAGAGGTATTCGATGCAGCTTCCCGTTTTTTTCCAGGATCAGGACTTTTTAAAAAAAAATTTGTGCGGTCTTTAAAAAAAATCGGAAAAATATAAGGTTTGAACAGGGTTATAGAACTCGACAAGAGGTATTCGATGCAGCTTCCCGTTTTTTTCCAGGATCAGGACTTTTTAGAAAAAAATTTGTGCGGTCTTTAAAAAAAATCGGAAAAATATGGGGTTTGAACAGGGTTATAGAACTCGACAAGAGGTATTCGATGCAGCTTCCCGTTTTTTTCCAGGAAAAGGGCTTTTTGTTTTTTTAATTTATACTGTCTTTAAAAAAAATCGGAAAAATACGGGGTTTGAACAGGGTTATAGAACTCGACAAGAGGTATTCGATGCAGCTTCCCGTTTTTTTCCAGGATCAGGACTTTTTGTTTTTTTAATTTATACTGTCTTTAAAAAAAATCGGAAAAATACGGGGTTTGATCAGGGTTATAGAACTCGACAAGAGGTATTCGATGCAGCTTCCCGTTTTTTTCCAGGATCAGGACTTTTTAGAAAAAAATTTGTGCGGTCTTTAAAAAAAATCGGAAAAATACGGGGTTTGAACAGGGTTATAGAACTCGACAAGAGGTATTCGATGCAGCTTCCCGTTTTTTTCCAGGATCAGGACTTTTTGAAAAAAAATTTATAACGTCTTTAAAAAAAATCGGAAAAATACGGGGTTTGAACAGGGTTATAGAACTCGACAAGAGGTATTCGATGCAGCTTCCCGTTTTTTTCCAGGATCAGGACTTTTTAGAAAAAAATTTGTGCGGTCTTTAAAAAAAATCGGAAAAATATAAGGTTTGAACAGGGTTATAGAACTCGACAAGAGGTATTCGATGCAGCTTCCCGTTTTTTTCCAGGAAAAGGGCATTTTGTTTTTTTAATTTATACTGTCTTTAAAAAAAATCAGAAAAATACGGGGTTTGAACAGGGTTATAGAACTCGACAAGAGGTATTCGATGCAGCTTCCCGTTTTTTTCCAGGATCAGGACTTTTTAGAAAAAAAATTTATACTGTCTTTAAAAAAAATCGGAAAAATACGGGGTTTGAACAGGGTTATAGAACACGACAAGAGGTATTCGATGCAGCTTCCCGTTTTTTTCCAGGATCAGGACTTTTTGAAAAAAAATTTATAACGTCTTTAAAAAAAATCGGAAAAATATGGGGTTTGAACAGGGTTATAGAACTCGACAAGAGGTATTCGATGCAGCTTCCCGTTTTTTTCCAGGATCAGGACTTTTTAGAAAAAAAATTTATACTGTCTTTAAAAAAAATCGGAAAAATACGGGGTTTGAACAGGGTTATAGAACTCGACAAGAGGTATTCGATGCAGCTTCCCGTTTTTTTCCAGGATCAGGACTTTTTGAAAAAAAATTTATAACGTCTTTAAAAAAAATCGGAAAAATATGGGGTTTGAACAGGGTTATAGAACTCGACAAGAGGTATTCGATGCAGCTTCCCGTTTTTTTCCAGGATCAGGACTTTTTAGAAAAAAATTTGTGCGGTCTTTAAAAAAAATCGGAAAAATATAAGGTTTGAACAGGGTTATAGAACTCGACAAGAGGTATTCGATGCAGCTTCCCGTTTTTTTCCAGGATCAGGACTTTTTAGAAAAAAATTTGTGCGGTCTTTAAAAAAAATCGGAAAAATATGGGGTTTGAACAGGGTTATAGAACTCGACAAGAGGTATTCGATGCAGCTTCCCGTTTTTTTCCAGGAAAAGGGCTTTTTGTTTTTTTAATTTATACTGTCTTTAAAAAAAATCGGAAAAATACGGGGTTTGAACAGGGTTATAGAACTCGACAAGAGGTATTCGATGCAGCTTCCCGTTTTTTTCCAGGATCAGGACTTTTTGAAAAAAAATTTATAACGTCTTTAAAAAAAATCGGAAAAATATGGGGTTTGAACAGGGTTATAGAACTCGACAAGAGGTATTCGATGCAGCTTCCCGTTTTTTTCCAGGATCAGGACTTTTTAGAAAAAAAATTTATACTGTCTTTAAAAAAAATCGGAAAAATACGGGGTTTGAACAGGGTTATAGAACTCGACAAGAGGTATTCGATGCAGCTTCCCGTTTTTTTCCAGGATCAGGACTTTTTAGAAAAAAATTTGTGCGGTCTTTAAAAAAAATCGGAAAAATATGGTTTGAACAGGGTTATAGAACTCGACAAGAGGTATTCGATGCAGCTTCCCGTTTTTTTCCAGGATCAGGACTTTTTGTTTTTTTAATTTATACTGTCTTTAAAAAAAATCGGAAAAATATGGGGTTTGAACAGGGTTATAGAACTCGACAAGAGGTATTCGATGCAGCTTCCCGTTTTTTTCCAGGATCAGGACTTTTTAGAAAAAAATTTATAACGTCTTTAAAAAAAATCGGAAAAATATGGGGTTTGAACAGGGTTATAGAACTCGACAAGAGGTATTCGATGCAGCTTCCCGTTTTTTTCCAGGAAAAGGGCTTTTTGTTTTTTTAATTTATACTGTCTTTAAAAAAAATCAGAAAAATACGGGGTTTGAACAGGGTTATAGAACTCGACAAGAGGTATTCGATGCAGCTTCCCGTTTTTTTCCAGGAAGAGGACTTTTTAGAAAAAAATTTGTGCGGTCTTTAAAAAAAATCGGAAAAATATAAGGTTTGAACAGGGTTATAGAACTCGACAAGAGGTATTCGATGCAGCTTCCCGTTTTTTTCCAGGATCAGGACTTTTTAGAAAAAAAATTTATACTGTCTTTAAAAAAAATCGGAAAAATACGGGGTTTGAACAGGGTTATAGAACTCGACAAGAGGTATTCGATGCAGCTTCCCGTTTTTTTCCAGGATCAGGACTTTTTGAAAAAAAATTTATAACGTCTTTAAAAAAAATCGGAAAAATATGGGGTTTGAACAGGGTTATAGAACTCGACAAGAGGTATTCGATGCAGCTTCCCGTTTTTTTCCAGGATCAGGACTTTTTAGAAAAAAAATTTATACTGTCTTTAAAAAAAATCGGAAAAATACGGGGTTTGAACAGGGTTATAGAACTCGACAAGAGGTATTCGATGCAGCTTCCCGTTTTTTTCCAGGATCAGGACTTTTTAAAAAAAAATTTGTGCGGTCTTTAAAAAAAATCGGAAAAATATAAGGTTTGAACAGGGTTATAGAACTCGACAAGAGGTATTCGATGCAGCTTCCCGTTTTTTTCCAGGATCAGGACTTTTTAGAAAAAAATTTGTGCGGTCTTTAAAAAAAATCGGAAAAATATGGGGTTTGAACAGGGTTATAGAACTCGACAAGAGGTATTCGATGCAGCTTCCCGTTTTTTTCCAGGAAAAGGGCTTTTTGTTTTTTTAATTTATACTGTCTTTAAAAAAAATCGGAAAAATACGGGGTTTGAACAGGGTTATAGAACTCGACAAGAGGTATTCGATGCAGCTTCCCGTTTTTTTCCAGGATCAGGACTTTTTAGAAAAAAATTTGTGCGGTCTTTAAAAAAAATCGGAAAAATATGGGGTTTGAACAGGGTTATAGAACTCGACAAGAGGTATTCGATGCAGCTTCCCGTTTTTTTCCAGGAAAAGGGCTTTTTGTTTTTTTAATTTATACTGTCTTTAAAAAAAATCGGAAAAATACGGGGTTTGAACAGGGTTATAGAACTCGACAAGAGGTATTCGATGCAGCTTCCCGTTTTTTTCCAGGATCAGGACTTTTTGTTTTTTTAATTTATACTGTCTTTAAAAAAAATCGGAAAAATACGGGGTTTGAACAGGGTTATAGAACTCGACAAGAGGTATTCGATGCAGCTTCCCGTTTTTTTCCAGGATCAGGACTTTTTAGAAAAAAATTTGTGCGGTCTTTAAAAAAAATCGGAAAAATATAAGGTTTGAACAGGGTTATAGAACTCGACAAGAGGTATTCGATGCAGCTTCCCGTTTTTTTCCAGGATCAGGACTTTTTAGAAAAAAATTTGTGCGGTCTTTAAAAAAAATCGGAAAAATATGGGGTTTGAACAGGGTTATAGAACTCGACAAGAGGTATTCGATGCAGCTTCCCGTTTTTTTCCAGGATCAGGACTTTTTGAAAAAAAATTTATAACGTCTTTAAAAAAAATCGGAAAAATATGGGGTTTGAACAGGGTTATAGAACTCGACAAGAGGTATTCGATGCAGCTTCCCGTTTTTTTCCAGGATCAGGACTTTTTGTTTTTTTAATTTATACTGTCTTTAAAAAAAATCGGAAAAATATGGGGTTTGAACAGGGTTATAGAACTCGACAAGAGGTATTCGATGCAGCTTCCCGTTTTTTTCCAGGATCAGGACTTTTTGTTTTTTTAATTTATACTGTCTTTAAAAAAAATCGGAAAAATATGGGGTTTGAACAGGGTTATAGAACTCGACAAGAGGTATTCGATGCAGCTTCCCGTTTTTTTCCAGGATCAGGACTTTTTAGAAAAAAATTTGTGCGGTCTTTAAAAAAAATCGGAAAAATATGGGGTTTGATCAGGGTTATAGAACTCGACAAGAGGTATTCGATGCAGCTTCCCGTTTTTTTCCAGGATCAGGACTTTTTGTTTTTTTAATTTATACTGTCTTTAAAAAAAATCGGAAAAATATGGGGTTTGAACAGGGTTATAGAACTCGACAAGAGGTATTCGATGCAGCTTCCCGTTTTTTTCCAGGATCAGGACTTTTTAGAAAAAAATTTGTGCGGTCTTTAAAAAAAATCGGAAAAATATGGGGTTTGAACAGGGTTATAGAACTCGACAAGAGGTATTCGATGCAGCTTCCCGTTTTTTTCCAGGATCAGGACTTTTTAGAAAAAAAATTTATACTGTCTTTAAAAAAAATCGGAAAAATACGGGGTTTGAACAGGGTTATAGAACTCGACAAGAGGTATTCGATGCAGCTTCCCGTTTTTTTCCAGGATCAGGACTTTTTGAAAAAAAATTTATAACGTCTTTAAAAAAAATCGGAAAAATATGGGGTTTGAACAGGGTTATAGAACTCGACAAGAGGTATTCGATGCAGCTTCCCGTTTTTTTCCAGGATCAGGACTTTTTAGAAAAAAATTTATAACGTCTTTAAAAAAAATCGGAAAAATATGGGGTTTGAACAGGGTTATAGAACTCGACAAGAGGTATTCGATGCAGCTTCCCGTTTTTTTCCAGGATCAGGACTTTTTGTTTTTTTAATTTATACTGTCTTTAAAAAAAATCGGAAAAATACGGGGTTTGAACAGGGTTATAGAACTCGACAAGAGGTATTCGATGCAGCTTCCCGTTTTTTTCCAGGATCAGGACTTTTTAGAAAAAAATTTGTGCGGTCTTTAAAAAAAATCGGAAAAATATGGGGTTTGAACAGGGTTATAGAACTCGACAAGAGGTATTCGATGCAGCTTCCCGTTTTTTTCCAGGATCAGGACTTTTTGAAAAAAAATTTATAACGTCTTTAAAAAAAATCGGAAAAATATGGGGTTTGAACAGGGTTATAGAACTCGACAAGAGGTATTCGATGCAGCTTCCCGTTTTTTTCCAGGATCAGGACTTTTTAGAAAAAAATTTATAACGTCTTTAAAAAAAATCGGAAAAATATGGGGTTTGAACAGGGTTATAGAACTCGACAAGAGGTATTCGATGCAGCTTCCCGTTTTTTTCCAGGAAAAGGGCTTTTTGTTTTTTTAATTTATACTGTCTTTAAAAAAAATCAGAAAAATACGGGGTTTGAACAGGGTTATAGAACTCGACAAGAGGTATTCGATGCAGCTTCCCGTTTTTTTCCAGGAAGAGGACTTTTTAGAAAAAAATTTGTGCGGTCTTTAAAAAAAATCGGAAAAATATGGGGTTTGAACAGGGTTATAGAACACGACAAGAGGTATTCGATGCAGCTTCCCGTTTTTTTCCAGGATCAGGACTTTTTGAAAAAAAATTTATAACGTCTTTAAAAAAAATCGGAAAAATATGGGGTTTGAACAGGGTTATAGAACACGACAAGAGGTATTCGATGCAGTTTCCCGTTTTTTTCCAGGATCAGGACTTTTTTTTTTTTATTTATGGCGTCTTTAAAAAAAATCTGAAAAATACGGGGTTTGATCAGGGTTATAGAACTTGACAAGAGGTTTTTTTAAAATAAGTTTCGTTCGTTTTTCAAAAAAAGTCGAATACCTTGTCAGTCATCATATTCACTTAATACAAATTCACAATTTAAAAGAAAAAATATAAATTCGAATACCTTTCCCATCATTATATTTGCCTAATACAAATTAAAAATTTTTTCGAAATTCGAAAATTCCAATGAAGAAAATGATAAAGAAGACGAATGAGTATAAGAATGATGATGATGATAATGATGATATGAAATTTGGTCTATTTGATTAGAAAAAATTTATAAATTTTTTATCACAATGATTTACACTTTTCTCAACTTTATAAATATTTTTTTCTAAATTAATATAAAAATATTTTAATGAATGTATTTGTTGAATTAATATAAATACCAACTTTTACAATCTATTATAAAAATAAAAAATAACTTTAATCAACTTTTATTATTAAAAAAAAAACTTGAATTAAATTAAAAATATCAATCAAATTTTTGCATACATTTTAATGACGTAATATAAATTATAATATACAATTTTAAATTTACAATAAATAAATTAAATAAATTATATTTTATTTCTTCAAAAAAAAAAAACATACTTATTTTTAAATAATTTAATTAAAAAGCCTTGAAAAAAAAAAAAAACTATATAAAAGTGAGAAATTAAAATAATCTTAAATTATAAAATTTTAAAAAAGAAGCAGACAAGTTTTATTGATTTAATTTATCATCTAGTCTTATCATTACCTTTTTTTTTTCTTTATTCTTTTATTTAATCACAAACATGACAATGGAAACATTATATAATTCAAAAGTACAAAATCGAAATACGTCCTTCTAAATTAAAAATATACATTCATTCAGTTCATGGTTTTAAAAAAAATCTTAAATTAAATCACGTGATAACGAGTAAAAAAAAAAATATGTTTTTTATTTGTTTTAAATTCTTTATAATATTTAATCTTTATAATGAATAAATTTTTGTCTCATTTGTCACGTAACATTCTGTAATTTTCCTATCATCTTAAATTTGTTTGTTTAACAAAATTGTATATAAAGCTCTAACTCGGAATAAAAATTTCAGAAAGATAAAAAAATTTTAAACTAAATTTATTCAAAATGTTGTTAAAAAAATTATCAAATTTATTAATTAAATTTATAATTATATTTTTAATTTTATTAAAATTTTGTAATTGTAATTTATTTGATAATTATAATAATGAATATAATTATCCAACAACAATTAACTATTATCCAAAAATATTATTAAATATAAATAATATAAAATTAAACATAACAAATTACGATAAAATTATTATTGAAAAAACTAAAAAACATACTGATGTTTGTAATAATTTATTAAAAAATATATTTATTAATATTGTTGAAAATTTAAATGATCAAGATACTGAAAGTTATTTATCATTACAATCATCAATTTATTTGATGAATAAATTATATAAAAATAATTTTACTGAATTTATAATTAATAATTCAAATATATCAACTAAAATTATAACTGGTGATGTTAAATTTTCACTCAATAAAATGTATTCATTTGTAACTGAACATTCAGATGATTCATTATTTAATATTAATGGTTTATTAAATACAATTTTAAATATAAATAAAAAAAATAATGTAAGTATTTATTTTCTTTATATTTTATTATAAAAATATTAATTATTAATTTTTATATAATTTTATTAATTAAAAGGACAAAAATAATTGTGATAAATTAACGACAATTGATCAACAATTGTATAATATTTACAATTGTTTATCATTAACAATATTAAATATGTATTCAATGGCATATTATAAAAATATACCAAGACCAGAAAAAAAGAAAATATTAAAAAGAAAATTATTATTATTGGCTGAAAAATCACTTCCAATTATTGTTAAAATAACATCACAAAATTTATATAAATGTGATCCAAAAGAATATCATGAAGGTATTATAAATTATTGATAATTTATTATTTTATATTTTATAAAATAGAAAAACAAAATTTAAAAAAAAAATATTAATTGTTTAATAATTTTATTTGTTTTTTTTTTTAATTATTATTATTTTAGGTATAAATTTTATTCAATTAAATAATTTTATTACAACTCATGTTATGGGAAAAGATATAATTGGAAATCGAAATATTTGTGATGACTCACAATCATGCTCTGATTATTCAGAAGTAGTTACACCTTTACGATTTGTTAATTCTCCACATCAATGTGAAGGATATTTAAGAAATTGTTGGAAAGCTTCAATAAATAATATTTGTTTATCGGTTAGTTATTATTTTATAATTTTAAATTAATTAAATAATTAAATAGTTAAAAAAAAAACATATATTATAATTTATAATTATAGGAAAATCAATCAAATAGAAAATATCAAGCTTTTAAAAATGATGATGATCAAAATATTGGACCATGGACAGAAAAATGTCAAGAAAATAATACAATTAGTTATAAAGAAATATCAAAAAATAAAAGATATTTTTTAACACCTTCTGTTGGAATTTTTTCATCAAATTATATAGAAGAAAAATGTGATATTTGTGCATGTTATTGTGATAATAAATTTAATGAAAATTCTGTTAAAAAATTTAGTCTACAAGAAGTACGAGCAAAACATGATCAAGGGTATAAAAAAAATTATTTAAAAAAAATTATATATTTCAATTAATCTTTATATATTTTTTTTATATATCAAAAATTTTATTATTATTTTAATTTTTCATCAGAGTTGTTACTGGAATTAAATTTGATATTGATCAAGACACAATTGTTTTAAAAATACGAGTTGGTATTTTTGTAAATGGTACTGTTGATACTGATCAACAAAGTTGGGATTCAAAATATGTATCAAAATTTAATCCAGATGGTACATCACCATACTCAACAAATAAAACTGATCAATCATATTATTCAAATAAAAATTATGGCAAACATCCTTATCAAACAGAAACACTAAATTTTGATTGGAGAAATATGTATCTTGATAATTTAGAAGCACCAGCAGGAAAATTAATTCAAGGTAATATTTAATTTAATTTAATTTAATTAAAAATAAAAATAAAATTAAAATTATAATTATTTTTCTTTTTTTCATGATTAGGAGTTAAATTCGTTACATGTTCTGATGGAATATCAATTGGTATACTAACAACTAGTATTAATGAAGATGATTTAACTTTGATTCCTGATACTGCTGGATGGTGGATTACTTCAAATTGTTATACACCATCAATTTTAAAACCAAGGTAAATTAAATTATTTTAATAATTTATTATTATCTAAATTTTAATTTATAAATTTTATAATTAATACAGAATAGCTACAAGTGTTCCTGATAGTGCAAATGTTCCAACAAATTTTAAATCTCCAAATAATATTATAAGCAAAAAAAATTCATACGTAACATTTCAAGTAACAGATTGGCAAAATGATGCTAGTCAAACAGTTGTACCATTTATTGATGCTCAACCAGTTATAACAAATCCATCAGTACCAATTTCTGGAATTAAAATTCATTATAAAACTCAAGATAAATCTGGTGGTTTTATTGGATTACAAATACAACCATTTAATCCTTCATATTTTATGGATGAAGATATTTTAATTAATAATATTGATAAATTAATTAATAACAAAAAAAAAATCGATGTTGTTAATGATGAAGAATAAATATGACATTTTATTTTTAAGATAAATTTTTTTTAAATATTGTAATAATTATATTTAATGTTTTTTTTTTTTTAAATAAATTATAAAATAAGTTGATAATATTTTTAAATATTTATTTGATTGTTTATTTATTATTTGACTGATATTGAACATTGCATAGAACAAATGTTTTTTATAACTCTACTAAAATAATTTTGATATAACTTTCTTAACTTTTATCAATTAAATTTACAAAATAGAAAAAACAATTTATTAATGAAAATAATTAGATTATATTAAATTATAATTGAATATTACTAAACAATATTTAACAATGTAAATAATAAACAAAATTAAATGTCAAATTTGTTAATAAAAATCTATAAATTTTAATCAACAATTATATTTTATTATTTTTATTTTTTTAATAATGATTGTTGTTCTGGTAATTGTAAAATTTCTTTACTTGTTTCTTTATAAATTTTATCTGATGTATCTGTATTATCAATAAGTTCTTTTAATGTTGGAATAATATAATTTTTATTAATTTTAATATTTTCATTTTGTAAAATTTCCAAAATATTATCTTCATTATCAATAAATTTAACATTTTTCATTAAACCAAAATTATTAATTGATTTAGCAACATAATTACTAACTTTTAAAAATATTAATTTTTGTGATTTTCCTTTAAATGTTAATAATAATTTTTCAATACCTTTTGTTGCTGTATAATCAATACCTTGTAATCTTTCAAAATCAATAACAACTGGATATATACATTCAGCTTCACGTTGTGATATTTTTGTTATTTTAGCTGTTAAATATGATACAGCTGGATAAAATAATCCAATTTCTGGTTTAACTAAAATATACTTGTGTCCCAAAATTGTCTTTATATAATTATAAAAATAAATAAACACATTAATTATTTATAATTATATAATATTATTATTATTTATTTACATACCTGTTTTAAATGAACTTGAATATTTGGTCTTGCTGATAAATAAAGTAAAAATAATGCATTGACTGCTGTTCCACAAAGTAATCCAGTTTCGACATTGTAAATAATACAAATAAAAAAAGTAATACCAGCAACAAAAAAATCTTTCTCTGTCAAAATTAAAAAAAAATAAATAAATAAATAAAAATAATTTATTATATTTAAATAACAATATATAATAATTTATTATCAAAATTTTAATTTAACATATTTTTTTGTTTTGAGGAAAAAATAAAATAATGTAAATATTATTTATCAGCAATAAATTATTAAATTTGTATAAATATTTTTAATAATATTATACATTAAATAATTAAATATAAAAAATTTTTTTATAAATTAAATTTTAATTAAAATACTTACTATTTCCTTTCCATAATATTTTAATAATTTTGAAATCAATTAAAAATATAACAGCACTCATAAGTACAGCTGATAGTGTTGCTCTTGGTATAAAACCAAAATATGGTGTTAAAAAACTTAATGCTAGTAATGTTAATATACTAGAATAAATACCAGCCATTGATGTTTGTATACCACTTGCACTTGATACAGCACTTCTTGTAAATGCACCACATGTTGGCATTGATGATACAAAACTTCCAGCAATATTACAAATACCAAGTGTTAACATTTCTTGTGTTGCTTCAACTGGTCTATCTGTAACTATTATTAATAAATTAATAAATTAATAAATTAATAAATTAATCAACTAATAAATTGATATTTTATTTAATTAAATTTACCAAAAGCTTTTGCTATTGCAACATTTGTAAGTACAGCAATAAGTGGTACCATTATAATTCCACTGCTTAAATGTGTACACATATCTTGAAAATTATATGTTACATTACCAATATTTGTTGTAAATGATGGTAATTTTATTTTTGGTAAACCTTGTTTAACATTACCAGATGTTAAAAATATTAATTCACCATTATTATTTTGTTGTATAAAACAAAAATATGATGTTATAAATACAATCAATGCATTTCTTGATATTGATAAAAACCAAAATATTTTTTCAAATATTAAACCAAGTTTTAAATTATATTGTTTAATACGAGTACAATCAATGTCTTTTAATTTCTGTTTTAATTAAATATAAATTATTTTATATTTTAAAATGAAAAATAATAATTAATAATTTCTTTTTTTTTTTTTTTTGTTACTTACTCTAAATAATAATAAAAATATTAAACACGTTATACCAAGAATAGTATCATTATATCTTATATTAGATTTTTGTTTAAATATTTTATAAATAATTTCTAATATTTTTTCAGATCTTATACGAAGACCAAAAAGTCCTGGTAATTGTGATAAGACTATAATAATTGATGTTGCTGATGTAAAACTTGATGTTACTGGTAGTGATATAAAATCAACTAAAAAACCTAAAATTTATAATTAAATAATATTAAATATTTCATTATTATATTTATATATTTACCAAGATTTAATAATCCCATTAAAAGTTCAACACAACCAGCCATAAAACTTAATAATATAACAAAATCAATTGGCATGTTGTGAGTATATTCAGAAGTAACAAGTGCCATTAATGATGTTGAACCAATTGATACTTCTTTTATTGTTCCAAAAAAAACATAAATAAAACCACCAACAAATGAAGAATAAAGTCCATACTAAAAATTTAATTAAATTAATATTAAAAAATAATATTTTTATTTTAATTATATTATAATTATTTACAAACCTGTGGTGTTAAACCAGCAAGTGATGCATATGCAATACTTTGAGGTATCATTGTTAATCCCAATGTAATACCAGCAATTAAATCAGATATACCATAAAAACGTGAATATTTTGGTAACCATCTTGTTATAGGAATATATTTTTTAATATAATATTTATAATTTTTATTTGATAATATTTTTTTATTATTTTTTTCATTATTTTCTTCATCATAATTATCATTTTTATAACTTGACACTGTTAATTTTTTAATATTAAATAATATATTATTAATTTTAATTTATTTATTTATTTAAAAAAAAAAATACTTACTTTTATTTATAATAATTGATAATATATTGATTTTTTTTCTTTTATTTTTTCAAGTAAAATGTGAGTTATGTGTGTTACTGTCAAGTAAACTTTTGAGACTAATAATATTTTCTTGAGTAAAAAATTTTCATTATCTTTTGTTAAAAAAAAAAAAAAATATATTATAATCTTTAAATGAACATGTAAATAAGTGGATGATATTTTACACAAATAAAATCTATCAAATACACATGTTCAGATTTTAATAATGATAAGAAACATTGAATATACGGAAGCCTTGTTTTTTTTTTTTTATTTATTATTATTTCTTCTTTTTAAATAATATATATATTTATACTTATCAAATGTATGATATCAACATTTATATATTATTTTTCTTATTTGTACATTTTTTTCAGTGTAAAGATTGTTAAATACGTTGATCTTTTCATAGAGTCATATCATTAAATTAAACGTATATATATTAATAGCACAATTTTTTAATTTAATTTAATGATAATTTAAAAGATATTTGTCCATTTATAACTCTTTATATGTTTAATAGTTTTTTTTTTTAAAAAAACTACTGGAAAATTACAGTTTTATATATAGTTTATTATTTAAATGACATATATTTTGTACATAATTTATAACAATAATTATTATTATTTAATTAAATTAAAATTCAAAAAAAAAAAAAAATTTATGTATATATTATTAATTTATTGTAAATAAAAATGCACTTTTTTTGTTTTTTTTTTTTTTCAAATAAAAATATTTTTCTAATTTTATGTAATCAATTAATTGGTAAAAAAAAAAAAAAAGAAAATCTAATTTTATTTTTATTATTAATTATTTAACGAAGTTTTTTGCTAACAAGATCAACCATTTCATCAATTCTTTGTGAAATACCACGGAATTTTTTTGGTTCTGGACCAATCATTTGAATAAGTTGTGGTACTTCTTGTCCACTTATTTGTGTAAAACGTGCAAGTGATTTCATACATGCATAAAGTTGTTCTTCTGATGGAGTACCATTAAAGTATTGTAATATTGCCATTGTTAATTCAACTGCAACATCATCAAATACCTGAAAAATATCAACAACAAATAATTTAGTAAATTTATTATTTATCATTTTTTTT
This sequence comes from Lysiphlebus fabarum, assembly GCA_011426435.1. Lineage (NCBI taxonomy): Eukaryota > Metazoa > Arthropoda > Insecta > Hymenoptera > Braconidae > Lysiphlebus > Lysiphlebus fabarum. Next base: position 220,838 of record WSYQ01001198.1, read on the forward strand.
ATCAAAGTTTTATATATTGATAAACAAAATTTAAAAGCAATATATGTGTTTTTTTTTTATTCTTCGTGTAGGATTATCTCACCTTGATGTTAATAAAATTAATAGAAAAAAAAACAAAAAAAAAAAAATGGGAAAAGTACCTTAGAAATGCTGCCATTGGGTAATAGTTGCCGAAGTTTTTTGTTTTTGTTCATTTTCTGAAAAAAAATATATATCCAAACCCTACAAAATAATCCGTCCTGGCAATTGTTGTTTAATTATTAAAAAAAATAAAAAATATATATATGAATTTTAACATAGAGCTAGATCAAGTATCCCTCAAGCATTTTAAACATTTATTTAATAAATATATAAACAAGTTAATTAAAAGTTAAAACGTCTTAGGCAGCATTTCTATTTTTACAATATTAGTTTTGATTTATGTTATGTTTTATATAAGCTTAAATGCACAGAAGAAAAATAAATAAAAAAAAATATATATTTTATTTGATTAATAAAATATAGATAAATAATATATGATAAAAGTATGTCAATGTCAAGATTGATAATAAAAAAAAAAAAAAAAAATACAAAAAAAAAACAATTAATGAATAATACAGACCACAGTTTTTACCTCCTTGCAAGCAAGGTTGTGAATAATAGCAGCACCTCTTTCTTGTAATGCTGATGATTCTGATAATAATGTATGTACTGATACTTTTGTTGTAACTCTTATATTGCTGATACCTTGATTATTATATTGCCATTCAGATATATAAAGTAACCATTCAGAACTACTTAAATTTTCAAACATATTTGCCATCTATAAATAATAATAATAATTATTATTATTATTTTAATTATCAAAAATTAATTAATAAATTTATAAATAATAAACTTACAAATTGTGCAAGTGGAAGTTGTTCTTCAATTGGATGACGATCAATATCAAATGCATAATTCATAATAATATGTTCACGTCTATCTTGATGTAATAATAATATAACATCATCTTTTAATGCTGCATATGCAAGTATATTTAATAATTTAACTCTTGCTTCACTTTGTAATGTTTTATCATACAATATTCTACCTGTTAATTTAATTAATTATAAATTAATTATAATCATTTTATTAATTATTATTTATTTGAATATACAATATAATTACCAATAAAATTAAGGAAATTATCACCAAGTGCCCATGAACCTTCATTTTCAAGTACATATTGACGTAATTCATCAAGATTTTTTAATTCAGTATCATTTAATTTACCATCAAGTATATTACTGAGTAAATCAAATTCACTTTTTAAATTAATATCTTTTTTAAATACAATTGGTGGATCACGTTGACGTTTTTTTTCTTCAATTTCACGTCTTTCTTCAGCTTCCATTTCAAGTACACGTTCTGATGGCATCATTTCAGCACCAATATCATTACCATTTGATCCTTGAATATCTACAACTATATATATATATATATATATTTAATTAATTAATATTATTAAAATTTTTTTTTTATTGTTAAATTACCTTCACTTTCTGCCATTGTTGTTTCGTAATTACTTGGTCCAGTACTATTACTTTCACTACCACTTTGTTGTTCAATTTTTTTATCTTTTTTATCTTTTTTTTTTTTCTTTTTTTTTCTTTCTTTTTTAGCTAATTTTTCATTTAATACATTACGTCTTTCTTCTAATGCTATTGAATTTAATCTTGCTTCTTCAATTTCACTATTTAATAATTGATAATCTGGTGATACTTCTCTTTGTATACGTGGTTCAACAAATCTATGACCAACAGTAAAACCAGCACTTGAATTACTAGCAAGTGTTTCAATAAGTGGTGCTAATGCTTGTCCAATTTTTCTGTTTGAAAAAAAAAAATCATTATTTTTTTATTATTTATTCTAAATATAAATTATGACTATTGATACATACGTATTAAGAATTTCTTCTGGTAAATCAAGTATGTATTTTGGAATACCACTGCCAACAAGAAAATTACTAACTTCGTCAGAAAAACAGTTGCAATTTAAACGCAATAAATGATATGAACCTGGTCTGTAATGTAATTTAATAATTTTTTATTTTTTAATATTTAATCTTGCCAATTATTTAATTATCTATTAATAAATTATTACTAACGCAAATTTTGATGTTCCAAGTCCGTTAATATATTCAAGAAATACCGAGTATGGAAGAAATGTTTGACCCAATGTTTCAATTTTTAAAGGTTCACCCAATGGAGTTCCACCCTTGAAAAAATAAATAAATATATTTATTAAAACACTATTTAATAATACATAAATATAATCACAAAAAAAATAATAATTTATTAATTTATTTTTAAATAAATTTATAAGTAAATTTGTAGATAAATTACACTGTGACACATCACTCATGATAATAATATTTATCATATTATCTAAAAATAATTACGCATATTATTAGATAAAAAAAAAAAAAATGCACAATATAAAATGATTAATTATGATAATTTTTGATAGGTCAAAATGATAAAATTAAATGTTTATTTTGTGATAAATTTATAATTAAAAAAAATTAATAAATAACTGGGGACTTACTGATTATAATTTGTGGCAGCTAAGAGTGCCCAACAAGAGAATGTATGAAAAGAAATAAGTATCATGTATGTTGAGAGTTTAGAACGAGGCAATGATGAATTTTATTTTTGGAATCATCCGGACCAAATTTAGTACAACGTTGGAATTATCGTATCATATAGCAAGTGGCTCTGCACATATACTGACAAATTTACTTTTTTTTTTATCTTTTTATAAAATAGAAATAATAATAAATAAAAAAACAAATTTGTCTTTTTTAATTTTAAATACAACTAGAGAAAATTGAAAAATATAAATAAGAAAGTTTTTATATATTTTATTTTCGATAGAAAATTTAAAGTATAAAATTGATTTTAAAAGTAAAAAATATATTTTACAATATTTTTTAACTAAAAAAATAATTTATAACATAAATGAAATTAATAATTAATATTTGTTTTAATTATTGGGTAAATATATAATGGCAATTCAAAATACAACGATAGAAATTTTATAAAAATAAAATTATTTCGATGACGGTAAATCGAAATATTTCGATGATGATAAATTGAAAATTATTTCGATTAAAATTTTCTAAATAATTTCTAATAATTTCTCAATAATATATAATAATTTTAGATAAATATAAATTAATTTTTAAAAATAAAATAAATAATACTAACTGGTCTGACACTTTGTACACCATTTGGTCCATAGAAATATTCTCTTCCATATGCAACAATTGCTGTATGCCATATTCCATCCAAATGTCTCCCTAAAAAACAAAAACATTTTTTAAATATAAATAATAAACATTATTTGTTTGATAATAAAATTTCAAAATTTTAATAATTTATGTTAAAATTATAACAGTTAAAAAACACGAAATTTAAAGTTGACCCAGTTTTATCAAAAATAGAAAATAACTTCCGTGATAGTTAGCATCTAACATAAAATATTTTCTTATTTTTTAATCTTTTTTATTTTATTTTTATGAATAAAAAAAGAAAAAATAAAAATATTTTTAATGGTTAATTCTATTCTTGCAATGTTTCTTGAGCACATCCTCATTGGTCTCTTTCCAATTCTTCCAAAAAAACTAAACAGGGTCACAAACCTTTTAGTTATTTTATTTATTTATTTATTTCTATTTACAAATAGACAATGCAAATTTTTTTTTTTTTAAATAAATAATTGTATGTCAAGTGCATCAATATTTAATAATAAATATTTTATATTTTATTTAACCCATAAATAAATTAATAATTCAATTTATAAATTTGTAAATTTATAAATAAATAAAAAACTAAAAAAAACTTGTATTTAAGTTATTTAAAATAAACAAATTATGTTTTGATTTACAATATTAACTTCCGCAATATTTAATGCCAGAATTTAATAAAATTCTTTGTTTTTATTTTATCATTATTTCGAAATAATTTAAACACTTGTTTGTCTATTTTATTATAGACCAATAAATTAAATTGTAAATAAATTTTTTTTAAATATTTGACAATGTTTATAAAATATTTTTATTCAATCATCAAGTTAAAATTAAATTTTTTAATAATTATTTAATAAAAATAGACATGATAAATAATTGGCTAGTACTATTGTGAGTAAATGTCTTGATTTGGCACTGTTATACAGTGACGTTGTTATAAATTTTGTTTAAATAAAATTTAAAAAAAAAATATATATAATAAAATAAAAATATTTATGTATTTTTTAAACTATTTTTATTTAGACTTTGATTCATTTTTTTCTTTTAAATTATTATTATATTTATTTTTAAATATTTAAAAAAAATAAATATAATTTTTTATTTTTACCTATTAAAATTGGTGCCATCAAGGTTGCTGCTCCTTTTGTCAAATCATAAATATAAAGTTCAACTCTTGTTCCCATTTCATCGTCATCTTCCATTCTATTTATTGCCTAAAATTAAATAAATTTATTACTATTATTTTTAAAATAAATATAAACTTAAAAAATTAAATCATTATATATTTTTATAAAATTTAATTATCAAACTGGAAATTAGCCAATAATTTTGTTAATTTTTTTAATTACTTTTTAGTATTTTTAAAAATACTCACATAACGTTTACGTTCTTCAAATGAAATAAATCTAAACATGATTTATATTAATAATTAATAATTAATTTAACAAACAACACAATTATATATAAAAGTCAACAAACTTATTTGAAATTAAAAGAAAGAATGAACTAAACTCAACAGCCAAATTCAAAAATAAATTAAATACGTAAATAAATAAAAAAATAATTTAAATAAAAAATAAAGCAGATAAATCAAATGATCGACTTGATTGACAGATGATTAATAAATTTAATTAAAAGTTTTCAACATTATCTATTGTATTAACACAATTAAAACAAAATTAATTTAAAAAATGTAAATTTAATTTAATAAACATACCTCTATATAATTATTTAATTTGAATAAATTTTTTTAAAAATATAATTTTCATAAATAAATCACAATTAAACTTTTTATTTTGATATAATTAATATAATTCTATATAACTGATGTTAAAAAAAAGAAAAAAAGAAATTAATTTGCAATATTATTTAAATTAATTTAAAAATAAAAATAAAAAATTTCGAAGAGTCTGCTTCAAAAGACTTGGGTTAAATGCATCCAACGAGAAACAGAAAGCTGATTTTCACAAATTCTTATTTCTCACATGATGGTCATGATGCTGATGCTGATGCTGATGTTGATGATGATGATGATTATGATTATGATGATGACAGAGAGAGATAGAAATATTTTTATGAGAAAATTAAAATATATTATTTCTTTTTTTTTGTAATTTTTTTTGGAAAAAGAGAAGTTAAAAGAGGTAGATATATAAGCATGTCTAATTCTTGGCAAAGAATTAACGATGGCAAAAAGAGGGTCATTTGCAATAAACCAAGTTAAAATTCAATTATTTAATTTAAATATTCATACGAGAATATAATTTAAAATTAGTTAAAACCTACATTATTTATATATACATAAATTTTAGAAACTAAAAAGTTTTTTTAAACTAAAAAAAAATATAAAATTTTTATCAAGAAATCGAAGAAAGATTAAATATATTTTTCATTAAATATTTTTCTTTTTAATTGACAAAAAAAACATTTATTAATTATGTTTATTTAAAATTAATTAATATTATTTTTTTTTTTAAAATAAAAATAGAGCAACACCAACAAAACCATCATAAATATTCCCATAAATTATATTGTTTTTTTTATTTTAAAAATTGAATTTAATTAAATTCAACAATATAATTTAACAAAAATTTTGGTAATTAAAATAGAAAAATTAATAAATTATTAAATTTTTTATAAACTTACAATAAATTCAGTTAATTATCTTGATTTATTTACTGGAAAAATAACTTTTTGAAAAATTTCCTGAAAAATATAAAAAAGTTAATATTATTAATTAATTAATTTTGTTTATTATTATTTATATTTTGCTTACTCACGTTTGTAATATTAACACAAATATCTTTACAAGTATGTATACATATCACCATAAATGTGTTGAAAAAAAAAGAGTTCAGTCTCTGTGTGTTCGAACAAGTAACGTGACATACCAAAAAAAATAAATAAATAAATAAAGAAAAAAATAAAAAATAAAAAAGTAAATATCTTTTGTCTGTTGTATTAAAGTTTCTCAAAAATATAAACTTTCAAGCTTTATAAATAAAAATTTATATAAATTTATAATAAATAATATCAATAATAATTTTAAAAAATTAATATAAAATATAAATTTAAAAATATAAACAAATTATTTATAGAATTTTGTTATTTAACGTCAAATAATTTGAGGTTAGTTTACTTAAAAGTTTGATTACTCGACAAAAATTTTTTTTTAACATCTTTGTGTATTATTACTGGGGTTTTAATAATAATAAATAAATAAATAAATAAACATAATAAACAATATATACTAGGGATTTTTTTAAATTTTATGTTGTCATCTAGACAGAACACTACATAAAATTGAACAGCTGATGCTCTTTTTCATCATCAACCGGCGAAATGTCAAAATTAACACAAATTGTAAGTTTATAAATATCAAATTATTTTTTTAAATAAAATTAATCATTTATTTATAATTTAATAATATTATTATTTATATAATTATAATAAATTTATATTTATTATTAAATTTTATGTTTTTATTTTTATTAACAATGTTTACAATTTTAGACATGCGTCAATTATTTACCGTTGCTACAGAAACCTACGCCAATTAATAATTAATTTAATAAATATAAATAAATTCATTGTTTATAAAATATATTAATTTATCTATTATATTGTTTAAATAAATTTTTTTTATTATTATTATAAGTATTAACTGCTGATGATTTTTTAAAAGAAAAATAAAAACAAAAAAAAAAAACTTTATTTTAATTTTTACAGACTCTGAGAGTTCAATCACCCGATGGAACAAAGAGAATTGATGTTGATCCAAAAGATACAACATTTCAACTATTTGAAAAGGTAATTAATTTAAATAAAATAATTAAAATAATAATAATAAATAAATATATTTAATTATAGGTTTATGAAACATTTGATTTGAGTAGTTTTGCATTTTGTTTGTATAAACAAAAAAATCGTAATGATGAAATTATATCATCAAGAAGTAAAACTATATCAGGATGTGGTCTTGGACATGGTGATATGGTTTATTTAACACCAATTAATGGATCATTATTAACAAGTAATTCATCAAGCAGTACATCATTAAGTTCAATTGAAAAAAGTAAATTTATATACATAATTAATATAGAAAAGAAAAATTAGCTAACATGTTAATTAATTAACTAAATTTTATTTATTAGAAGAATCAGTATCAACTGAATCAACACCAGGTGTAAGTCGTCGTAATACATCAACATTAATAACAACAAATATTATTGAAGATGAAGTTGATCAATTATTATGGAAAATGGATGGTAAAATTCAACGTAAACGTGATGAAAAATTATGTAGACATGGAGCAAATGGTTGTTGTGTACATTGTTCATCAATTGAACCATTTGATGAATCATATTTAAAAGAACAAAATATAAAACATTTATCATTTCATTCATATTTAAGAAAATTAACAGCTGGTGTTGATAAAGGTAAATTTTTACAATTAGAAGATATTAGCTGTCGTATTAAACGTGGATGTAAAGATCATCCACCTTGGCCACGTGGTATTTGTAGTAAATGTCAACCAAATGCAATAACATTAAATCAACAAACATATCGTCATGTTGATAATGTTGTATTTGAAAATGCAAATTTAGTTGAACGTTTTTTAAATTATTGGCGTAGTACTGGTCATCAACGTTTGGGTTATTTACTTGGTAAATATGAAATACATTCAGATGTACCATTGGGAATAAGAGCTGTTGTTACAGCAATATATGAACCACCACAAGTTAGTTTAATAAATAATTAATTAATTAAATTTAATAACAATCAATATATATACATTTATTTTATTTTTTTTTTTTTAGGAAAGTACTAAAGATGGAATTGTATTATTACCAGATGAAAAAGAAAAAATTGTTGATGATTTATTATTAAAATTAAATATTAAAAGAGTTGGATGGATATTTACTGATTTAATTGCTGATGATATACAAAAAGGAACAGTTAAACATGTTAGAAATATTGAAAGTCATTTTTTATCTGCTCAAGAATGTATTATGGCTGGACATAATCAAAACAAATATCCAAATGTATGTCGTTTTTCAAAAAGTGGATCATTTGGATCAAAATTTGTAACAGTTTGTGTTACTGGTAATAATAATTTTATTATTTATTATTTTATTTTTTTATAAATATATATAAATTTATTTATTAAACAAAAATTATATTTTAATTTAGGTGATGATAAAAATCAAGTACACATGGAAGGTTATCAAGTATCAAATCAATGTATGGCACTTGTTCGTGATGGTTGTTTAGTACCAACGAAAGATGCACCAGAACTTGGATATGTTATTGAATCAACAGATAAACAATATGTTCCAGATGTCTACTACAAGGTAAGACAATTTTTTTATTATATTATTAAGTTAATTTTAATTGTTTAATGACATGATTATAAAAGAAATAACTGAAAATTTATAGAAAAATATCGTGATATTATTGAGATACTTAAATTAAAATTTTAGGGTTAAATAAATATAAACTCATTGAACGAAATGAAGAACAGTTTTATAAACCAAGCTCGACAGTTTTTTTTTTTTAATTCAAGTACATCTATTAGCCTTAAAATATTATCGTGTTTTTTTTTTTTAAATCGTAATTGATTGAGTAACAGTCATACATTTTATATCGATTAAATTTTATAACGAAAAATATTTAAACCACTGACAATCGATGTCTTGTAAAGTTGATTTTATCAACATAAATATTAAGTATTTTTTTTTTTTTCTCAACGACAGAAAAATTAATAAACATTTAAAAATAAAAAATAAATAATAAGATTAATTTTAGAATACATAGTAATTTTTTTTTTATAATTACTTATTTATTTTTTATTTTTTCATGCAATTTATTATCTAATTCATTTTGAATAAGATTTTCATTGTTTTTATATTTTTTTTATTAACGTAAATTTTTAGTCTGATTAATGTGCTTGTTTGTTATTATTTTAAAATTAAATTTTTTTATTTTTCGTTGAGTTTGATATAAATATTAATTATATACAGTACAGAAAGATTAACTATATATATATTTTTTTTTATTTCACATTTATCAAACACAAATAAAAATAATTTCATTTATTTATTTTTAAATATATATTTTTTTTAAAACATATACAACTAAACTTTGTTTAGATTTGTCAGCCGCTTTATGCAATTTTTTTTTAAAACATACATTTTTTAATCACAAAAATATACACATTTATTTATTCGTTTGTATTTTTCGATTGACAATTGTATTTTTTTTTTTTTCTCTCACAAATATATTTATTTTATTGACTTTTTAAACTACATATAATAATCATATATTAATTTATTCATCGTGTTAATACATAACAATTAGACAAAATAAGAATTTTACACGTGAATAATTTAATTTTTTTTTTATTCAAGTCGTTTATCTAAGATATAATTGTTTTACACTTAAAAGAATGACTCGTTTATAAATTTTTTTATGTCTATATTATCATCGTTTTTTTTTACCCTTTTTTATTATAATTAAATTTTTAATTTATTCTTATAATTATTTGGAACATTTATTTATCGAATTGATCAGTTTTTTATTTGATCTAATTGAAGGTACATTTATCATTTTGCGTTCCACGCTTAGGCCTCGCTAACTTTTGTATTTTTTTTTTAAATAACATTCATATTAAATATATATTTTTATTTTTTTTAAATTAAAAATTATTTAGCTTTATGCCATAATGAAAAAAAAAAATTTTTTTTTTAAAATACATTATCTTTTTTTAATAATAATATTTGTTCATAACTCGATTTTTTTTAATTAAAAAAATTAAATTTATTTGTTTATTTTTTTATATAACCAAGGAACATAAAATAACAATTGATTTGTTTAAAAACATTATTTTTTTAATATTTAAAAAAAAAATATACCTTGGATTTTTCGTGCACATGATTAGCATCGTTATAATTAACATTTTTTAAGTCTTTTTAAAAAATAAACTATATTATTATTCTACTACGTCAATCAACAATGATTCGATAATATATATATTATTATTTTTTAAAAAGAAAATAAAACAACAAATATATAACGATTAATTGTATATTTTTTTTTTTTTTTTATGATAAACATAGAAGACATAGACTAAAGATTATTACCGATTTACATCGATAATTGAGGTACATACGTATAGGAAATTTGTTATTTTGTTTTTTTTTTTTTTCACAATCGTAAACACAAAGGAATCATGATAAAAAGATTCCTCATTAATAGCAAAATACAGATATATATATATATATCTTATAATCAAAATATTTTTGATATAATAATTTTTCAATTGAAAAATATATTTTATTGATAAATACTTTGATAATTTTTATTTAAAAAATATTTTTAAATTGAATAATATTTATTTCAAAAAATATATTTTAATACTCTCAAAAATACTATTTAAATTAAAAATATATCTTAATCATTAATCATAATCATAAAAATAAAAAGAAAAAAAAAAAAAGAGAATAGAAAATTTTTTTTACAATTTTCCACATTGTGATATTAAAATAGTTCTAGTTGGCTTACCAGTTTGATCCCCATAAGCTGATAAATATTCAACAAGTTCAAGTCCTTCAACAACATGACCAAATATACCAGTAAAACCTTTCATTTGTTGTAAAATAATACGAAATTGTGAACCAACCATTCCCATATTATCATGTCTTTTTTGTGTTCTACGCATACCAACAGCTCCTCTAACTGCTGGAAATTTAGTATCATCAGGCATAAAAAAACCATCAGGAAATATACTTCTTCCACCTCTACCATTATTATGTTCAAAATCACCAGTTATTATTGATTCATTTTCCCAACATTGAAATATTGAACAACCTTTATATCCAATACCATTATCACCAGTTGTTAATATACTAAAATTTTTTGTCATATTTGGTGCAACATCTGGACGTATTTCAATAACAATTCTTCCACAATATATACCATCAACTTCAATATCAAAATAATACATTGGATATATATGCATAGGTCTATGTAATATTATATTATTTGAATTATTATTATTATTATTATTATTATTATTAATTATTTGAGTTGATGGATAAATTGTTAATAAACCAGATGAACCAGATGATGATGATAATGATGTATTATTACTTGAATTACCAGATGAACTTGTATCTTGTTGTAAAAATGAATTTTTTTTTTGACAAATAATATTATTATTTGTTGTTGTTGTTGTTGTTGTTGTTGTTGTTGTTGATGTTGTTGATGTTGCTGATGAATTTAATGATGATATTTTATGATTTTTATTTAAATTAATATCATTTATTTGTAATTGTTGTGTTAATAAATTAATTGATTGTTCATAATCAGTTAATGATGATGATGATGATGTTGATATATTTTTATTAAAAATATTATTATTTGAATATAATTGTAATATACAATAATTAGTTAAAAATAATAATGGATTAATTTTTTGATTATTTAATAATCCAATATTTGTTTGTTCTAATAATTTTTTAATAATAATATTATTATTATTATTACCAGTATTAATATCATCAATTGTTTGTTTTAATAAATCATAATTAAATAATATATTTGTATGAGATATTATATCATCAAGTTGACATTGTAATATCATTTCATGATATTTTTTTTGTAAACGTATTTTTTCATTTAATAATTGTGAATGTAAATTAATAATTTCATTTGGACAATTTGTTGATACTAAATTCGCTTTAATTTTACTAAGTGTTACATGTGTATCTGATAATTCTGATATATTTGACCAATCATTTTTTAAATTATTTTCAATATGATTTTTAATAGTAACACATGTTTCATGTATTTTTATTAAAAATTCACGTTGTTGTAATGCTAAATTTTTTATTTCCCATGATAATTTATCCATTTTTGATAATTCATGTTTTGCATCAGACATTAATTGTTCTTTTGCATCATATTGAGTTTTTATTTGATGACCAGGATGATCTTGTGGTGTTGCACATGCACGACATAATACTTTACAACATGTACCACACCAAAGTGCAAATGGCATACCATGAACAAGACAATTTTCACTCTATAATTATAAAAAAATAAAAATATAAATTTTATTTTATCAAACAATTAAATATTGCAAGGTTTTGACCTTATATATAACAATCTTATTATTTATCAAAATATGGCTTCATATTGTGACTTGTTTACAATGTTTAACAAATTTAAAAAAAAAAAAAAAAAAAGTAAATAATTTTATATTTAAATTACCTTTCTTTCATTTTCAATTGTTGTTTTAATTATATTATTATTGTTGTTGTTATTATTATTATTATTAATTTTAAAATGTGATATATTATTAACCAATGCAAGAAGTGGTGAATATGTTGGTAATCCATCAGCTCCATCATCACCTAATTCAGTTTTTTTCCAACAATTAATACAAAATAATTCACGTCCTTTTATTAAATGTTTTCCAATACATGTTAAACAAAAATAATGTTTACAACTTAAATATTTTGGACATTGATCATTGTCATTATATTTTTGTTTACAAAAACCACATAATATTAATTCTTCAAGATTTGTTAAATCATTTGGATCCAACATCTGAAAATCAAACATTTTATCTGAAATAATAAAAAAATAAATAAAATATTTTACAACAAAATAATAAATAAAAATAAAAATAAATAACAATTAAAATATTATTAAAAATTATTTACTTATATTAAAATAATCAAAAAAATAAATAAATAATCAACTAAACAAAGAAATAAATATTTTTAAAAAAATAAAAAAAATAAATTTACATATATAAACATTGAAATATTAGTCCAGATTTAATATATAGGGCGGTTAAAGGGGGATGATGATAAAAAAAAAAAAAAAAACCAGTAGGTAGGTGATGAACAAGTCGGTTAAGATCAAAAGGATAATAAAAAAGTAGGAGATGATAAAGAGAGAGAATGGTTGATCCCAGATTCCCGCGCGTTTCCATTTTTACACATTAAATTTTGTCATAAATAAATTAAATTTTACAAATTACAATTACATTTTATAAATAAATAATTAAATATTAATAATAATAATACCATGTAAATATTTAAATAACAAAATGATATTTTTCTTTTGTCTTCTAATTCTTTCTCTTTGTTGCTGCTGAAATTTTTATTTTATTTTTTTTTAAATAAATCAATGAAATGTTGAAAAAAAAAAATTAAAAAAAATAATTTAATAATTAATTTTAATATCATTCACTAAACACTATTTGACGTAATTATTTCTGACAAATAATGACAATCATATAATCCCAAATTTTGATGATGATTTATCCATCACTATTGTCATCCAGATGTTGATTAATATTTTAATTTTTTATAATCACTAAAATCAATTGATAATTTAAAATACTTTGTTAATTATTATTCATGAAACCCCACTAATCTTTTAATACTTTTTCTGGGATTTATCAATAAATAGATTTTTTTTTTAATTAAAAGACAAAATGATAAAATAAAAATTTAATTTAATAATTATTTTAACACAATTTTACCGGTTTTTATTAATAATATAATAACTATTATTAATAATAATAATAATAATAATTTTTTAATTTTATAAATTGAATATTATCAAATTATATTGATTGATTTTTTTAATTTTATGATTAATTATAAATGTCACTTGATAATTTATATAATTTTGATATTTTTTTTTTAAATAAATTGTAAAATTTGTTGTTAATTATTAAATATATTGTTAAACTATTGATGACACTGATAAATAAGTACTGACTCAACTTGGCATGGCAGCGATAAAAAAAAAAAAAAATCCAAGTTAGATTACGTTGATGAGGTTGAGGGGAAGTTGAAAAGGAGGAGGAGGAATATGACCAAGTTGGCGCTGATGCTAGTTGCTTGTTGCTTCGTCTATTATTTCCTCCCCTCCAATAATATTAATTGTTTTTTTTTTTATTTTTTAACTAATAATAATAATAACAATAATAATATTATTTTAATTATTATTATTTTTATTGATAACAGCTTAAAAAATGAAAGAAAAAAAAAAAGCAAAACAAATCATTAAAAAATATTTAATTCATTAAAATTAAAAAAAAAAAATATTATAAATAGCTAATGATTGGCTGTTATTTTATATTTACGTTGCCATTTTGATTATTTAACCAATCAAATTACTCGATACAATACCGCCAATTTATTTGAACCAATTAAAAGTTAATTTTAATTAAAAGTTTTGGAATTATTGATTATTTCATCTAGACTATTAATTAATATTGTTAAATAGTTATTAAATAATAATTATAATAATAATATGAGTATTATTAAATAAATTAAAATATAATTTTATTAATTTTGTTTTTTTTTTTTATAGGAAAAAGATTCTTATGGTAATGAAGTATCAAGAATTGCAAGACCTTTACCAGTTGAATATCTTTTAGTTGATGTACCAGCATCAACACCATTAACACCACAATATACATTTTATACAAATGAAAATATAAAACCATTTCCAGTTGAAAATAGGTAAATATATATTAAATTAATATTAATAAATTATAATAATTATTTTTTAATAATAAAATTTTTTTAAAAATATTTTAGATTAATTGATGGACATATTCAAGAATTTAATGCATTTTCAAATTATATGCAACAATTTAAACCAGATGAATTTTTAAATGCTGTTTCGGATTTTCATTTATTATTATATATTGGAACGATGGATATGTTACCAATGATGGAACATATGGATACATTATTAGATGCAATTGTTAATAATGATAATGATAAAGCTAAAGAATGGTCAAAAAGTGAACATTGGGCAACTGTTGAACAATTAATAAATGCAACATCGTCTTCCACAACATCAAATCAAACTGAATCAAATTCATTATCTGGTAGTGGTATTGATATTGGACCAACAAATTCAAATGGTTCATCAAATCAACCATTATGGACATGTCCACATTGCACATTTTTAAATCCAGCTGAACTTGCAACATGTGAAATGTGTAGTTTACCAAGGTAAATTATTATTATTATTTATAATTAATGCTTTTTTATTTTTTTATTATTTTTATTTATTTATTTTTGTTTTTTGGTTTTTAATTTTCATCAACAGGATGTAACAAAGCTGCATATTGGAACCATAGATTTCTACTCACGTTATTTAAATTAAAAAATAAAAAAAATTATTAATAAATAATTGTATAAGTTTTTGTGTTTAATTAAGCATGTTTTTTTTTTGTTTTTAATTTTATGATTCTTGGCATTTAAAATATCTTTGATATAAGATAATAATTATTATTAAAATTAAAAAATACATATTATATTTTAGGATGCTACTTTGAGATGATTCATCTGAACAGCTATATAAATAATAAATTAAAATATTAAATATAAAATTTGTGCACACCGTGCTACGACTGATTACAACTTGATTTAAAAATGAAATAAAAAACAAACATAATAATTATTAAATAATTAAACAATGTGAATTTATAAAAATATAAAAAATTAATAAAAATCGCACCTCAAGTCATCCAACTTAATTCATAGAATCTTTCATGTGATAACTGTGATACAAGAGTTAAAAAAAATAATTAATTAATAAATAATGGTGCGTTAAAAAAAACTCGCTAATTTAAATAATATTTGTTAATTTTTTTTTTTTTTTTTTTTTCTATTACAATAATATAATGACAAAAAAAAAAACGACAATGAAAAAAGTATAATAATAAAAATTAAGCGAGTTTAAATGATGATATTTTTCACAGTGGTTGTAATCGAATTTGTCGAAGCAAAATAATTGGCTGGGTGTGTGATTTTTTTTTGTCGTAATTATTGATGGTTTATTGGTGATAAATAAAATTGCATAAAAATATATAATAATTTTATATTTATTTAAAAAAAAACCTTTATATACATTTTTTATAAATTATAATTTATTATTTTTATTTAAGTGAAATTTGATAATCAGCTCCAATTCTACTGACAATTGAATCAGCAAGACTTGATACTTTTAATTCATCTTTATCAATTTTATATGTTTTTCTTATTAATTCAATATCAGAATAATTATTTAATTGACTTATTGGTGTTAATTGTCCATCAATTATTGGCATAATATTATTATTAAATTCATTAATTTCATTGTTATTGTGTACAACTACAACAATGATATTTTTATCATTATCATTAATACCAAATTTAACTAATGATTGTGATATATTTGTTGATGATGATATACAATATAATATTTCAGTAAATAATGATCTTGTTATTAATTTATTATTATGTTGTCTTAGTACTGCTTTATTAACACCAACAACAATTTGAAATGGATCAATAATCATTGATGCTTTTAATATACAACATTTTAATTCACCATTTAATATTTTTTTACGTATTTCAATTGTATTTTTAACATTTGTTAATAAATATAAACTCAATGTTTTACCACATCTTGGATCCAATTCTAATGTATAATTTTCCATTTTTTTTTTTATATTGTTTATAAAATTTTGAAATTTTTAGGTTAAATTTTGAGTAAATAAATTTAAATTTTTATTTAATTACTTGATTTATTATTTATTAAATTAATAATAAATTATTTTTATTAATTTATTTTGTTTTTACAATTATTTGTTTATAAAATTGAAAATTTTTTAATCAATAAATATGAGTTTGTCAAATTGTTGTTTACAATTACATTTGTCTCTCTCTTTCTGGAAAAAAAAAAAAGAAAAATGGAAGATTGATGTAAACATGATTTGAAAGTGCATTGAAAACGCCCATAGTGTTCAATAGTGATTGTTGACACTGTCATGAATTTTTGTTTGTTTATAAATAAAATAAAAAAATAACAAAGATAAAAAATAAATAAAAAAAAACCAATTGATATGACTTCAGTAAGATGTACTGAAATAATATTGAAAGAAGAAAGAAGTGAATCTTGTAATGAAACATTAGAATTTGTTGATGACAGTATTATTGGAGTTCATGATTGTACTGATGGTTCAATAAGACCAAGACCACTAATATGTAAACCAGAAAATATAAATATTGATTGTAAATCAGAATTAATTGAAACAAAATGGCAATGGGCACCTGGTGCATGGCAAGATGCAACAAGAACAAGTGCATTTCAACCTTACAAGGTATACCTATATATTTTTATTAATAATTATTAAATTATAATTTATGTATTATTATTTTTAAATAAAGCCACCAACATTATTGACAAATCTTCAACGTGGAAATACAAAAACAGAAATTCCTCAACTTTATGCTGGTAGTGATGTAACATTTCATACATTAGCTGGACAAGGTGAATTAACACTTGATAATTTAAAAAATGTTGAAATTGATGGTATTGATGATGATGGTTTAACTGGTTTAATGTGGGCTGCTGCATATGGACAACTTGGAAGTGCAAGAATACTATTAAAATCTGGTGCTGATAAAAATTTTAAAAATTTAGCTGGTAATAGTGCATTACATTTTGCAGCATCATGTGGACATCATGATGTTGTTAAATTATTATTAAATCATGGAGCTGATCCTAATATTATTGATGAGGTATATCTTGATGAAAAAAAAAAACAAAATATTAATAATAGTTTATAAATTTGATTGTAATTTTTTTTTTTTTTTTATCAGGAAGGCAATACACCACTTATTTATGGAGCATATGGAGATCATCCTCATGTTTGTTATGAATTATTAACACGTGGAGCTGATTTAACAATTAGAAATAATTATAACATCAGTCCATATCATGCTGCAATTAAAAATAATTCAGCTACAGGTAAATTTGTTATTTATTGATGCTTTTTTTTGTTATTTATGAATTTTTGTTAACTAATATTTTTGTTACAGCAAAAGCAGTTATTGAAAATTATTTGATACAACATTTGGTGATTTAATTAAGCATCAATTAATATAGTTATTGTACATACACAAGTATTATTAAAGCTTTTTTTTTATATTTTAAATTAATGAATGTTTTGAATAAATTATAAACATACTACTACTATTGCTTTGAAACTATCTATATTTTTAAATTATATATTTATTTTTTTTTTTATATTTCTTATTGTATACAATCTAATAAAATACTTACATAAAAAACGATAATAGATAAATGCACGGACGTTTTTAGATATCATTGGACCGCATGAATAATAAAAAATAAAACTTTACAAACGTTTTATTATTTTAATTTTAAGAAAATTAAATTTTTGATCAAACAACTGATTTTTTATATTAAATATTTTTAACTTTTTTTATTATATATTATCTATACCTATATATGTATTTAAATACCAATAATAAACGATTATTATTCACAAAAGATTTTTTTTTTCTATATAATTTGCTCTATTTATATAAAATTGATCAAGATATATTTTAACTTTTAAATAATTCATGACTTATGTGCCCTTGTTTAAAAACAAAAATAAGTAATTTAAAATTTCATTAAAATAAAAAAAATATTATCATTTGAAATACTTAATTTAAAATATTAAAAATACAGTGACAATGTATAACATTGTTAAATTGAAAATAAAATATTAAAATTACACAACTTCATAACTTTCTGTAAAAAATACAACGTCAACTGAATGTTTAACAGGACTTTGATCTTCCACCGTTGACACATCGACAATCTAAAAAATTAAAAAATTAAAATTAAATATAAATTTTTTTTTTTTTTTTTTGTTTAAACAATGATAATATCAATTATTATTTTGATTACCTTGAGTTTAGCATAAGGTGTTTGAGATGTGAATGACAATGAAAGTGGAAAGAAATCAGATGGTTTTGATGATGGAGCTGAAAATTCTAATGTTCCAGATTTAGATGATGCATCAACAATTGGTAATGACCATACAAGCATATTTTTTCTTGGTTCATATTGATAATCACCATCACATTCATTGACAATTGGATTTGATCCCATTGGTAATGGAATATTTATTTGTAAATCATTTAATTCAAGATCAGTTTGTTCTAATTCGTATTCAATATTAACATCACAACCATTTTCTCCATTCTCTGATGGCCAGCAATTGACTGTATAAAATATAACAAATTAATAAATTGTTTATTCATAATGAAAAATAAAAATAAATATTTACTTGAAAGTGGCAATGATGTTTCATCTTGTGATTGTAATCTCCATTTAAGAACACCAACATCAGTATTTATTGGAAATGGTTTTGTTGGTACTTTAAGACCAATTTGTCCTTGTGTTCTGAATAAATCTTTATCAACATTTGGATGTGTTTGTAATTGTATACCACGTGTATCATTATTAGCTAATTGTACACGTATTTTTCCCCATCTTTCATCAGTAATATGTAGTGTTATTAAACCATGAAGTTCAAAATTTTGTATACCACCATCACGACCAAGACGTACACTTAATTTTTCTTCTTGTCTTAAATGTACTGGTTCATTATGTATTATTTGTGGTGTTGTTGTTGATGTTGTTGATATGACATTTGTATTATTTGTTGATGTTACACTTGTTATATTTTCACCTTCTTCATTTAATTGATCAACAAATGAATCAATATCACGTACTTTACCACCTAATTTCATAGCACCAGGACCAGCAGATGTTGGTTTTTTTGATGGTGTAAATGTTGTTTTAACAGGTGTTTCCGGAACATAATTTGCAGTATCACCAACACTTGGATTTGGTGTAAAACCACCACTATTATTACCAAAACCACCACCAAAACCACTACTAGAATTTTTAAAACCAACTTTTTTATTTGATTCCATACGTTGTCGTTGTAATTCTTTAGCTTTTTCACGCATTTTATTTTTTGCTTCACGTTCTTGTGAATTTCTAACAGCTTGATAAACACGTTCATCATGAGAATCCATTTCTACAAATGAACGTACTTGTGCTAAATTAACATTTTCACGATAACCAAGTGCAACAATTTCATCAAATGCAAATATTAAATTAAATGC
This sequence comes from Lysiphlebus fabarum, assembly GCA_011426435.1. Classification (NCBI taxonomy): domain Eukaryota; kingdom Metazoa; phylum Arthropoda; class Insecta; order Hymenoptera; family Braconidae; genus Lysiphlebus; species Lysiphlebus fabarum. The sequence continues at coordinate 241,124 of WSYQ01001198.1, forward strand.
ATTTTCTGCAATTTCATTTTCATCAAGTGATTTACAATATTCTGGTATAACTTTTGCAAATAAACGTAATGTTTCAAGATCTTCAAGTATATTACTTGCTTTTGTTGTTATAAGTAACATGTATAATTTTTCCATTGGTTGATAAACATATCTAACTGAATCTGTTTCAACAAATGTATGTTGTTTACCAGTACTCATTAATTTTGGAAATGCAGCTAAAAGACCTTCAATTCTGGCTTTAGTCATTTCAACAAACTGTCGTGATATTATTGCTACAAAATGAAAAGAAAAAATAACATAATTTAAAAGTCAATAAATATGAAATGACATCAACAAGTTGATAAACTACTTGATTGACATTTTTTAATAGTTATCAGTTATACTGATTGTTTGACATTATTTCAACTCACTTTTGCCAGATTTTGTACATACTGCTGAGGCTATTAGTACCTGTAATAATAATATGATAAAATAATTTAAAAGATAATGTTAAAATTATTGTCTTCTGTGACAGATACTCTTTGATAATTTGACAGGTTGATTTGGAGTAAAAAAAATAACATAACTCCAAATGTCAAATTTTTTTTTAATCAAGTATTGTTGTTAATGAAATTATTAATTATTGGAAATTCTTACCATCTTGAATTATTGATGATTTATTGGAATATTTAATTAAAACTTTTAACCTAATGAATTGTTGATTTATGCCAACAAATCTTCACCATATCGTCAATATGTGAATGTTTTTTTTTAACTACAAGAGGGCGTCATTTAGATGACGTGTAAAGACGTGACGTTAGTAAAACCGATGTTTTTACAAAACTCATCTTCCAACAAAATATATAAAAAAAAAACGTTAAAAATAAACAATTGTTTATAAATGAAATGTTACTAAAAACATGTAGAATATTTAATTTAAAAAAAATAAAAACAAGGATATACTTATAAATAAATAAAAACAACAATACAGTTTTTTAAATTTGAATTGTTGTTATAAAATATTTTAATTAACTTTAGTAAATAAAAAAAAGAAGAAAACAATTCTCATTTAAAAATTTTACAAGTAAACTTAGAGACAAAAATTATCAAGTCTAATAAAAAAAAAAAAATTTAAACAACTTGATAATTTTCAGTAAGAAATACAATATCATGAGAGTATTTAACAGGACTTTGATCTTCAACCGATGATACTTCGACAATCTAAAAATAAAAAATAAATAATTATTAAATTATTATTTTAATATTTAATAAATAAATATATTTGTATTGTTTACCTTGAGCTTAGCATAAGGTGTTTGAGATGTAAATGACAATGAAAGTGGAAAGAAATCAGATGGTTTTGATGATGGAGCTGAAAATTCTAATGTTCCAGATTTAGATGATGCATCAACAATTGGTAATGACCATACAAGCATATTTTTTCTTGGTTCATATTGATAATCACCATCACATTCATTGACAATTGGATTTGATCCCATTGGTAATGGAATATTTATTTGTAAATCATTTAATTCAAGATCAGTTTGTTCTAATTCGTATTCAATATTAACATCACATCCATTTTCTCCATTCTCTGATGGCCAGCAATTGACTGTATAAAATATAACAAATTAATAAATTGTTTATTCATAATTAAAAATAAAAATAAATATTTACTTGAAAGTGGCAATGATGTTTCATCTTGTGATTGTAATCTCCATTTAAGAACACCAACATCAGTATTTATTGGAAATGGTTTTGTTGGTACTTTGAGACCAATTTGTCCTTGTGTTCTGAATAAATCTTTATCAACATTTGGATGTGTTTGTAATTGTATACCACGTGTATCATTATTAGCTAATTGTACACGTATTTTTCCCCATCTTTCATCAGTAATATGAAGTGTTATTAAACCATGAAGCTCCAAACTTTGTACACCACCATTACGACCAAGACATACACTTATTTTTTCTTCTTGTTTTAAATGCACTGGTTTAGAATATATGATTTGTGGTGTTGTTGTTGTTGATGATATTTTTGTTGTTGTAATAGTATTTGTATCATTTGTTGATGTTACACTTGTTATATTTTCACCTTCTTCTTTTAGTTGATCAACAAATGAATCAATATTACGTACTTGACCACCTAATTTCATAGCACCAGGACCAGCAACTGTATTTTTTTTTGATGGTTTAAATGTTATTTTAGTTGGTAATTCAGAGATATTTTTTTTACTATCATCATCATTATTATCATTTGTATTTGATGAAACACTACTACTTTTATTACCAAAACCACTGGTACTATTAATATTACAACCATCTCTGCTATTTGCTTGAATCATACGTTGTCGTTGAAATTCTTTAGCTTTTTCAATCATTTTATTTTTTGCTTCACGTTCTTGTGTATTTCTAAGAGCTTGATAAACACGTTCTTCATGAGAATCCATTGATACATATTCACGTATTTGTGCTAAATCAACATTTTCACGATAACCAAGTGCAACAATTTCATCAAATGCAAATATTAAATTAAATGCATTTTCTGCAATTCCATTTTCATCAAGTGATTTACAATATTCTGGTATAACTTTTGCAAACAAACGTAATGTTTCAAGATCTTCAAGTATATTACTTGCTTTTGTTGTTATAAGTAACATGTATAATTTTTCCATTGGTTGATAAACATATCTAACTGAATCTGTTTCAACAAATGTATGTTGTTCACCAGTTTTTTTTAAGCTTGGAAATGCACATAATAAACCTTCAATTCTTGCTTTAGTCATTGCAACAAATTGACGTGATATTATTGCTATAAAAAAGATAAATAAATATTAATAAACAATTAAATTTTAAATTTTATTTTTTATCAAAATTTACAATTGATTTTATTACTTACCATTTCCTGATTTTGTACATACTGCTGCTGCAATTAGTACCTGTAATCAAATTAATAAAAAAATTATTAAAATAATTAAAGTTTGACAAGTTTACATATAAAACAAAAATAAAAAATTAATATTATTACCATTTCAATTTATTAATGGTTTTTTTTAATTAACAAAATGTTGTTGATTCAATTATTAATTTACTACTTATTATTATTATAACTAATTTATTTGTTTATACATTAGCTGTATATTTTTAATATTATTATTTATTATTAATTTTGCACGTTGTCAATTGATTGTTGAGAGAGGGGTGTCAGTATGTCACCAACTACAAATGAAAGTTGCCAACTTGAGAGATCATCATGGTGTAGCTCCATGATTGGTCAAAATGAAAACCAAAAATCAATAATTTTGTAAACAAATGGAGTATGGAAATATTTCTTTGATTTTTTTTTTTAACATTTTGATATTTATTCTTCAATCGAAATGACAGAAATAAATTGAGACATCGACATTTAAATAAAATAAACAAATAATATAGTTTTTTTTATAGAGAGCTTTTATTTTATCAAGTTTTTTCTCTGATTTTTCACGGAAAAAAAAAATAAAAAATAATAATAACAATTACATAAACAATAAAAATGAATGATTCATGTGAAAAAACCTCAAATAATTTTATCAAAATGTTTTTATTTATACAAAAAAAAAATATGTTTATTTAATAATTAATTTACTTTTGATAATTATTTTATTAAATTAACCTAAAAAATTAAAACTACAATTTTTAATTTTTTTTTAATTTTTAAAGAAATACAAGTAAAAAAAAACTTAGTAAACTATATTTTATATGTTTAGATTGTTGTTTAAAGTTTTTTTTATTTTATTATAAAAAGAGAAATCTATTTTATAATTTTTTATTTTTATTTATTAACTATATGTTGTTGATAAACATATGTTATTTTAATAATCATGGACAATTTAACTCAACAGGTGAGTTATTATAAAATTATTATTAAATATATTATAAATAAATAAAATTTATATTATTTATTAATAAAATAATGTTATAATTTTGTTAATAGATGGATGAAATTGAAGCACTAAGTGCAATATATGGTGATGATTGGCATGTAGAAGCTGAAGAACATCGTTCATACAGTATTGATATTGTTAATGATAATGATAAACCAATTAAATTTTATTTAAAATTACCAGATGATTATCCATCATCATCACCACCTTCCTATGAACTTTTTGCACCTCATTGGAATTTTATAAAAAAACAACATATTTATCAGCTTCTTGATGAAATTTATTTGTAAATTTTATATTTTCTTTTATCAATTGTACAACAACACTTAACAATAATTATAATTTATTTAATTATTTAATTGTAGATCTTGTGCTGGTGAAAATGTAATTTATCAATGGATAGAAAAAATTCGTGAAGAATCAACAAAAAATGATACTCCAAATATAGAAGAAACATTAGATAATAATGACGATGCTTTAGTTGAATTAAAAAATGATGAAAAAAATAATAATGATGAAAAATGTCCAGATATATATCATGGTGATGTTATTGTTGATAGAAAAAGTTCATTTCAAGGTCATGCTGCTAGAGTTTATTCACCAGCTGATGTCAAGTAAGTTGAATAAATATAATATTAAATTAATTGATAAATATGTTTTTTTATTTTTTTTATTATTATGTTAACAGACTTGTATTAAAAAAACTTTTGGATAATAAAAAAATTGAAAATGCAACGCATAATACTTATGCATATAGAATAACAAATGATGAAAAAAAAATATCATTTCAAGATTGTGATGATGATGGTGAACATCAAGCTGGTGGAAGATTATTACATTTACTTCATAATGTTAATGTTACAAATATTATTGTTGTTGTATCAAGATGGTATGGTGGTATTAAACTTGGTCCAGATCGTTTTCGTCATATTAATAATTCAGCACGTCAAGTACTTGAATCTGCAAATTTTTTACCAAAAAATAAAGATAAAAAATAAGATTTTTTAAATATAAAAACATTTATTTTTATCAATAAAGAGAAAAAAAAAAAAAACATTATATATTCTATTTTTTTTTTTTTTTAATTATTTATTATAACTTTACATAAATTAAATTTTTATATATTAATAACATGACTAGCACAAAATTAAAAATTCATTTTTTTAACAATTAAATATTTTTATATTGATAAAAAAAAATTTTTAAAAGAAAAAAAAAAATTAAGTAGAACGTGTTTTTATTTGTTTTATTTATGTAAAAAAAATATAAAATAAAAAAAAATTATTATAAAGCTTTATAATTATTATTTAATTAAAAAGGAAAAAAAAATGAATTAATTAAATTTTTTATGTAATTTATTACACAATAACCCAACCATCAATGTCATCGGAAATTGCTGAAGTAACAAATTCTTTTGATAATACTGTAAAAATAAATAAATAAATAATATAAATTGAAAATTAATATTATTAAATTAAATTAGAAAAATATTAATTAACTAACCATTAAAATCATGTTCTTTTGTAAGATCTGGTGTTTTAATAATGTCATTATTTTCATGATTATCATCAACATTATTTTCAATTTTTAAATTAGCTAGATATTTTAATTTATCTAATTCAGCTTTGTAACTAATATCACCATGATCAATTATCTGTTGATCAACATTATCAGCATTATCAACAATATCATCTTGACTTTGTTGAGCAACTTTTTCATCATCATCATTACTATTATCAATATTTAAATGATCATCAATAATGTTATTAACAGTACAACTAACATAATTAATTGAATCAATATTTGAATCATCATTTGAATTATCTGTATTTTTAATATATTCTGATAAATCAAAATTCAATACATCAGCAAGTAATTTTTCTTTATTTTCAACATCTTTTTGTATATTTTCAATATTTCTTTTTTCTTTATTTAATAAATAATCATCATCAATACTTAATGTCATTAATGATGAATGTGTTTCATGTATATCATTTGAATAACCCAAATAAATATTATTATTATTATTATTATTATTAATAGTTTTTTTATTTTTTTTATTATTATCAGGATTAAATACAACATCTTCAAATTCAAGTTGATTAATTTTTTGAAATAAATTTCTTTTATCATTAATATTATTATCAGTTTCAATATTAATATTATTAATATTATTTATTTCATCATATTTAATAGCTTCTTCAGCATTAACAATAATTGTACTTGGATCAAGACCATCAGTTGTTTTATATGGTACTGAATTAATAACATTTATAATATTATTTTTAGTTAATTTATAAAATGGTATATTTGTTATAATATTATTATCAATTATTTTATTTTTTAAATCAATAATACTTGTTTTAATTAAATTATCATTATTTATATCATCAGAAATATTATTAATGCTATTATTATTATAATTATTATAATTATTATGATTATTATTATTATTATTAATATTATTACAATATTTATCTGGATAATATGATAATCTAATAATATTTCTGTTACTTTCAAGTATAAATATTTCATCATTTGTACATGATACATCAATGACATTTCTTAAATCACAAATAACTGTTATTATTTTAATTGTTATTGGATTAATAATAATAATAATATCATTAAAATATGTTATTAATAAATCATCATTAAATGGTAATAATATACCAAATGATAATTCATTACGTTTTGATTTAATAATATCTGATACTGGATTTAATAATAATACATCATTATTAATATTATTAATTTTATTTAATGTATCTTTAAATATTAATGTTTTTTCAACAATACCATTAATATTTGATTGCCATAATCTTAAACCAGGACGACATGCATATATTATTGGATTATTATAATTAATTGATGAAAATACAGCACCATATTTACCAATTAATTTACGTTCTTTTGTACCAATTTTTATAATTTTATTATTATTATTATTATCAACTAATATTGTATGATAATATGTTGATACTAATAATAAACCATTTTTATATGATAATTGTACAATTGTATTATTATCATTTAATAATTCACTTGATTTTGTTAAATGCATATTATAATCAATTTCAGTTATAATAACAATACCATTAATATCACCAGTAAATAATTTCATACCATTTTTTGACCATTCAATTGTTGTTATTTTATTTTTATGTAAATTACATATATTATATCTTTCAATTTGTTTTTTTTTATTATTTATAATCATATAATTTGTTAATGATTCTGGTATATTTTTTGGTATTTGAAATATTGTTATTGTACCATTATCATTACCAATTGCAATCATATAATCAACTGTTGATATTATTTTAATACATGTTATTTTATTATTATTATTGTTGTTGTTGTTGTTGTTACTGTTTGTATATTCACATTTTAATTTTTTTATATCATCTGTTTCACGATTATACCAATAAACAATACCACAATCAGTACCAATTGCTATAAATTCTGGTAATACATCAATACATGTTAAATTTATATCTTGAGTAAATAATTTTAATGGTATTTTTTGTAATAAATTTGTTAATGGTGACCATTCACGTAATGGACCACCATCTTCACTCATTGGTGTCATCATATTTTTTTTATTTATTTGTCATTGATTATATGATGGCTAAAAGAAAAAAAAAAAAAAAACAGATTTATAATTTGTTTATTTTTATAAATAAATTAATATTTTTTAATTTAATTTAATTATTAGTTTTATATATACATTGAAATAATAATCAATAATTTTATAAGTTATTGATATGTTGTTTTATATATATAATCAACTTACCATTTGATGACATTCATGACTGATAAAAATTTATATTTTTAAAATTGCAATAAAATTATTTAAAATATATTTTTTAATTACCGGTTTTTTTTAATTTTAATTGTTATAAATTGATGGGTTTAATTTATTGTTTATTTACTTGTTTATATGTTTGACAGTTGAAGATAGAGTTGTTTATTTTTGATGTCTCTCTTGACTTTTTTTTTTTTGACGTTGCTGTAGACAAGTTTGCTAAAGTCACGGATGAATTTTAATTATTAATTATTATAATTAAAAAAAAAAGTTAATTTAAATTCTATAGCGTTATATTAAATAGAAATAAACTTGTCAATTAGTATTACTTGTTTAAAAAAATACTTTTTTAGATACTTTTTTCAAGTCCAAATTATTGTATTTTCAGCTGGACCATTTCTTCCACTTAAAAAATAACTGGAGAGATATTAAATTTGGTTATTTTAATTTTCTTAAATAATTTTTATTTTATATATTTGTCAAACAATTTCATATATAATTTATTTTTTATTTATTTAGCTACTTGTACAGTATCAAAAGGATGTTCACTTATTGAATTAGTTAATGCATTACACAAAAATTACAAAGAACCAGATTATTGGAATGAACCAAATAAATTTGATCCAGAAAATAATATTGTTGAAAATACTGAAACAAGACATCAATAAACATTTTAACTATTTTCTGGTGGTATCAGAGCAGGTCCAGGTGAATAATATTAAATAAAAATTAATATTATTTTATGTATTTTATTGATAATTATTTTTTTTAGTCACCTCTTCAGTCATTTTATTCTCCTAATACATATTTAAAATTTCTTCAAAAATAATTCTAATTCAAACAGGAACATAGAATAAGCAAGAAGGTCGATTTAATTTTAATCAAATGCCGAAACGTTTAAACTAATCAGATTACAAATCAAATGCGGTCAAGTGTACTTTTTATAATAGAAACAATAAATATTCGATCGAAACTTATTTTATTATAATAATAATTAAAATAACAAGTTTTTATTAATTTTTATCGATGAAATTTACTTTAATTTAAAGGGTTTAAAAATTAAAAAAAAAATATTATTTTTATAAGTTAACTTTGCAAATAAATAAAATAATATTTGTCAATAGAAAAATAATATTAATAACAAATAAAAATTCATAAACAAAATAACAAAAATTGTTTCGAAAACAATAACATTTCGAAATTATTATTTCGAAAAATAAAAAATGCTTGAGGATATACTTTTCCGTCAGTGTAAAATATGTTACTCTCAATACTCAAACATCAAAGAGTTAATATTATAGTCATTAGTAGTATCTGTTATTTTTATATCAACATCTAAAAATAAAAAAAATAAAAAATCCGTTATATTTTAATCTCCCATTTGCAATCTTCCAAATTATTATGAAACACTATATTTCTCTTGACACGAATTTAGTTATAAAAAAGCATTTGAATAAAAATATAGATTAACAATTAATATAAAAAAAAATAAATTTAAATATTTAAAACAAAAAAAAAAAAAAATTTGTTTAGTGTACAATGAAGTGGTTAATATTATTAATATTATTATTATTTATAAACTTTTATAATTGTCGTGAGTGTTTTGAAGAAATCCAACACAATGATTACTGTGTTTTTTGTGAATATTCTTATAAATATATTTGTCGACCAAATTACGAATATACAAATAATATAATACCAACAAAAAATGAAAAACAAAAATATATATTTGTTATACAAAGTAATACACTAGAAATTGAATGTAAATTAACAAACAATTGGTATAATTTTTATATAAATAATACTGATGATGATATAAATCATATAGCATTTGATAATTGTCAATTACCAAATGATAAACAATTAATATCATTATTTAAACAATTTAATATTACAAATATTAATAAATTAGAAATATTAACACAAAATAAACAAATGACATATTGGAATTTAACTAATAATCATTTACAAGAATTTAAAAATTTAAAAAGTTTATCAATTCATAATTATTATATTAATAGTTCAATGAATGATTTATTTTATAATTTAACTGAATTAAAATTATTACAATTAGTTGATAATGAATTGTCTGATATACCAGATAATTATTTTGATAAACAAATACATTTGGAATTTTTACGTATTGAAAAAAATAATATTAAAATTATAAAAAAAAATAATTTTCATAATATTAATTTACTCACTGAATTATATTTAATTGATAATAATATTGAAATAATTGAAGATAATTCATTTAATAATTTATTATTACTTAAATTAATTAATTTAGAAAATAATCTGTTAAAAATATTACCAAATAATATATTTTTAAAACAATATTATATTGAAACAATAATATTATCACAAAATAAATTTTTAAATAATTCATTAACAAATAATTTATTAATTAATAATAAAAATTTATTAAAATTTAAATTATATGAAAATAAATTAAATTTAACAATATTACCAAATAAATTTTTATCAAATTTAAATAAACTTAAATTTGTATATATTAATGATAATAATTTATTATATTTAACAAATGATTTATTTTTAAATTCAATTAATATTAAAGAAATATATTTAGAAAATAATCAATTAAAATTATTACCAATTGGTATATTTTTTAATTTAAAAAATTTATTAAAAATTAATTTATCAAATAATCAAATTAACATTATTCAAAGGTTTGTATTTCAAAAAGTTTATCCAATTTTTAAATGGATTAATATTAATATTGCAATTAATGTAGTCATTAAAAATTATTATTAATTATTTTATTTAATTACAGAAATTTATTTGATGATTTATCATCACTTAAAGAATTAAATATTGCAGAAAATAAAATATATGAAATTGAAAATAATGCATTTATTGGTCTTTATAATTTACAAACAATAAATTTATCATCAAATAATTTAACATTATCATCATCAATAAATAAAATACAATTAACTGATTTAATAAATATAAAAAATTTAGATTTATCAAATAATAGTATATCAAAAATAAATCAAGATTTAAAACAACTAAAATATTTATCAACATTAAATTTATCATTTAATAAATTTAAAATATTAAATGTAAGTATAAAAAAATAAAAATAATTATAAACAAGATAAAATAATATATTTAAAATTAATTACAGATGTATGAATTTAATTTTACTGTAAAATATATTAAAATTGATATGAGTAATAATAAAATAGAAAATATATCATTTGATAATATTGATGATATTTATTGGTCAGATTTAATTGAAAAAATGATAATTATAAAATTATCTGGTAATCCATATAATTGTAATTGTAATGTTATAAAATTATTACAATATATTGATGGTAAATTAAAAAAAATTAATAAAAATTCAATAACACTTGATGTTAAAAATTTACATTGCAATCAACCAAAAGAATTACAAGGAATGCATGTTAAAAAATTTGATACAAAATATATGAATTGTCCAATTTTTTCAAATAATAATACTAATAATACTAATTCATCATCACCATCATCATCAACTACATGGTTAATTGGTATTTGTATATTTTTATCTGTAACTAGTATAATAATTTGTATATTAATAATAATATATCATATTTATAATATTAAAATTAAAATATGGCTTTATGATAAAAATTTATGTTTATGTTGGGTTACAGAAAATGAAATTGAACATAATAAAAATTATGATGCATTTATATCATATTCTGAACAAGATAGTAATTTTGTTATAAATGAAATTATAAATAAATTAGAAAATGAAGGAAAATATAAATTATGTGTACATTATCGTGATTGGCCAGCTGGTGAATGGATACCAGATCAAGTTGTACGTTCAGTTATTAATTCAAAAAGAACAATTATAATATTATCAACAAATTTTTTAAATAGTGAATGGGCTAAATTAGAATTTCGTACAGCACATTATCATGCTATTAGAAATAATAAAAATAAAGTTATTATTATTGTTTATGGTGATATACCAACAACTGATTTACTTGATGATGATTTACGTGATTATTTATATATGAATACATATGTTAAATGGGGTGATCCATGGTTTTGGCAAAAATTAAAATATGCTCTTCCACATTCTAGATAAATTACTGTTATTTATTTTATTTATTTTATTTTTTTTTTTTTTTTATTTTTATGTAAATTAACAACATGTTGTATAAAGTTTTTTAATTGTAATTAAAAATTTTAATTAATATTTGTGATTGATTGAGTGATGATTAATTTTTTTTTTTTTTTGATCACCTGATGTTGGCTTATTCTATATTTCTTATAAAATATATCTATTAATCTATTTATCTATTTTTTTTTTTTTTTTTTTTGCCTTGGGCTAATGAGATCTGGGTCTTTGGCTATTGTTTTTTTTTTCCTGAGGGTATATATATTGATAAAATCACCTGATTTTTTTTGGATGTATATAGAGCAGTCATTACTGTTTTTAATTTAGTTGTGTAAAGACATTTATCTTGTAACAAAAAATAAAATTATTTAATTAAAATGAGACATTTATTTATTTTAATAACAATATTTTATTCTTTGGTAAGTATTGATTATCTAAATATTATATAGATTTTTATTATTAATAATGTATTGATTAAATTTTTTTATTGTTTATTTAGATTGTTATTGATTCATCTACTGTTGTTTTTTTGCCTCGACCTGTACCTAATTATGTTAATCGTGGAGTAATATTTGCTGAATCATTTGAAAGCTTCAAAGTTGATGCTGAAAAAATTATAAATGAAACACAACAAATTGTTGAAAATTTATCAAATATATTTAATGATATTTATGAAAATTATAAAAAAAATATAACAAATAATTCAATTATTTATTTAAATGATATTAAAAAATTTAATAATTCAAATAATCAAATTTGTTTTAAAAATGGTTATCAAAAATTATATTCAGATTATCTTGAAGCAAGTGATAACATCACTGATTGTTTCAAAGAAGAATTAATTATATTTCAAGATAAAAATATTCCAATTTATAAAGTAAATTATTTGAAATATTTTAGTATTATTAAAATTTCGATATTAATATTTTAATTTTGTTTATATATATTTTTTTTTCAAGATCTATAAGAACATGTTGGATCGTATGGATTTCAAGTGCAACTTTTTTAGTTCATTTGTGGGTTTTTGTAAAGAAGCTACTGTACAAGAAATAGTAATAATGATGAACGAATTAAAAAATGAAAAAAATAAAATGTTAAATAAAAATTTTACTGATGAAATTAATTATACAAAATTAATGTTAAATGAATGCTATGAAAATACAAAAATACATCTTGATAAAACATTGAATAATAAAGTAATTGAAACAGTTCAATGTCAAAATTTAACTACATCTTTTAATGAAATATTTTCATATGTATATGATATTTTTTTTAATTTAAAAAATTAATGAATTAATTAATTAATTTAAATAAGATTTAAAAAATTGTAAAATTTAAATGAATTATTTAATTTAAATTACAAAATTTTTTTGTTATATGTAAAAATAAAATAAAAATGTAAAATTTATATTTAAAATGTAATTAAATAAATATAGAAAAAATAAAACAGATATTTTTAGTCTTTTTTTTAAAATTTATTAAAACGATATTTTAATTTATCAAAACGACTCTGACCTAGTTTGATAAAGCATAAAAATAATTTTATAACTTAAAATAATTAGAAATAAAAATTAATAAAATTTTAGTATTTTATAAACTAAAAAATAATAAATTTAATTGAAACAATTACTATTGACAAGTGATAATTTTATTATTACAAAAAACAAAAAAAAAATGATTTACTAACTGAATAAAAAATTGAAATTGTTTCAAATTTAAATTTTAATTATATAATATGTTTTTATCAAAGTGAAGAATAAAACACGTTAATGACATGTAAATAAAATACCCTGAGGGTTAATTATAAAATTTTTTTTGATAAAAAATCTATATTTAATCACAGTGTATCAATTTAAAGCTTATATAAATCAACGACATATTGACATTTAGCAAAAAACAAGTGGAGAAAAAATAAAAGACATGGATTCGAAACGAGTATTTATTCTATTAACAATATCATTTTGTTTGGTGAGTTTTTTTATTTTAAATATTAATTTAATAATTTTTTTAATAATTATTTTTAATTTACAGATTGGTTTGGCTTTGTCTGAAAATGGTTTTCGAAAGTCTCCGATTAATTTGGGTGAATTGTTTCGATGTCAATATCTAGTTGATTGGTTTAAATATTATATAGAAAAAAATCATAAACAAATTATGGATGAAACAAAACCATTTTTTGATAATTTATCATCAATATTTAATTCTTTACGTGAAAATTATAAAACAAATATAACAATTACAACATTGAATTATTTGGATGAAATTAAAGAATTTAAAAATAATTCAATTGAAAGTTGTTATATGTATGGATATCAAATTATGTATTCAGCTTATGAAGATGCAGTTGATAAAATAATTGATTGTTTTAATCAAGAAGTAATATTATTTAAAGAAAGTTATTTAAATATTGATAAAGTAAGATATAAAATAATCTATTATTATTATTTTAATAACTCAAATTTAATTATCATATATTAATTTTAATAAAACTTTTATTATTTAAGGAAATTATAAAAATAATGGATAAAATTAATTACAGTAAGTGCTATGAATCATTTAATTTGGATAGTGAATTACCATCTTTAACAAAAATAGAAAAAATGATAAATAAACTGGAAAGTAATAAAAATGAATTATTAAAAAAAAAATTTACCAATGAAATTAATTATACTAAATTAAAGATTTCTGAATGCACTCAATTTACATTGATGAATTTTGATGGTTTATTAAGTAATGGAGTTATAGAAGCAATTAGATGCCATGAAAAAAATTTAATTTTATTTTGAGGTAAATAATTTTTAAATTTATCTTTTCAATTGATTAAAAAATTAAATACTAAATTCACTAAAATATCAAATATAAATATGTTATTAAAAAAATGTAATAATAATTTTTAAATTACAAATAAAATAAATAATTTAACAATAAAATTTTATTACGTCTATTCTCTTTATTTTTTGTGCAATTTATAATATCAATAATTACGTTAAAAAATGTTTATATCACACTTTAATCAAGTGCTTATCAATTTTATATAAACATATTATAAAAAACAATTATTATAAAAAAAAAAAATAAAATAAAATAAAACAAAAACTATCAAAGCGTCATCAGTTTTGTAATAATAAAAATTGACATGATTTCTCATTGACAATAAATTACAATATAACATAATTTAAATATCTTAATTTTTATAATATTGTTTTACATCGTCAATTTATTATTATAATTAATTAAACAATTATTTATTTATTATTAAATTTTTTTTTTTAATTTGGCTAAATTATTATTATATAAAATTTTGTGCATAATTAATATTAAAAAATTTATTTTAATGAATCAATTGATTCGTTTGGCTTGTTTTTTTTTTTTTTTTTTATATAATAAATTAATAAATTATTAATTATTAGATGGTAATTCAGCTTTCATTGCTAATTTTAATGCATTTGTCCATTTATATTTATCTTCTTGTGTTGTTGCAAATAAATAATAACATTTTTTAGAATGATGTATTTTAAATGCACCAATTCTATCTTTTTGATTAAGTGCATCATCATTTGGTAATTTATTACCATCAGTTAATGTATAACCAGGCATTGGTGTTGCTGTTAATGCTTGTTTATCATTTATTGAACGAAATGAATATAATACAAAATCATTGTGTAATGAAAACCATCTTTTTTCCCATGCTTTTGTTGCTTGAGTTTTTAATAATAAATAACCAGATAATACACATGATTCTTTAGCTGATACACATAATAAACTTGATACAATTGGACCAGATGTTGATGTTGATGATGTTGTTGAATTATTAAATGAATTTGTCCATGCATTATAACATAAACGACAAACTTTCATTTGTTTATTAACTTCAAATTCTATTTTTTGGTTTAAACATTTATTACATACAATACTACCACATGATCTGCAATGATGTTTTCTTTTAATAACATTAAATATTGCATCACATACTATACAACGATTATTATTATTATGATTATTATAATTATTATTATCACTATTATTATTATCATCATCAGCATCAGCATCACTATCAATACTATTAATACAATTTTTTTTTAAATTATCAATTTTTTTTAAACTAGCTTTTCTTTTAACACTATCATCAATTGTTTGAAATAATGCATTAAGCCATAATGTTTTTTCTTCAATTGATTGTGTATATAATTCAACATTTTTATTACCATCTCTAATATAAAATGTATTTGCAATTTCTAAATTATCACCTTCACTAACATGTAAATTATCAATATTAAATTTTGCACGTAAACGATATGGTGGTGTACGTGGTGGTATCAGTCTTATTGAACATAATAATAATATATCATTAAATAAAAATAAATATCTATCTTGATGATCACCACTTCTTGCTGATATTTTAACAATACGTCCTTCTTTAACAAGTTCACGTGAACGACTGACTAGGTCTGTTGCATGACGAATACTTTCTTGTATTTCTAATAATTTTTTAAATTTATCAATTTTTTTAATAGCTTCATTTGTATGATTTGCAGCAATTGATACTAATTCTAATGCTTTTTTACTATCATTATAATCTGGATTATCAATATTTAAATTATGTATATAATCTTTTAATAATAATTCATATCTTGGTAAACGTTGTATTGGACATAACATATGATGTGTTAATGTTAATTTACCACATATATCTAATTTTTGTATATCATTTATAATATTTAAAAATTTTGGTATTTTTTGTTTTAATGTATTTATTAAATTCATTGAATTATCAAAATTTTTAACATATTCAGTATACATTTTAAAAAATGGTGCTCTATATTTCATAATATCACCAATTCTTGGATCATTATTCCAATTATTAATACGTAATTTTAATTCTGGTAATAAAAATTCATTATGTAAACTATATATTGATTTTATATTTGAAAATATTTTTTGTACTGTTTCTTGTGAAAACATTGGATGTGCACGATTTTCTTGATCAACTCTAAATTGAAATACTTGATCAATTAAATATAATATATTAACATATTTTATTTCAGTCTCTAATAATTCTTTTGCAATATTTTCAAGTTTTTTTAATTTTTTTTTATCATTATCAATTATATTATCAATTTTAATATATTTTTTTTCATCATTATCATCATCATCATCATCATCATCATCATCTTTTATTGATGATATATCTATTTCAGCTGAACGTGTTTCTTCTGATTCTTCATCACTTTCAGATTCACTTAATTCATAAGAATCAGATGTATATTTACTTGATGTATTACTTTGTGTTGTTACTGAATATCTAAAATACATATCAATTATATTTATTTTTATAAAAAAATATTATTAATTTAATTATTTTTTTTTTTTTTTCAATTTATATTTACCTGTTACTTCTGTATTCAATATGTGATACAATAGATTTTCTTGATTGTACAATATTATCAGCAGCAATTGTGTCATCAGTTGGACTTGATGCTGACATAATAAAATGTTTAAATCTTGGAAAACTAGTAGTAAAATTTCTATGTAATGAATTTTTTGTATATTTATCTGATTGTTGTTGTTCATCATGTTCATTATTAATATTTTTTTTTTGTTGTTGTTCATCAATACATTGTGATTTATCATTATCAATTGTTTCATTTACAGAATCACATTTATTTTTATCTTTATTATAATTTTGTAATATTGTTGTTGTTGTTGTTGTTGTTGCTGTTGTTGATGCTGTTGTATCATCATTATCTAAATTTGTATAAAATTTTGAGGTAGATGATGTTGTTGTTGCTGTTGTTGTTTTTGAACCAAACATTTTAGGCATATCGATATTAAAGACAATAATTTATCTTAAATTGACCTCAATAATTACTGTAATTTAAATAAAAAAAAACTATATTTTATTTTGTTATTTAATAATTATCATGTTTATTCAATGATTTTTTATTTTTTTTAATTGATGATAATAATGTAAATAAAATATCAACGTATGACATTGGTAATATTAGCATCTTTAGTGTTAAAAATATAAATTAAAAGTCATAACAACGTAAAAAGCCAGCTGTTCCAGTTACAAATTAAGACAACATATATTTTTACATACAAACACACACAAAGATAATTATTAAATCATTGAATGATATTATTTTTTTTTTTGAATATATTAAAATTGTGGCTGTACATGTGAGTATTATCATCAATGACAAATAAATAACCACATCCAGGGTTAACAAGTAACAAAATGAATAAACATTTATAAGAAAAAAAAAAAAAGAATCAAATGAATTTAAAAAAAAATAAAATAAAATTATATCAGTTTTACTGATAATAATTTAATAAACCAGGAAGTACTCATGATAAATCAGTGCTTCTGGTACCAACTGATAATTCAATAAATAGAATTTTAAAAATATATATATATAAAAAAAAAAAAAAAAAAAAAAAACTAGGCGGGGCTCTTGATAAATATTATTTGATAAAAAAAAAAATAATATCATGCATTTGTAATAACAAAAACAAAATTATAAAAAAATTTTTTTATTTTAAATAATCATTTTAATTATTAATAATAATTTATAAATATGATAATTATTTATACCTTTAAATATGAAACCCATTGATATATTATTTATAATATTTGACACTAGCATTATTAATTAATCTTGATAATGATTATTTTTTTTTTTTTTTCATTATTAATTTATTAAACACAAACACATAGAAATAACAATATATGATTTTTATTATAAAATGATAATAATTTTAAATAATATATATTTATAAATAATGATAATTTTAATTTATTAAAAACACTTGTTTAATATATTTGATACTAAATTTTGGATAAAATAATTGAATGGAAAAATAAATTGTTAATTATATGTATCACCAAAACATTAATGTACATCAAGTTGATGTCTTTGATCCAGCTCAACAATCTCATCAGTCAACACACGTATACATACAAATATTGTATGTTATTGTTATCATAATCATCATGATGATGATCATCATCATTCATCATCATTAAATATATACTATTATTATTGTCAAACTACGTTGCGATTGAAGCGACAATTATTTTGTTTTGAATGGAGTTTGTAAATTATTAATCTTCAATGTAATTCATGTGATTTAAAATTATTTATTATTTATTTATTATTCAAATTATTATTATTGTTTATATATATTATTTTATTATTTATTTATCAATTAAATTGTTATAGCTTTTCTTGGAATTCAGCCATTTTTTATTTTGACGTGAGATTAGCTGAAAAACTAAGTACACGTCACTGGAAAAATTCAAATTGTTTATATTTAATTTTTATAAATAAATTGATTAAACATGTTAATTGTTTAAATTAATAATAAATAAAATTAATAAATATTTAAATTGTAATTTTTGCATTTTTTTATAGTTATTATTTTAATATTATTTATAATTTTTTAATGTTTATTATTTTATATCTAAATTTTACTTGTCAATTTTGAATTGTTAATAATTAATGAATAATTATATTAATTATTATTTGTCAATATTGATGACAATTGTTGTTGTTATTATTAATTTACTTTGCTTAATTGATAGTCTTGTATTTGTCTGATAATAAATAAAATGTCCAATTATATTTTGACAATAAATAAATAATTATTTATATGAATTCAGTCTTTTATTGTTGATGATTAATAAAAAAACAATAATGATAATTGTGATCATTAAATAACAATTAATTTTTTTCTTCATTGACAGCATAACATATACTTCTTGTATTTTTTATTATTTTTACAAGCTTCATTAAATTAATTATTAATATTAAATAAATAAACAATAATTATTGTTTGTTGATTGATTATTTTATCATCTTTAAGAACTTAATAAAAAACATAACTATTATTATTAACTTGAGAGTATTTTATTAATTCGCATTAATTTATTTCACTTTGAATAATCAAAAGACAATATAAATTAATACACTAATAAAAATTCCAAGTACATGTTATCAACAACTATCTATTAATAAAAAAAAAAAAAAAAAAAAAAAAAAAATAACAAAAGTAATATTTAATTTAATATATAAAATAATTAAACAAATGAATTTTATGAAAAATTATTTTTTTAATTATAAAATATACTTAATGTATTTATCATAGAAATATTACAAACTTATATTGATTCATAATCAAAGATAAACAAGAAAAATCAGTAACCCAACTGGGTATGAATGAAAAAAAAAAAAAAAAAAACAAACAAATTATGTTGCTTTGAAATAATCATCTGTACAAGTTGTATAAATATGTCCTTCAGATGTTAAAAATTCAAGTATCTCATCAGTTTTTTTACTTGCAAAACGAGTTGGTAATTTTGATATCAATTCACTTTTTTCAATACCATTATCAGTTATAGAATTATCTTGAATAATTTTAAGAACCAATGAATGATCTGGATCAAGTCCTTGAACATCATCATTATTAATAGTTTGATTAGTTGGACTAACTACTTGTTTACTATTTGATTCTTGTAAAAGTGACATATAACTTATTTCCAATATATGTGAATAAACTTCACATATTTTACTGACTGGCATGATACGTAATACAAAAAGAAAACGACCAAGATCAGTTTGATCACGTAAACTTCCAATAACTTTTACATAACAACCAACTTGAATATTATCATTTGCATCTTCACTGTCAAGCCAACGTATTGCTGTTGCTTTTCCTAAATTTTAATTAAATTACAAAAAAATTATTATTTTTATGAAAAAAAAAAAATCTAAATAAATTAATAATTAATTTGATTTTTTACCTGTTTCATCTTCCAATGAATATGATACTTTTGTTGCAACAGTATCAATTTTACGAACAATTGCATAAAGACATAATGTTTTAGCTGGTAAACCAGCAATTTTATATGAATCTGGAGTATCTTTGTATAGTTGATGTATTGTTATTGGAAATATACAATTATTATCTGTTTTTTTATTTTCAGTTGATGGAGTTTGAACTGTATATGATTCATCCAAAAATCCACCAGCAGCATCAACTGTAGTCTTATTCATCTTATCCCACATGTATTATTAGCTGTTATTAATAAAATTAAATTATTTTGGTTTTTTTAAATTTTTTTCTTGACGTTTTTCTTTGTTGAGATCAGACAGTTGAATGTGACAACGATTTAGCTTGGTTTTAGATATAAATTATTATAACCTGACTAAATATGATTGACAAAATAAAATAACAATAAAATAACAATAATAAATTAATAATAAAAGCGGGAAGAATCAAGAAGCAATACTAGCAACTTGAAAAAAAAAATATATTCATGAAGATCATGAAGGTCTACAACAATGGTATGAGGTAGTGACAATTTTTTTTTATTAACAATTAAAAATTAAAAATTATTACAATTAATAATTATTTATCAATAAATAATGATTATTTATTTATAAAATAATTGTTGTTAATTATTATTTATAATTGTTTATATTAGTTTCAAAGAAATTAATAGATGGCGCGCAATGTAATTATCCAAAATTAATTTGTTTATAATAATAAAATTTTTTATAATTTTTTCAATTATTACTAATATTATTTATTAATTATTCTTTATTTTTTTTAACAATTATTGTAATATTTTTTTTTTTTTTTTTTATTGTAAAATTTTCACTACACCTGGCGGCCATTTTGTTTACCACAGTCTTGCTTTGTGTTTTGACGTGTTCACGTCGTCTCCGTTAAAAATGTCTCTCTTGGTCAATTTATTGCTCAAAAAATTATTAATTTATGATTTTATTGTTAATTAAATGTCAGGCTATCATTTGGTGATATTTTTTTTTCATAATTTTAACTAAAAAAAAAAATATGAGCAAGTTTAGTGAATGCCAAAAGGACGCCGTCCGACTTTGTTCATGTAAATGTATGTATATAGTTTTTTGTGATTTTTTTTTATTCAACAAGCTTAAATTAATTATTTAAACAATTATTTATATAAATTTTTACGATAATAAATAACTAAATGTGTAATTTGATGAACGACAAAAGGACGCCTTTGTCATTGTTTAAGACTGTGTATGTGTGTGAGTATATACATGTATGGCTTTGTTTGTTGGTGTTTTTTTGTTATTTAACAAACTTAAATTAATTGTAAATTTTATTTATATATTAATTATTTATTATAAATTCGATAATTTAACATATTATTCATAGAGTTTCTTTGTTTCCAATAATTAGTTCACTTTGATAAATATTTTTCATTTGGTATATTTTTTTACAATTTCAGATAACAAAATACAAAACAAAAATAATTATTGAGATTATTATTGACAATTATTTAAGTTTAGTGAGTGTTAAAAATAAAAATTAAATTAGTATATAACAAAAGAACAACTGGATTATTAAATACAATTAACTGAGACAATAGAGACTAAAATATCAAAGATAGTGATGATGTTGATAGTTAAAGTGCCATTACCAAGTGGTTAAATAATTAAATAAATTAATTGTGATAAACTTTTTGACAATAATCATCAAATACTAATACATTTGATAGTCAGCAACAAACAACAATTGTCCATATTGTTTGATTATAATGATGATGAATCATTGATATTAATTGTGGTACCAGTTGTGTTACTTTTTTTTCTCATGTACCACTTGATGTTGTTATATATATATTGGTTGAACATTGACTTTATCTAATTTAATTAGAATTTTTTTGATAAGCTAGAGTGTGTTGTTGCTGTTGTTGTTGTTGTTGTTTTTTATGGAGTTATTGTTGTTAATAATCAACAACATGTAGGTCTTGAGACTATCAAGAATCAGCTGTCGCTGTCAAAGATAATGTGAAAAATACAATATATATACATATATATACATATATATGTTGTTATAAACGTTATTATAATTTTTTAAATTAATTAAAAAGTAAATTATGTGATAACGGTGATAGTGATAGTGATGATTGTTGAATGTGTATGAATGTATGAAATTCTAAAAGTAATTGAATCAGTGCTTGTAAATTATAATTTTCATATAATTAAAATTGGTAATTGGTGAAGTGTTTTTTTAAGTGTGTATTTATTAAAAAAAAAAAATCAATTAAGTTGATATAAAAAGTGTTGTGTTGTGTTACTGAATGTGATAGCTGAAATTGTTGCTGATAAATTTATCTGGTTTAATCATCATCATCAACTACATGACGAACATCTTAATGTCATCGTGGGAAGATGAACATCCCCATACAAGGTAGGATTTTATTTAAATTAATAATTGTACCTATATGATATCTTTGTTTATAATACATATATAAACAGTTGTTGTTGATTATATAATTTATTATATATGCTTCATAACTGTCTTGTGTCTCTCTTGAATATTTACTTTCAGCTCATCTTGCTTGTTTATTTTTTTTATTCTGATTTATTATTACTTTTGATAATTTAATACCCATGTGGTACTACCTATAAATGAAGTGTTGTATTAGTATAAAATTTATAAATGAAAAAAAATTATATTTTATATACTATACTTGCTCCATTCCGTGAGTCTCACCAACATAGGAGTTTACCCTCCTTGTAAACCTTCATGAACCTTCATCATGGAGGTATATAAGGAGTGTAAATCATCCTTCATGACCTTCATGAACCTTCATGAGACCTAGTCTTCTTGATGAACATTCATGAACATATTATAAAAACAACAAAAAACAAAATGGTAGAAATTATCTGCATTATCAACTGTTGATAATTAATGGCGGTAAAATTTTAAATAATAAAAAAAAGATTCATTATAATTGAGATTTTTTTATTTAAACATAATTTATTAATATTTGAAAATTCAATATTTACAATTTTTTTTTAAAATATTTTTTTTATTTAAAAAATTATATCAATACTGTATATTGAGGTTTAAAAAAAAACAAAAAAAAAAATTAATTAAAAAACAATCAAAACAAACTGAATAAAAGATTTAAAAAAATATTCATTTAGTTTGATTTTAGTTAGAAATATATCAGCTTTGATATTTAGTCTATTGAATAAAATAAAAATTATTTTAATTTTAATTAATTAGAAATTTTATATGAATATCCAATTGTATTTAAAAATAATATTGCTAATCCAAGAAATGTTGTACCAGATAAATCACCAAGTGCTGTTAAATATGGTATTGCTGAATTATCAGGATCAATTTTAAACCTCCACATTGCATGAATTAATATATGTGCAATATAAAGAAGTAATACAATCTATAAATTAAATAATTTATAAATATAAATAAAAAAAAAAAAATAATTTAAATAAATAAATAAATAAAAACAAAGATAAAAACTTACTTGAACAAAAGCAATAAACATGTAACATAAAACAAAATAAATATGAAGAGTTGATTTTGATTGTTTAATATAATCAGCAATAAAAATAAAAACAACTTGTCCAGGTATTCCCATTGCAATTAATAATCTTGCTGTTTTAGCATATGGAACTGTCAAATAAAAAAAAAAATAATAATAATAAATTATACAACATAAAATTAATAATAAATAAATTAAATGATAAATATATTTACCTCCTTTAAATAGTGCTTTCCATGGTGAAACAATAATTTTTGAATTTGGTGGTAAAATTCCCATTAATGATGTTTGATGTAGTGTTGTTGATATTCTTGATGCTTGTACAGATACAAGATTACCACCAATACCATTTATTATTGGTTGAAATATAACAAAACCAGATAAACCTTCAACTGCTTGACTGAGTATTAAACCACTTAATCTATATATATATATATATATATAATAAATAATAATAATAAATTAATATTTATCATCTAGATTTTAAAATTAATCTAAAAATTATTTACCCAGATATAAAAAGTGCTGATAATACTGGTACCCATCCTGATGTTAATATATTTCTTGTATATTTACTTTTAAGACAAATCCAAATCCAAATTGGTAATATTAATAAATAAAAACTAATAATTGCATATATAATCCATATACCATTATCATTTAAATAATTATATAAATTTGATGCTATTAATGATAATACACTTATTGATACAACATCACCAAATGATGCTGCAAGTGGTGTTGCTAAATTATCTGGATTCATTTTAAATTTATAAGCCAACATAATAACAGCAATCATAACTAAATCTAAAATAATAAAAATAAATTTAATTTAATATTTGATATTAATAAATGATGATCTTTGATATTTTCAATGTTAAATAAATATTATTATCATTAATGATAAAAAAAAATATATATATATATATATATATAGTTATATCTTATTATATTAAAATCAAGATAAATATATTTTTTTAAATTTACCAAGTATAAAACAAGAACTTGTTGCTGTACATACACTTGATGCAGTAATAAGTAATGCATGATTCCATATAAATTCACCATTTATTGCAGCATGTGCACTTGTTGCAAATATTGATACAATTATTGCAGCAACAATTGCTTGTACTTGTACAAGTGCTAAATTACCAATAATCATTTTAGATAATTCACGACAACTAGACATATTTCCAAGATTAGCTTGTGTACATAATCTTGATGCAAGACACATATCTAAATTTCCTTTTAATCCTAATAATGAAGGTACTAAAATAAATAATTGTGATACTTTTTGAAAAACTGTCCATTTCTGTAAATAATAATTATTATTATTTATTAAATCTTATCATATTTAATAATCATATTTATATGTTTAAAAAATAAATAAATAAATAATAATTAAATTACCTCAACTGTTGCTAAAACAAGACCAGCACCAATTGTTCCAATTCCAGCAATTAAAAATGGTACTGATATTTGTAATGCAGTATGTTGCCATCTTTCATTAAGTACACTACGATTTCTAACATTTGAATTATCTGATGTATCTGGTTCTGGATCAGAATTTGTTGCTGATGATAATGTTGCTATTGAACATCCACTTGATAATGAACCATCATTACCTAAAAGACGTTCATAATACATTATTTTAATAATGTTTAATAACAACATTGCTTATATTTATTTTTATATTAATCATTGATGATTTAATGGTCTTGAAAAATTTGTGGGGTTATCAGTTATTGCAATAACAAAAAATTCCATTCGTTGTTATCATTTATTTTTTCTACCAATTTATTTTTTTTTATTATATTTTTTACTTTTTAAATATTTATTATTTATTTATTCATTTAAAATTAATATGTTACTTTAACTTATTAATTTTTTTGGTTAAATAAAAAATACTATATATTAAATTGATGATTGTTTTTTGTTATAATTTATTTATCAAAAGAAAAATAAATAAATTTAAATAAGTATTTTGTTTTAATTACCTTTTTTTTCAATTGTAATAACAGTGTCCTTGGAAACAATGGATTCATTATTATCAATATCATTTTTTAAAGCATAACACAGATCATCTTTTTTTTTTGTTGATGCCATACTAATTATTGGAATAATAACTGTATTTTTCAACGGTTGATTATCATTATCTTCAATAATTTGTTGATTTATTGTCAATTTATCATCGTTTTTAGAATCCATTGCATTGACAATTTTAGGGCTGATTGTCAATTGATACCCTCCAATCTCTGCTAAAATTAAATAAATTAATAAATTGTATATTTTAATATTTAAAATATAATTTCAAGTTTATTTATGGCACATGACTGATTAAATTCTAGTTTATTTCCTTGACTTGTATATACAATGCCAACTTTTGTTATCAGACAATTAGACAAACTTGTATGTTTGTTTTTTTTTTTTTTTTTAAAAAAAAAAAAAAGACAAATTGATAAGAATAGTTTATTTATTTTTATTTATTAAATATTAAAATAAATTTTTTTACCTAGTGTGAGTTACAAGATTTAGTCTGCCTGGATCAACCTGGGTAAATCTTGTATCTGATCTTCCAATGACTGAAGACAGTTTGATAAATCTATAAAATATAATTATAAATTTTAAATTACATAAAATATCTAGACATTGAATTAATATTTTTAATTAGTTAATTATATATGAAGTATTAAATATAAAAATAATTATTTTTATTTTCAATGTAACAGAATGTAACAGGATATATATTTATTGTTATTAAAATACTGATTATTATTAATACAAGGAAAATAATAATTTTAATTAATTATTACCGAGGTTGATACTGGTGAAAATTGCAGATGTATTTTCTCAGCGAGGAAGTCCTTCCAGGGTCAACCTGCAGTGACCTCGCTTTTGTTTTATTTATTCCTGCCAGCCTTAATCTGCAAGACCTTAAAAATAAAATTATTTTTATATTAATTAATTTATAACAATTAGTATTAAATAATTTTATATTTAATATTTTAAATACCCTTTTAATAATTCTAATTTATTGTACATATGTTGATATCAATAATTTATTATATCAAATTTATAAATAACACTTGATAAATTATAACAAAATATTATAAATTTTATTTAAATAATATTTAAAAGTAAAAAATATTAATCACAATATTATCACAGTATATTTTGTATTTTATTATTAAAATATTTTTTAATTTTTTGACTATTTTGATTAACAACAAAAATAATAATGACTTGATTATAAAATAAATGTATTAAAAATAAAAATTTGTTGTTTCATCAAAGGTTAGCTCCTGGTGACAACAAAATTTTCCAAGATGTTAGATGGATTGCATTGTGGCGCCCACGTGATTATATTTTGACGATAAAAAATCACACTATTTGTCTAAATTTATCAAATATAAAATAGAAAAAAATATATTTTTTTCTTTTAAATATTGATAAGAAAATTACTGATTAAAAAAATGAAAATAATTTAGTTATATTTTTTTTTTTTTAAATATTAAAATTTATAATTTTTTTAATTTATAAAAATAATTTTGTTGATTAGAAATTAGGTCAAGTATAGTAAAATAATAATAAATGAAATTTAATGAAATTTATTTGATAAATATTGAGTAAAAAAATTTTAAAAAAAGATTTTTTTTTAAAATAAAATATTGTAAATGTTTGTTATCAATATGATTAATCAATTGGATATTGGAATATGAATATAAGTCATTGACAGATGTTGAAGAATCATTCTTATCTCAAGTTGACTTTAAAAAAATAATTATAAATAGTTTTTTTTTTTTTTTTTTTGTTTGTTATTATTATTTTTTAATTATGAAGAATATACTTAAATATATTTTTATATATAAATTTTAGTTGAGAAATGTATTTTAATTTTAATCAATTTTATAAATTTTATCTATTTTCTATTTATATAGAATATAAATTGATTACCTTGAAATAATTATTTAATTTAACTGATTAATTCAATTATCTATTTTTTAATTAAACACAATTTTTTTTGTATTTTTTTCAAGTATATTTTGTCATTTCGATTTCGTTTTTTCTACGTCGAAATAAGATCTCAGTTCATAATAAATTTCATAGAAATTTCTACTTGTAATTTAACTGTCTAAAAAAATACAGATACATTGACTTTTAATAATTATATAATTATATATTGTCTAGACAATTTATTTGACTATATGATATTTATATTATGAAAACTTGAAATTAAACACCGTGATATTTAAAAAAAAAAATAAATAAAATCATTTACGTCAAACAGACAGCAATAGAATCATACAAAAATACACGTGTCATGATAACAATTAAAAATTAAAATTAAATAAAATTAAAAAATAATAAAAATTAAATTAATATCACAATATTATCTTATTTATTGATAAACAAAATATTAAATTACTTTTATTAAGCAAAATTATATTTAAGTATATATTTTTTCAATATTTATCTCAATTAATTTTTTTAATAATATTTTAAAACAATGAAAAAAATAAATATTATTAAATATTAAATAAATTAACTTACAATCTTTTAAAATTCAGTTCAATTAATTCCAATTTATAAACAATTTAATAAACAATTATAAATTATTTATCCGCACTAATAATCACATAAATAATAAATTATTTTATTATTTTTATTATTCACATTATAATAATTATTATAAACAATATATTTTTAAAATAAAATTTAATTATTATTTTATATTTTTAATTTTTTTTTTAATAATTAAATTTCCAAGAAAATTGACTAGAAATTAATGAATGATTTGACCGTTTGCTGGATGCGTCTTTACTTGACTGTTTTATGTATGAAAATAATAAAAAAAATATAAAAAAATAATAAATTTTTGTCGAGTAATATATATATTATCAAAGAGTGAGAAGCACATGCTATGCAATACTGAAATGACATGAGAGGAGATTGAGGAGACACGTGCGATATCATATCTCTGATAGTGGGGAAATATTTTATTTGATTCATATATTTTGATCTTTATGCACATGAAAAATTGATTGTAAATATAAAAATTACTTGATAAAAATATTTGAATTATTAAAAATATTTATGATAAAAACATTATCTTTATTGTAAAAATAAAATAAATCATTTATTTCTTTAACAATATTTTCATTGAAAAATATATATATATTTTTTCTTACTTTTTAACAATTCAATTTTCTCTTGATTATTTTCCGGATAAAATAGGAAATTGCGTGTAGGAAATTACATGATGTTATGTTGGATATATATAGTCAATTGATAAACCAAGTTTGTTGATATATCTACAAGTGTATAATTTAAATGACAAAGATGATTGTATATTTTTATTTTTTAGATTTATCATTAATTTTAGGAAATACGTAAATTTTCAATTTAAAAAAAAAAGAAAAATTTATTATTATTTTTAATGATAAAACAATGACGGGATATTAAAGTATTTTATTATTATTTTTTTGTTTTTTAAATTGTAAAAAAAAAAAAATACAAAGAGACTGAGAACTGTCAAGTTTTGATAAGAAATTGTATCTTAAAGATTTAAAGATAATATATAATGATTAATTATTTTTATCACATTGACATAAAAAATTAAATTAAATGATTTATTAATTTTTTTCAAAATTATATGATTTTAAATATCACAATTTTAATTATGTAAAATTGAATTAAAATTATATATTTATGTATTTATCAAAATGTGATTGTTATGATTAAAATTTGTGTGTCTTAAATTTAATAACACAATGACATACATTAATAAATTATTTACCAATTAATACAAAAATTTACATTGAAATAAAGAAAATTTTATACGATAAATTATTAAAAAAAAAAAAATACAAAAGATTTGAAAACAAAGAAAATTAATTGATATAATTACTTTTTTTTTTTGATTAAAAATTAAAAAATTACTTACAGATTTAATAAATAAATATTTTTTTAAAATAAATAATATTATTTGATAAATTAAATTTCAAGATTGATATATACAAATTAAATTAAATTTACACAATTGTGTCAAGAAAATACGTCAAAAAGTTTGAAGGTAAAAAATTTAATAAAAATAATTATTATAATATTAAAAAAATTATATTACAATAAATTTAAATCTACTAATTAAAATATAAATAATAAAATAATAATATTTATTCAGGTGAATTATAAAAAAAAAATTCCAAATTCAAAAGAAAAAAAAAAAAAATATAAATTAATTATTTATTAAATAAATTTACTTACCTCTTTATTAAGTAAAAAAATATAATCTTTTTTTTTTTTTTAATTAATTAATTTATAATTTACGTACACAATGCTTTTTTTTAAATAATAAAAAATATAAAATCAAAAAATTTAATTTAATAGAAAAAATTAAATTTAAAATAATTTTTTTGTCAATTTAATTTTGATAAAATTGATAATTTTTTTGTTGATAATTATATCAATTAATAATTATTAAAATTAATATAATTACAATGACAATTAAATTGATAAATAAATTAAAAAAAAATTTAAACAACTTGACAATATAATTGTCGACTGAACACGATGAACAGTACAATTGATATGACTAGTAAAAACTTTTGATAAGTTATAATTTCTCAGTATATTTACTCACTTTAAACAATAAAATTTTTTATCACACGTGATTTTAATATTACAAAGAATTATTTATTTTTAAAATACAAGTGTAAATATAATTAAACCCATTATTGTTTGATGATTAAAAAAATTATTTTTCATTGGATTTGTATATTTATTTGTAGATTTTATATACGTCAATTAATGTTTACATATATATATGATAACAAATTAAAAAAAAAAAAAAAATTAAAGTAATTAACATTGAAATAGTATTTTTAAAATAACAAATTTTTTTTTTTTTTTTGATTATATTGTTGTTAAGATTGTGCAAAATTTTAAGAATTTTTGATAAGTGTTGACATCAGTTGGACACGTAAAGTATTAGATGAAAAACAGATAAATAAATTTTATTTATTGGATAAATTATTTACTGATTGTAAAAATGATTATTTAAGTAAATAATATATTTAATCATCAATTTTTTTTTTCCTTGTTATTATCACGTATCATTTATATAAAAAAAATAAAAATATATACGGATAAAAAAGAAAAATTTCAAGATAAAATTTACTTACATGCAATATTGTTTAATAAATAAATAAAATAAATAAAAAAATATAATAAATTATATAAAAAATAATAAATTACAATTCATTTTAAATCATTTTTTTTTTTTTGTTTTTTTTTTTATTAAATACAGCATTTTTTTTCTTTTTGTTTTTAAATTCGTTGTATATACGCATACAAATTAGTATAACATAAAATTATTTAAAAAAAAAAAAAATGTTAATAATTTATACTTAAAAATTATTTAAATTAAAAAATTTAAATACATTGAATTATTATCTAACATTATTTAAAATTATTATTATCATAATTTAATTATTATTAGCGAGTTAATTTTTTTTTTTTTTTCAGGTCCTTAAAGTATTTAAAACTAATTTTGATTTTTAATTTTTTGATTTTCGTTTTATTTTTAATTTAATTAAATTAAATATAAATTTTTATATTTATGAATTTAATATTAACATAAAAATTATTGAATTATAAATAATTGTGAATTTGATTTTTATAATAAAATAAAAATCACAGTTATCAATTGCAGTTTTTAAAATGAAAATTTATATTTTTTTTTTTTTTTTAAATTTTGTATGTACATTTTCGATAGGAAAGGTACTTAATAATTAATTAATCTCAATGTTGATTATTATCATGAATATTTTTTTTTTTTTTTTTCATTTATTATTTGGATATTTTTTTTAATAATTACATCCAGTATGTACATAAACTTTTAATGTACACATGTATTTTTTTTATTTTAAAAAAAAACTACGTAATTTGTTTATCAACGTAATTTTAATCACCTGTTTTTTTTTTTTTTTTAATTATATTTATTAACTTATCATTTATTTTTTTTTATTAGTGCACAAATAATTGAAAAAAAAAAAATTACATTTATATTTTTATTATTTAAACAATTTTTAAAAATGATTTTTGTATTTTTTTTAAATAATTTTATTTATTTTTTTTTGAGACCCTGAATAATTGTTGAAACTCGCATTGAATTTTTGAAATACATAAACTCTCTTATCAATATATATATAATTTATTTTATAATTATTTTTATATATAATTTAAATATATAAGTTTAAATACAATTTTCGATATACTTAATAACTAATTTTGATTTTTTCTCTTTGTCAAATTTTTTTTTTTTTTTTTTTTTTTAATAAATAATTATGGTTTATTAACCATTTATTTCTTAAATTCTTTGCACTTTTATTTATTATTGTTTTTAAAAATTTATTATCATTATTTTATTATTTATTTAAAAAAAAAAAAAAAAAAAAGGTATTTTATAATAACGGATGTTTGACATTTACGTACAATGACTCAACAAATAATTTATAATTTTTTTATGTTTTTTTATTTTTATTTTATTTTTTATTGTTTGCATAGGCATATGCTTGGTCAGGTTATAAAAAATTATAAACAAATTGTAATTAAAAAATATAATTTTCTATTTTATCATTTAAAAATAATTTTATTATTTTTTTATTTAAAAATATAAAAAAAAAAATTATTTGATACGTTTTGAAAATTGTGCGTTATATATTTATTAAAATATAAATTAAAAAAATCAAAAATAGAAAATATAAATTAAATTATAAAAAAAATTGACAAATTAAATTTTGTTAAAAAAAAAAAAACAATATTATTAAATCAGCAGATGTTGAAGGAATTTTTATTTTATTTTTTTATATTAATAAGTATATGAGAAGGGGGTAAAATAATTTCTTCTGATAGAACATATCTATTCACCTATAAATTTACGTTAATTCATCTACCCCCTGAAATTATATTCAACCCTAATTTCAAAATTTTTTTTCTTCAATATTATTATGTATTTTTTTTTTATTTCTATTTTTACGTAAAAAATTGGGATTTGTTTTTTTTTTTTTTATATATATATATAACATTGTAAACTCTTGTTATTTTATTAAATTTTTTTTTTTTTTTTTTTATATATATCACGTATTTTTTGTTGAAAATTTTCATGTAAGCGTGATTGACAAAATCACCCATCTGTTCATTTTTGTAAATTTTTTTTTTGACAATAGATTTACGTATATATCGCTAAGCTGGTGCATAAGGGGGGGTCAATCTTATAAAGGATTTCCAAAATATTGTGTAAATTGGGGTTGCACAAGAATTGTAGAATTGGCATCGCGTATACAACTGAATTTTTGGGGTAAAAACATGAAGAATCTAGCTCTATTTTATTTTTCTATAATATATATTATTTTTCCCCTTTAATTTTATCATCCCTTTTTTTTTTTTTTTTCTACAACCCCCGCGAGAACACTGCCAATTTCATTTACACATCCATACACACATGATTTTTACTCTTGTATAAATAAAGGGTTGATATCCACTCTTTAATGCTTTTCATCATGACTCGCGACTTATTATCTTTTACCCCTTTTTAACTTATTTTTCCAAATTTATGAAAAATCTACTGTGTTGAATACACATTGTCATCTGTAAACCCCTTGGCACGTGTTATATATATATATATTTTTTTTTTTCTTTTTATAAATTCTTTTGCGTCATTTATATATTTTCAAAAATTGAAAAAAAAAAAATTGTATATTGCAACTATATAAAAGGGTAAATTTCAACCCTTTATATATAATTTTATTCGCTTAATCTTGATGGTCTTTGTTGGTGCTAATTCTAGTGACATTTTTTTTTTTTTTTAGTAAAATTACAATTTATCCGTAAAATTTTTTGAAATTATATATATTATTGAAAAGAAGAATAAAAAAATATTATATAAAATTTATCATCTGTTATTTTATTTATTTATTTTTTTTGCATATAAAGGGTTTTATTTTTAATATATTTTTATTTTTTATTGTTAAAATATATAAAAATTAATTCTGCGCGTATTGAATATAACAAGGGATAAAAATATAAATATAAAATAAAAAAAAAAAAAATTAAGGGTGCGAATATGTTGAAGGCGGAAAAGAGGTCCGATAAAGGAAGTGGCACGTTTTTTTTTTTTTTTTTTCTTTGCTTCGTTGTCCTGGAAATGCCCGGGGCAATTTTTTTTTTTTTTTATATTTTATTTTTATTTCTTTTGATCACATGGACATTGTCAAGGGAAAATGAAAAAAGCCAAAGAAATCCAGGGTGGATACATATAGAAATAAGGGTGTACACTAGCCCTGGAGACAAAA
>WSYQ01001199.1:0-23340 GCA_011426435.1 Lysiphlebus fabarum
ATCAAATCATGAAATTGTCCATGAACATCACCGCATACTGTGACTGGACATTTAACTTCCTGTACATTTGATTCTTTTGCAAGGATTTCCTTAGCCTGTAATATTAATTATTATATATTCATTTTTATTTTAATTTCATTGTTATTACCAATAATAAAATCAATATATAAAATATTAATTTGTAATGTGTGCGCATCACACATTTACTTTATTACTTACTCACTCTTAAAATGTATCGAGTGATGACATAAATAATATTTAATTAAAATACAACCTTTCAGTGAGTAAGTAAATTATTATTACAATTTTCATCTGATTTACAAAATAAAAAAATAAAAAATATCGTTATTAATTTATTTGTTTTTCTTTTTTATTTAAATTATTAAATATTATCTGATAATTATTTTATTTTGTAATCAAAATAAAATGATTTTCAAGTTTTTAATTTGAGTTTGTCATTAAAGTCATTAAAATTTTATTGAAAACCAAACAACAACGCAACATCATGCAATATATATTTATATATTTGATTCACGACAAATGTATATTTAAATTTTACCTGTTGCTATGTAATAAACAACATATTTTTTATATAAAAAATCATAATTTATATACAAAAAAAAAAATAAAATAAAAGAATGAAAAAAAAAACATATTTAAGGAGCAAAAAAATAAAAATAAATAATTCATTTTATATATTGTTTTAAAAATCTCGAGAAAAACAAAAAAATATCCTTGAATATTTGGACATATATAATACGATTATTATTCAAATATAAAATTTATATTTATTTATTTATTAAATAAATAACATAAATACGTGGTCCAAAGACGTATCTATGAATCACATCATGTATGTGTTGTACGTTTTCTTGGCACACAGATACACACAATTACAAATAAAAAAAAAATTTAACGATAAAAAAAAAAAAGGAAAAAAAAAGGAAAACATTAGTTCAATAAATAATAAATAAATAATCATACAAAATAAAAAACAATTTGTTGGTATTTCAAGTGTCAAAATACATGATTAACAATGTATTAACATGACATATACCAACCAGTTAATATAAAAAAAAAAAGAAAAAAAAAAGTCGCCACTTGAGCTCATGTAAAGCACACATTTCATCAGGTACCGCCAGAGAGCAAAACTCATGAGTTGAGAACAATATTTAGCAGGAATATTCATATCAAAATAATGCCACTAAAATTTATAATAAATATATAATAATAATTATCATTATAAATAATTAATTATTTACCTTATCGCAAAGAGTTTTAACTTGGCTTTCAGTAAGTTGTTTGCAGTCATTTAACTGCTCTATCCATTGGTCAAGCTCCTTGAGTGACGCCTTTTCTTCCATCGTTATTTACCACTGATTATAACTTTTTTTTTTTCTTGTTTTTTTTTTTTTTTATATTCTGTAAACTTTTTTTTAATTTTTCTTATTTTAATTGTATTTTAAATATTATTTTATTTGTTGTATTATTAACACTCAGCATATGTATCTAATGGTTAAGTAATATATGATTATTATTTTGTATATTAATTTATTAATTAAATCATTTATATTTTTATTTTTTAATGATAATTAACAAACACACACAATATATATATCCCCAATCGAGGGAAATATATTCTTCAAAATGGCCGAGTTAACGAGAGAGAGTGTGTCTGTCGGTTGAACTGTCGGTCTTTGCTGCTGCTGTTGCGACTTGCGCCGCTACGGCTGACGTCACGCGCAGTTAAAGGATATATCTATCTATTTTTTTTTTTTTTTCTTAATTATTATGATTATTTACTTTTTTCGTTTTTATAAACCTTGTAGGTGCTGCCGTCTATTGCGATTATTTATTGATATATATAAAACAACGTGTGTGTGTGTGTGTGTGTGTTTACCATTTTGTTTGCCATATGTTTATTTTCTCTCTCTATTTGTTGATAGTTTTTGGCCAATTGGAGAGCAGTTACATGGGAATGTAACCAATAATGAGTCTTTTTATTGTCGTGCGTTGAAAATGCTTGACGATAATTTATACATAAAATAATAATAATAATATCTAATTGTTTATATTTACTCTTAAATGCTATCGAACATTTTCATCAATAATTGCATTTTTTTGTATGTGTCATTTGTTTGTTAATGTTTTTTTTTTATTGATAAAGTGTGATTTACAAATATATTTATCAATAGTTATATAAAATAGAGATGATAATATATTTTTATGAGTTATATTTTATAATAATATTTTTATATGAGTCATCTAATCAGCTGATAAGTAATTTAATGCTTAAAATATGAATGGATTTTTATTGACGATGTCGTTATTGGCAAATAAAACGGGTAACCCGTATAAATCAGTATAAATAACATAAATATATAGTAATATACAGGCATAAGTTACCAAACGATGAGAAATTTCCCTACATTAAATGTTTCTTTCCACCGTCATCGCATGCATATTTAACATAAAAACACTGAAATAGAATATTTACATTTTTAAGAAATTTTATTTCTTTATTTATTAAAAATACAAGTTATACGTATTATATATTACTTTTTTAGTATTATTATTATTACTATATATTTTATATTTTTTTATGACAATTAAAGCAAAACCATTCTTTTGGAGCTTTTTTTATTTTGACACATGATAAATGGTACCATGTCAGACATCCATCACATTCCAAACTTTGTTCTCCTATTGGAGATGAACAAATACTGCAAGTCCAAGGACCCAATGAACGTTTTGTTTGAATAATTTTTTTAAGATATTGAAAAGCATCTGGATCAAAAAATGGCTCTAATTTTTTTATTAAATAGTCGCTAACACCATCACTGGCAATAGCATCAGGTACATTGTCTGTCAAGTGATTTATGTCAGTAATTGATACAACGTATTCTCCATTTAAAATACTTTCCACTATATGTTCTTTCAATTGAATCCATTGTAAAAATTTTCTCATTTTACAACCCAATTTATTTCTTGAGAATTTAACCAGAGGCAATTTATGAGCATGAGGAAGACCAATTGGTTTAGATGATAAATCGTGTGGATGTCTTTTTGTTTTTACTGGAATAACATTTAAATCATGTATTGTATTACTGGGTGATAATATTAAAGTTGAAATATTGTCAGAGATAGTTTTATTTTTATCAACATTACTTGCACCTGAATCACATTCAATACTTAGTTTTTGGATTGCAATTATTTCATCCAGAGATATATTATGAGTTTTATTCATCAATGATTCATTTTCATGTAGTGGAATAATGACATCACTTGTTGTTGTTGAACTATTGTCATTTTTTAAGTTTATATTTATTTGATTATTTGCATATTGATCACAAGAATTATTTAATAATATTTGGTTTAAATTTTCTACATTACTTAGTTCTGCATTCTCATTATTATTTACATCTTGAGTCTCATGCATTGAAATAACATATGATATTAAATCTAACCCATCAGAAATATTTGTGTCAGATATTATTGAATTTTTAGCAACTTCAACATCATTAATATGAATAGTTTGTTTGTTTGTTATTGTTGATGTGTTTGTATTCATACAAAGATTCTCAATAATTATATTATTTAGTTTATCATGTTCTCCATCTTTTTCTTCATATTTGTTACCACTTGGTGCCTTATTAACTCTAAATATTGTAGAAAATGAATCATTCGTTTCATAAGCTGGAAAATCATCAAGCATCATATTAAAGACTGACATTTTAGAAATATAATCAGCCTGTGATGATTGATATAAATTTAATCGGATACGATTCAACACTAATGAATTATTTTCATTTGTATTTTTAAAATCTGCAGGTTCATCATGAAAGGCATTTGAATACACTTGGATCGTTGATTTATCAGGTATTATCAATTCTTTTTTTTTCAGACCCGATAACTCCTTATGATTCTGTAATTTAAAAAAAAATATGTACAGTAAAATGTTATTATTTATACAGCAAAAAAAAAAAAATTTTTTTAAATATAACTAGCATGAACCATAAGATTTTTGATAAAATATGCAATACTAACATCATTTAGTTCATGATTATGATCTAAACACATTGAAGTAACAGACAATACTTGATTTTCTTTTTTAGCTCGGAATGTAATTGAAGCTGGACATCCAGTTTTTTCTAATCTGGAATTAAAAATTGGTTGGACTTGGTTGATTTCATAAGTAAATAAATATCTTCATACACATTCGCGATTGATGTGTACTCATTACCAACAAATAAAATGTTATTATGCCCATTTTTATAGCTTTCCATTGTATAATATAATTATTTTAACAACAATGATGTTAATAATACCAAAACGTTAAAAATTATAAAGAAAAAACATATACAATTTGTTTTTTTTTTTTCCCAAGAATCTTAAGCTTACAATGTTATTATAGAGGACTCTGTCAAGTGAAGTTAGCATAAAAAAGACGCGAAACGGCGTCTCTCTCTTTCTCTCTCTCATGTATTGAATGCCATATAAATAGCTGCTTCTATTTATATGGTAATACTTTTAAAATTAAACAGATGATTATTCAGCTGAACATATACAATAATTAAATAAAATATACGGGTGTAAAATATACGGGTTTGAAATCTACGGGTTTGAAATATACGGGTTTGAAATATACGGGTTTGAAATATACGGGTTTGAAATATACGGGTTTGAAATCTACGGGTTTGAAATATACGGGTTTGAAATCTACGGGTTTGAAATATACGGGTTTGAAATATACGGGTTTGAAATCTACGGGTTTGAAATATACGGGTTTGAAATCTACGGGTTTGAAATATACGGGTTTGAAATATACGGGTTTGAAATCTACGGGTTTGAAATATACGGGTTTGAAATATACGGGTTTGAAATCTACGGGTTTGAAATATACGGGTTTGAAATCTACGGGTTTGAAATATACGGGTTTGAAATATACGGGTTTGAAATATACGGGTTTGAAATATACGGGTTTGAAATATACGGGTTTGAAATCTACGGGTTTGAAATATACGGGTTTGAAATATACGGGTTTGAAATATACGGGTTTGAAATATACGGGTTTGAAATATACGGGTTTGAAATATACGGGTTTGAAATCTACGGGTTTGAAATATACGGGTTTGAAATATACGGGTTTGAAATATACGGGTTTGAAATATACGGGTTTGAAATATACGGGTTTGAAATCTACGGGTTTGAAATATACGGGTTTGAAATATACGGGTTTGAAATATACGGGTTTGAAATATACGGGTTTGAAATATACGGGTTTGAAATATACGGGTTTGAAATATACGGGTTTGAAATCTACGGGTTTGAAATATACGGGTTTGAAATATACGGGTTTGAAATATACGGGTTTGAAATATACGGGTTTGAAATATACGGGTTTGAAATCTACGGGTTTGAAATATACGGGTTTGAAATATACGGGTTTGAAATATACGGGTTTGAAATATACGGGTTTGAAATATACGGGTTTGAAATATACGGGTTTGAAATATACGGGTTTGAAATATACGGGTTTGAAATATACGGGTTTGAAATATACGGGTTTGAAATATACGGGTTTGAAATATACGGGTTTGAAATATACGGGTTTGAAATATACGGGTTTGAAATATACGGGTTTGAAATATACGGGTTTGAAATATACGGGTTTGAAATTATTGAGTTATGTTCGCCTAGTATTATGGCCAGTTTTTCCATTAAATTTCAAAAGTCGCAGGGCAGGAAAACTTGTTTTTAACTTGGCCGAAAAAAAATGTATAAGCAGTCTTGAATACCTCTTTCCGAGTTATGTTTGCCTAGTATTATCCGCTCTTTTTTCAATAAATTTCAAAAGTCGCAGGGCAGGAAAACTTGTTTTTAACTTGGTCGGGAAAAAATGTATAAGCAGTTCTGAATACCTCTTCCCAAGTTATGTTCGCCTAGTATTATGGCCAGTTTTTTAAATAAATTTCAAAAGTCGCAGGGCAGGAAAACTTGTTTTTAACTTGGTCGGGAAAAAATGTATAAGCAGTTCTGAATACCTCTTCCCAAGTTATGTTCGCCTAGTATTATAGCCAGTTTTTTAAATAAATTTCAAAAGTCGCAGGGCAGGAAAACTTGTTTTTAACTTGGTCGGGAAAAAATGTATAAGCAGTTCTGAATACCTCTTCTCAAGTTATGTTCGCCTAATATTATGGCCAGTTTTTTAAATAAATTTCAAAAGTCGCAGGGCAGGAAAACTTGTTTTTAACTTGGTCGGGAAAAAATGTATAAGCAGTTCTGAATACCTCTTCCCAAGTTATGTTCGCCTAGTATTATGGCCAGTTTTTTAAATAAATTTCAAAAGTCGCAGGGCAGGAAAACTTGTTTTTAACTTGGTCGGGAAAAAATGTATAAGCAGTTCTGAATACCTCTTCTCAAGTTATGTTCGCCTAATATTATGGCCAGTTTTTTAAATAAATTTCAAAAGTCGCAGGGCAGGAAAACTTGTTTTTAACTTGGTCGGGAAAAAATGTATAAGCAGTTCTGAATACCTCTTCCCAAGTTATGTTCGCCTAATATTATGGCCAGTTTTTTAAATAAATTTCAAAAGTCGCAGGGCAGGAAAACTTGTTTTTAACTTGGTCGGGAAAAAATGTATAAGCAGTTCTGAATACCTCTTTCCGAGTTATGTTTGCCTAGTATTATCCGCTCTTTTTTCAATAAATTTCAAAAGTCGCAGGGCAGGAAAACTTGTTTTTAACTTGGTCGGGAAAAAATGTATAAGCAGTTCTGAATACCTCTTTCCGAGTTATGTTTGCCTAGTATTATCCGCTCTTTTTTCAATAAATTTCAAAAGTCGCAGGGCAGGAAAACTTGTTTTTAACTTGGTCGGGAAAAAATGTATAAGCAGTTCTGAATACCTCTTTCCGAGTTATGTTTGCCTAGTATTATCCGCTCTTTTTTCAATAAATTTCAAAAGTCGCAGGGCAGGAAAACTTGTTTTTAACTTGGTCGGGAAAAAATGTATAAGCAGTTCTGAATACCTCTTCCCAAGTTATGTTCGCCTAGTATTATAGCCAGTATTTTAAATGAATTTCAAAAGTCGCAGGGCAGGAAAACTTGTTTTTAACTTGGTCGGGAAAAAATGTATAAGCAGTTCTGAATACCTCTTCTCAAGTTATGTTCGCCTAATATTATGGCCAGTTTTTTAAATAAATTTCAAAAGTCGCAGGGCAGGAAAACTTGTTTTTAACTTGGCCGGGAAAAAATGTATAAGCAGTTCTGAATACCTCTTCCCAAGTTATGTTCGCCTACTATTATGGCCAGTTTTTTAAATAAATTTCAAAAGTCGCAGGGCAGGAAAACTTGTTTTTAACTTGGTCGGGAAAAAATGTATAAGCAGTTCTGAATACCTCTTCCCAAGTTATGTTCGCCTAGTATTATGGCCAGTTTTTTAAATAAATTTCAAAAGTCGCAGGGCAGGAAAACTTGTTTTTAACTTGGTCGGGAAAAAATGTATAAGCAGTTCTGAATACCTCTTCCCAAGTTATGTTCGCCTAATATTATGGCCAGTTTTTTAAATAAATTTCAAAAGTCGCAGGGCAGGAAAACTTGTTTTTAACTTGGTCGGGAAAAAATGTATAAGCAGTTCTGAATACCTCTTTCCGAGTTATGTTTGCCTAGTATTATCCGCTCTTTTTTCAATAAATTTCAAAAGTCGCAGGGCAGGAAAACTTGTTTTTAACTTGGTCGGGAAAAAATGTATAAGCAGTTCTGAATACCTCTTCCCAAGTTATGTTCGCCTAGTATTATAGCCAGTATTTTAAATGAATTTCAAAAGTCGCAGGGCAGGAAAACTTGTTTTTAACTTGGTCGGGAAAAAATGTATAAGCAGTTCTGAATACCTCTTCTCAAGTTATGTTCGCCTAATATTATGGCCAGTTTTTTAAATAAATTTCAAAAGTCGCAGGGCAGGAAAACTTGTTTTTAACTTGGCCGAGAAAAAATGTATAAGCAGTTCTGAATACCTCTTCCCAAGTTATGTTCGCCTACTATTATGGCCAGTTTTTTCAATAAATTTCAAAAGTCGCAGGGCAGGAAAACTTGTTTTTAACTTGGTCGGGAAAAAATGTATAAGCAGTTCTGAATACCTCTTCCCAAGTTATGTTCGCCTAGTATTATGGCCAGTTTTTTAAATAAATTTCAAAAGTCGCAGGGCAGGAAAACTTGTTTTTAACTTGGTCGGGAAAAAATGTATAAGCAGTTCTGAATACCTCTTCCCAAGTTATGTTCGCCTAGTATTATGGCCAGTTTTTTCAATAAATTTCAAAAGTCGCAGGGCAGGAAAACTTGTTTTTAACTTGGTCGGGAAAAAATGTATAAGCAGTTCTGAATACCTCTTCCCAAGTTATGTTCGCCTAGTATTATGGCCAGTTTTTTAAATAAATTTCAAAAGTCGCAGGGCAGGAAAACTTGTTTTTAACTTGGTCGGGAAAAAATGTATAAGCAGTTCTGAATACCTCTTTCCGAGTTATGTTTGCCTAGTATTATCCGCTCTTTTTTCAATAAATTTCAAAAGTCGCAGGGCAGGAAAACTTGTTTTTAACTTGGTCGGGAAAAAATGTATAAGCAGTTCTGAATACCTCTTTCCGAGTTATGTTCGCCTAGTATTATCCGCTCTTTTTTCAATAAATTTCAAAAGTCGCAGGGCAGGAAAACTTGTTTTTAACTTGGTCGGGAAAAAATGTATAAGCAGTTCTGAATACCTCTTCCCAAGTTATGTTCGCCTAGTATTATGGCCAGTTTTTTAAATAAATTTCAAAAGTCGCAGGGCAGGAAAACTTGTTTTTAACTTGGTCGGGAAAAAATGTATAAGCAGTTCTGAATACCTCTTCCCAAGTTATGTTCGCCTAGTATTATGGCCAGTTTTTTAAATAAATTTCAAAAGTCGCAGGGCAGGAAAACTTGTTTTTAACTTGGTCGGGAAAAAATGTATAAGCAGTTCTGAATACCTCTTCCCAAGTTATGTTCGCCTAATATTATGGCCAGTTTTTTAAATAAATTTCAAAAGTCGCAGGGCAGGAAAACTTGTTTTTAACTTGGTCGGGAAAAAATTTATAAGCAGTTCTGAATACCTCTTTCCGAGTTATGTTTGCCTAGTATTATCCGCTCTTTTTTCAATAAATTTCAAAAGTCGCAGGGCAGGAAAACTTGTTTTTAACTTGGTCGGGAAAAAATGTATAAGCAGTTCTGAATACCTCTTTCCGAGTTATGTTTGCCTAGTATTATCCGCTCTTTTTTCAATAAATTTCAAAAGTCGCAGGGCAGGAAAACTTGTTTTTAACTTGGTCGGGAAAAAATGTATAAGCAGTTCTGAATACCTCTTCCCAAGTTATGTTCGCCTAGTATTATGGCCAGTTTTTTAAATAAATTTCAAAAGTCGCAGGGCAGGAAAACTTGTTTTTAACTTGGTCGGGAAAAAATGTATAAGCAGTTCTGAATACCTCTTTCCGAGTTATGTTTGCCTAGTATTATCCGCTCTTTTTTCAATAAATTTCAAAAGTCGCAGGGCAGGAAAACTTGTTTTTAACTTGGTCGGGAAAAAATGTATAAGCAGTTCTGAATACCTCTTCCCAAGTTATGTTCGCCTAGTATTATGGCCAGTTTTTTAAATAAATTTCAAAAGTCGCAGGGCAGGAAAACTTGTTTTTAACTTGGTCGGGAAAAAATGTATAAGCAGTTCTGAATACCTCTTTCCGAGTTATGTTTGCCTAGTATTATCCGCTCTTTTTTCAATAAATTTCAAAAGTCGCAGGGCAGGAAAACTTGTTTTTAACTTGGTCGGGAAAAAATGTATAAGCAGTTCTGAATACCTCTTCCCAAGTTATGTTCGCCTAGTATTATAGCCAGTTTTTTAAATAAATTTCAAAAGTCGCAGGGCAGGAAAACTTGTTTTTAACTTGGTCGGGAAAAAATGTATAAGCAGTTCTGAATACCTCTTCTCAAGTTATG
The DNA here is from genome assembly GCA_011426435.1 of Lysiphlebus fabarum. Lineage (NCBI taxonomy): Eukaryota > Metazoa > Arthropoda > Insecta > Hymenoptera > Braconidae > Lysiphlebus > Lysiphlebus fabarum. The sequence goes on from WSYQ01001199.1 coordinate 9,997, forward strand.
TTCGCCTAATATTATGGCCAGTTTTTTAAATAAATTTCAAAAGTCGCAGGGCAGGAAAACTTGTTTTTAACTTGGTCGGGAAAAAATGTATAAGCAGTTCTGAATACCTCTTCCCAAGTTATGTTCGCCTAATATTATGGCCAGTTTTTTAAATAAATTTCAAAAGTCGCAGGGCAGGAAAACTTGTTTTTAACTTGGTCGGGAAAAAATGTATAAGCAGTTCTGAATACCTCTTTCCGAGTTATGTTTGCCTAGTATTATCCGCTCTTTTTTCAATAAATTTCAAAAGTCGCAGGGCAGGAAAACTTGTTTTTAACTTGGTCGGGAAAAAATGTATAAGCAGTTCTGAATACCTCTTTCCGAGTTATGTTTGCCTAGTATTATCCGCTCTTTTTTCAATAAATTTCAAAAGTCGCAGGGCAGGAAAACTTGTTTTTAACTTGGTCGGGAAAAAATGTATAAGCAGTTCTGAATACCTCTTCCCAAGTTATGTTCGCCTAGTATTATAGCCAGTTTTTTAAATAAATTTCAAAAGTCGCAGGGCAGGAAAACTTGTTTTTAACTTGGTCGGGAAAAAATGTATAAGCAGTTCTGAATACCTCTTTCCGAGTTATGTTTGCCTAGTATTATCCGCTCTTTTTTCAATAAATTTCAAAAGTCGCAGGGCAGGAAAACTTGTTTTTAACTTGGTCGGGAAAAAATGTATAAGCAGTTCTGAATACCTCTTTCCGAGTTATGTTTGCCTAGTATTATCCGCTCTTTTTTCAATAAATTTCAAAAGTCGCAGGGCAGGAAAACTTGTTTTTAACTTGGTCGGGAAAAAATGTATAAGCAGTTCTGAATACCTCTTCCCAAGTTATGTTCGCCTAGTATTATAGCCAGTATTTTAAATGAATTTCAAAAGTCGCAGGGCAGGAAAACTTGTTTTTAACTTGGTCGGGAAAAAATGTATAAGCAGTTCTGAATACCTCTTCTCAAGTTATGTTCGCCTAATATTATGGCCAGTTTTTTAAATAAATTTCAAAAGTCGCAGGGCAGGAAAACTTGTTTTTAACTTGGCCGAGAAAAAATGTATAAGCAGTTCTGAATACCTCTTCCCAAGTTATGTTCGCCTACTATTATGGCCAGTTTTTTCAATAAATTTCAAAAGTCGCAGGGCAGGAAAACTTGTTTTTAACTTGGTCGGGAAAAAATGTATAAGCAGTTCTGAATACCTCTTCCCAAGTTATGTTCGCCTAGTATTATGGCCAGTTTTTTAAATAAATTTCAAAAGTCGCAGGGCAGGAAAACTTGTTTTTAACTTGGTCGGGAAAAAATGTATAAGCAGTTCTGAATACCTCTTCCCAAGTTATGTTCGCCTAATATTATGGCCAGTTTTTTAAATAAATTTCAAAAGTCGCAGGGCAGGAAAACTTGTTTTTAACTTGGTCGGGAAAAAATGTATAAGCAGTTCTGAATACCTCTTTCCGAGTTATGTTTGCCTAGTATTATCCGCTCTTTTTTCAATAAATTTCAAAAGTCGCAGGGCAGGAAAACTTGTTTTTAACTTGGTCGGGAAAAAATGTATAAGCAGTTCTGAATACCTCTTCCCAAGTTATGTTCGCCTAGTATTATAGCCAGTATTTTAAATGAATTTCAAAAGTCGCAGGGCAGGAAAACTTGTTTTTAACTTGGTCGGGAAAAAATGTATAAGCAGTTCTGAATACCTCTTCTCAAGTTATGTTCGCCTAATATTATGGCCAGTTTTTTAAATAAATTTCAAAAGTCGCAGGGCAGGAAAACTTGTTTTTAACTTGGCCGGAAAAAATGTATAAGCAGTTCTGAATACCTCTTCCCAAGTTATGTTCGCCTAGTATTATGGCCAGTTTTTTCAATAAATTTCAAAAGTCGCAGGGCAGGAAAACTTGTTTTTAACTTGGTCGGGAAAAAATGTATAAGCAGTTCTGAATACCTCTTCCCAAGTTATGTTCGCCTAGTATTATGGCCAGTTTTTTAAATAAATTTCAAAAGTCGCAGGGCAGGAAAACTTGTTTTTAACTTGGTCGGGAAAAAATGTATAAGCAGTTCTGAATACCTCTTCCCAAGTTATGTTCGCCTAGTATTATGGCCAGTTTTTTCAATAAATTTCAAAAGTCGCAGGGCAGGAAAACTTGTTTTTAACTTGGTCGGGAAAAAATGTATAAGCAGTTCTGAATACCTCTTCCCAAGTTATGTTCGCCTAGTATTATGGCCAGTTTTTTAAATAAATTTCAAAAGTCGCAGGGCAGGAAAACTTGTTTTTAACTTGGTCGGGAAAAAATGTATAAGCAGTTCTGAATACCTCTTTCCGAGTTATGTTTGCCTAGTATTATCCGCTCTTTTTTCAATAAATTTCAAAAGTCGCAGGGCAGGAAAACTTGTTTTTAACTTGGTCGGGAAAAAATGTATAAGCAGTTCTGAATACCTCTTCCCAAGTTATGTTCGCCTAGTATTATAGCCAGTTTTTTAAATAAATTTCAAAAGTCGCAGGGCAGGAAAACTTGTTTTTAACTTGGTCGGGAAAAAATGTATAAGCAGTTCTGAATACCTCTTCTCAAGTTATGTTCGCCTAATATTATGGCCAGTTTTTTAAATAAATTTCAAAAGTCGCAGGGCAGGAAAACTTGTTTTTAACTTGGTCGGGAAAAAATGTATAAGCAGTTCTGAATACCTCTTCCCAAGTTATGTTCGCCTAATATTATGGCCAGTTTTTTAAATAAATTTCAAAAGTCGCAGGGCAGGAAAACTTGTTTTTAACTTGGTCGGGAAAAAATGTATAAGCAGTTCTGAATACCTCTTCCCAAGTTATGTTCGCCTAGTATTATGGCCAGTTTTTTAAATAAATTTCAAAAGTCGCAGGGCAGGAAAACTTGTTTTTAACTTGGTCGGGAAAAAATGTATAAGCAGTTCTGAATACCTCTTTCCGAGTTATGTTTGCCTAGTATTATCCGCTCTTTTTTCAATAAATTTCAAAAGTCGCAGGGCAGGAAAACTTGTTTTTAACTTGGTCGGGAAAAAATGTATAAGCAGTTCTGAATACCTCTTCCCAAGTTATGTTCGCCTAGTATTATAGCCAGTTTTTTAAATAAATTTCAAAAGTCGCAGGGCAGGAAAACTTGTTTTTAACTTGGTCGGGAAAAAATGTATAAGCAGTTCTGAATACCTCTTCCCAAGTTATGTTCGCCTAGTATTATGGCCAGTTTTTTAAATAAATTTCAAAAGTCGCAGGGCAGGAAAACTTGTTTTTAACTTGGTCGGGAAAAAATGTATAAGCAGTTCTGAATACCTCTTTCCGAGTTATGTTTGCCTAGTATTATCCGCTCTTTTTTCAATAAATTTCAAAAGTCGCAGGGCAGGAAAACTTGTTTTTAACTTGGTCGGGAAAAAATGTATAAGCAGTTCTGAATACCTCTTCCCAAGTTATGTTCGCCTAGTATTATAGCCAGTTTTTTAAATAAATTTCAAAAGTCGCAGGGCAGGAAAACTTGTTTTTAACTTGGTCGGGAAAAAATGTATAAGCAGTTCTGAATACCTCTTCTCAAGTTATGTTCGCCTAATATTATGGCCAGTTTTTTAAATAAATTTCAAAAGTCGCAGGGCAGGAAAACTTGTTTTTAACTTGGTCGGGAAAAAATGTATAAGCAGTTCTGAATACCTCTTCCCAAGTTATGTTCGCCTAATATTATGGCCAGTTTTTTAAATAAATTTCAAAAGTCGCAGGGCAGGAAAACTTGTTTTTAACTTGGTCGGGAAAAAATGTATAAGCAGTTCTGAATACCTCTTTCCGAGTTATGTTTGCCTAGTATTATCCGCTCTTTTTTCAATAAATTTCAAAAGTCGCAGGGCAGGAAAACTTGTTTTTAACTTGGTCGGGAAAAAATGTATAAGCAGTTCTGAATACCTCTTTCCGAGTTATGTTTGCCTAGTATTATCCGCTCTTTTTTCAATAAATTTCAAAAGTCGCAGGGCAGGAAAACTTGTTTTTAACTTGGTCGGGAAAAAATGTATAAGCAGTTCTGAATACCTCTTCCCAAGTTATGTTCGCCTAGTATTATGGCCAGTTTTTTAAATAAATTTCAAAAGTCGCAGGGCAGGAAAACTTGTTTTTAACTTGGTCGGGAAAAAATGTATAAGCAGTTCTGAATACCTCTTCCCAAGTTATGTTCGCCTAGTATTATGGCCAGTTTTTTAAATAAATTTCAAAAGTCGCAGGGCAGGAAAACTTGTTTTTAACTTGGTCGGGAAAAAATGTATAAGCAGTTCTGAATACCTCTTTCCGAGTTATGTTTGCCTAGTATTATCCGCTCTTTTTTCAATAAATTTCAAAAGTCGCAGGGCAGGAAAACTTGTTTTTAACTTGGTCGGGAAAAAATGTATAAGCAGTTCTGAATACCTCTTCCCAAGTTATGTTCGCCTAGTATTATAGCCAGTTTTTTAAATAAATTTCAAAAGTCGCAGGGCAGGAAAACTTGTTTTTAACTTGGTCGGGAAAAAATGTATAAGCAGTTCTGAATACCTCTTCTCAAGTTATGTTCGCCTAATATTATGGCCAGTTTTTTAAATAAATTTCAAAAGTCGCAGGGCAGGAAAACTTGTTTTTAACTTGGTCGGGAAAAAATGTATAAGCAGTTCTGAATACCTCTTCCCAAGTTATGTTCGCCTAATATTATGGCCAGTTTTTTAAATAAATTTCAAAAGTCGCAGGGCAGGAAAACTTGTTTTTAACTTGGTCGGGAAAAAATTTATAAGCAGTTCTGAATACCTCTTTCCGAGTTATGTTTGCCTAGTATTATCCGCTCTTTTTTCAATAAATTTCAAAAGTCGCAGGGCAGGAAAACTTGTTTTTAACTTGGTCGGGAAAAAATGTATAAGCAGTTCTGAATACCTCTTCCCAAGTTATGTTCGCCTAGTATTATGGCCAGTTTTTTAAATAAATTTCAAAAGTCGCAGGGCAGGAAAACTTGTTTTTAACTTGGTCGGGAAAAAATGTATAAGCAGTTCTGAATACCTCTTTCCGAGTTATGTTTGCCTAGTATTATCCGCTCTTTTTTCAATAAATTTCAAAAGTCGCAGGGCAGGAAAACTTGTTTTTAACTTGGTCGGGAAAAAATGTATAAGCAGTTCTGAATACCTCTTCCCAAGTTATGTTCGCCTAGTATTATGGCCAGTTTTTTAAATAAATTTCAAAAGTCGCAGGGCAGGAAAACTTGTTTTTAACTTGGTCGGGAAAAAATGTATAAGCAGTTCTGAATACCTCTTTCCGAGTTATGTTTGCCTAGTATTATCCGTTTTTTAATAAATTTCAAAAGTCGCAGGGCAGGAAAACTTGTTTTTAACTTGGTCGGGAAAAAATGTATAAGCAGTTCTGAATACCTCTTCCCAAGTTATGTTCGCCTAGTATTATGGCCAGTTTTTTAAATAAATTTCAAAAGTCGCAGGGCAGGAAAACTTGTTTTTAACTTGGTCGGGAAAAAATGTATAAGCAGTTCTGAATACCTCTTTCCGAGTTATGTTTGCCTAGTATTATCCGCTCTTTTTTCAATAAATTTCAAAAGTCGCAGGGCAGGAAAACTTGTTTTTAACTTGGTCGGGAAAAAATGTATAAGCAGTTCTGAATACCTCTTCCCAAGTTATGTTCGCCTAGTATTATAGCCAGTTTTTTAAATAAATTTCAAAAGTCGCAGGGCAGGAAAACTTGTTTTTAACTTGGTCGGGAAAAAATGTATAAGCAGTTCTGAATACCTCTTCCGAGTTATGTTTGCCTAGTATTATCCGCTCTTTTTTCAATAAATTTCAAAAGTCGCAGGGCAGGAAAACTTGTTTTTAACTTGGTCGGGAAAAAATGTATAAGCAGTTCTGAATACCTCTTCCCAAGTTATGTTCGCCTAGTATTATAGCCAGTTTTTTAAATAAATTTCAAAAGTCGCAGGGCAGGAAAACTTGTTTTTAACTTGGTCGGGAAAAAATGTATAAGCAGTTCTGAATACCTCTTCTCAAGTTATGTTCGCCTAATATTATGGCCAGTTTTTTAAATAAATTTCAAAAGTCGCAGGGCAGGAAAACTTGTTTTTAACTTGGTCGGGAAAAAATGTATAAGCAGTTCTGAATACCTCTTCCCAAGTTATGTTCGCCTAATATTATGGCCAGTTTTTTAAATAAATTTCAAAAGTCGCAGGGCAGGAAAACTTGTTTTTAACTTGGTCGGGAAAAAATGTATAAGCAGTTCTGAATACCTCTTCCCAGTTATGTTCGCCTAGTATTATGGCCAGTTTTTTAAATAAATTTCAAAAGTCGCAGGGCAGGAAAACTTGTTTTTAACTTGGTCGGGAAAAAATGTATAAGCAGTTCTGAATACCTCTTTCCGAGTTATGTTTGCCTAGTATTATCCGCTCTTTTTTCAATAAATTTCAAAAGTCGCAGGGCAGGAAAACTTGTTTTTAACTTGGTCGGGAAAAAATGTATAAGCAGTTCTGAATACCTCTTCCCAAGTTATGTTCGCCTAGTATTATAGCCAGTTTTTTAAATAAATTTCAAAAGTCGCAGGGCAGGAAAACTTGTTTTTAACTTGGTCGGGAAAAAATGTATAAGCAGTTCTGAATACCTCTTCCCAAGTTATGTTCGCCTAGTATTATGGCCAGTTTTTTAAATAAATTTCAAAAGTCGCAGGGCAGGAAAACTTGTTTTTAACTTGGTCGGGAAAAAATGTATAAGCAGTTCTGAATACCTCTTCCCAAGTTATGTTCGCCTAGTATTATGGCCAGTTTTTTAAATAAATTTCAAAAGTCGCAGGGCAGGAAAACTTGTTTTTAACTTGGTCGGGAAAAAATGTATAAGCAGTTCTGAATACCTCTTCCCAAGTTATGTTCGCCTAGTATTATGGCCAGTTTTTTAAATAAATTTCAAAAGTCGCAGGGCAGGAAAACTTGTTTTTAACTTGGTCGGGAAAAAATGTATAAGCAGTTCTGAATACCTCTTTCCGAGTTATGTTTGCCTAGTATTATCCGCTCTTTTTTCAATAAATTTCAAAAGTCGCAGGGCAGGAAAACTTGTTTTTAACTTGGTCGGGAAAAAATGTATAAGCAGTTCTGAATACCTCTTCCCAAGTTATGTTCGCCTAGTATTATGGCCAGTTTTTTAAATAAATTTCAAAAGTCGCAGGGCAGGAAAACTTGTTTTTAACTTGGTCGGGAAAAAATGTATAAGCAGTTCTGAATACCTCTTTCCGAGTTATGTTTGCCTAGTATTATCCGCTCTTTTTTCAATAAATTTCAAAAGTCGCAGGGCAGGAAAACTTGTTTTTAACTTGGTCGGGAAAAAATGTATAAGCAGTTCTGAATACCTCTTTCCGAGTTATGTTTGCCTAGTATTATCCGCTCTTTTTTCAATAAATTTCAAAAGTCGCAGGGCAGGAAAACTTGTTTTTAACTTGGTCGGGAAAAAATGTATAAGCAGTTCTGAATACCTCTTCCCAAGTTATGTTCGCCTAGTATTATGGCCAGTTTTTTAAATAAATTTCAAAAGTCGCAGGGCAGGAAAACTTGTTTTTAACTTGGTCGGGAAAAAATGTATAAGCAGTTCTGAATACCTCTTCCCAAGTTATGTTCGCCTAATATTATGGCCAGTTTTTTAAATAAATTTCAAAAGTCGCAGGGCAGGAAAACTTGTTTTTAACTTGGTCGGGAAAAAATGTATAAGCAGTTCTGAATACCTCTTTCCGAGTTATGTTTGCCTAGTATTATCCGCTCTTTTTTCAATAAATTTCAAAAGTCGCAGGGCAGGAAAACTTGTTTTTAACTTGGTCGGGAAAAAATGTATAAGCAGTTCTGAATACCTCTTCCCAAGTTATGTTCGCCTAGTATTATAGCCAGTTTTTTAAATAAATTTCAAAAGTCGCAGGGCAGGAAAACTTGTTTTTAACTTGGTCGGGAAAAAATGTATAAGCAGTTCTGAATACCTCTTTCCGAGTTATGTTTGCCTAGTATTATCCGCTCTTTTTTCAATAAATTTCAAAAGTCGCAGGGCAGGAAAACTTGTTTTTAACTTGGTCGGGAAAAAATGTATAAGCAGTTCTGAATACCTCTTCCCAAGTTATGTTCGCCTAGTATTATAGCCAGTTTTTTAAATAAATTTCAAAAGTCGCAGGGCAGGAAAACTTGTTTTTAACTTGGTCGGGAAAAAATGTATAAGCAGTTCTGAATACCTCTTCCCAAGTTATGTTCGCCTAGTATTATAGCCAGTTTTTTAAATAAATTTCAAAAGTCGCAGGGCAGGAAAACTTGTTTTTAACTTGGTCGGGAAAAAATGTATAAGCAGTTCTGAATACCTCTTTCCGAGTTATGTTTGCCTAGTATTATCCGCTCTTTTTTCAATAAATTTCAAAAGTCGCAGGGCAGGAAAACTTGTTTTTAACTTGGTCGGGAAAAAATGTATAAGCAGTTCTGAATACCTCTTCCCAAGTTATGTTCGCCTAGTATTATAGCCAGTTTTTTAAATAAATTTCAAAAGTCGCAGGGCAGGAAAACTTGTTTTTAACTTGGTCGGGAAAAAATGTATAAGCAGTTCTGAATACCTCTTCCTCAAGTTATGTTCGCCTAATATTATGGCCAGTTTTTTAAATAAATTTCAAAAGTCGCAGGGCAGGAAAACTTGTTTTTAACTTGGTCGGGAAAAAATGTATAAGCAGTTCTGAATACCTCTTCCCAAGTTATGTTCGCCTAATATTATGGCCAGTTTTTTAAATAAATTTCAAAAGTCGCAGGGCAGGAAAACTTGTTTTTAACTTGGTCGGGAAAAAATTTATAAGCAGTTCTGAATACCTCTTTCCGAGTTATGTTTGCCTAGTATTATCCGCTCTTTTTTCAATAAATTTCAAAAGTCGCAGGGCAGGAAAACTTGTTTTTAACTTGGTCGGGAAAAAATGTATAAGCAGTTCTGAATACCTCTTCCCAAGTTATGTTCGCCTAGTATTATGCCAGTTTTTAATAAATTTCAAAAGTCGCAGGGCAGGAAAACTTGTTTTTAACTTGGTCGGGAAAAAATGTATAAGCAGTTCTGAATACCTCTTTCCCAAGTTATGTTCGCCTAGTATTATCCGTTTTTCAATAAATTTCAAAAGTCGCAGGGCAGGAAAACTTGTTTTTAACTTGGTCGGGAAAAAATGTATAAGCAGTTCTGAATACCTCTTCCCAAGTTATGTTCGCCTAGTATTATGGCCAGTTTTTTAAATAAATTTCAAAAGTCGCAGGGCAGGAAAACTTGTTTTTAACTTGGTCGGAAAAAAATGTATAAGCAGTTCTGAATACCTCTTCCCAAGTTATGTTCGCCTAGTATTATGCCGCTCTTTTTTAAATAAATTTCAAAAGTCGCAGGGCAGGAAAACTTGTTTTTAACTTGGTCGGGAAAAAATGTATAAGCAGTTCTGAATACCTCTTTCCGAGTTATGTTTGCCTAGTATTATCCGCTCTTTTTTCAATAAATTTCAAAAGTCGCAGGGCAGGAAAACTTGTTTTTAACTTGGTCGGGAAAAAATGTATAAGCAGTTCTGAATACCTCTTTTCAAGTTATGATTGCCTAGTATTATGGCTAGTATTTTTTATAAATTTCAAAAGTCGCAGGGCAGGAAAACTTGTCAAAAATAGTCAACTCATTAGTTTTAATTACTCAAAATATTTATTTGTTTATAGTTTATTAATACATGGAATAATATTTTTAAATAAGCAATGAGTTGTTATAAAGCTAAAAAAAAAAAAAAAAAAAAAAAAAAAAAAACAAAAAAAAAAAAAAAAAAAAAAAAAAAAAAAAAACATATAATAACACATTACGCCCATTCATGAAATGATATAATTTTTGTTAAAAACACAATATCAATTTAAATTTTTTTAAATATACTTGACCAATTCACACAATTCATATAAATATAAATTTAAAAAATGTAGCTATTGATTTTGTGTATACAACGAATTTATCACAACTGTGATTTATTAATTAATGTACTTATTGATTTCCTTTTCAATTTTTAAAATGTACATTATATTCGAAACAGTAATGAAATACTTAATCAATTATTAAAATAAAAAGCTATTACTACCATGAGAACATGATACGTGTGATGTCTTTGTTATTTAATTAAATATTTCCAGTATAAAATACTCTGTTGATATACTTTAAGCATGTTTTGATAATTGTGGTTAACAAATATTTATAAAAACTAAATTTACAATAATCGTAGTGTATATTAAATGTTAAATAGAAATAATTTGTATTTTTATTTTTTTTTCCTTTAATTATTAAGTGTGTTGTTTGATTATTCATTATCAAATTTAAAAGCACAGCTTTATGTTATACATTAATAAACACTGATTGAAAATTCAAAGGCTTATTAATAATTTGTTCCACATATTTAAGGACATTATAATCTATCAATGTTTAATACAAAACAGCATTGTCTTTATTGATAATAAATAAGTATAAAATGGATTTTAAAAACCACTAATAACAATGCTGTTTTTTTCTGTGTTTTATTTTATTATTTTTTTTAATCTAAATAACATTAATCTTGTATATCTTATGAACAAGTGTTAATATTAAAATAATAGAAAATAATTATTGAAAATATTATTTTTAAACAAATAAATGTATTGGAAAAAAAATAAAATAAAAAAGAAAATTTATCTGCAAAGTGTTGCATCAAGTTGAGTCAACCATGGAATTAAAAGTTTCATTTTTCTTCGATAACTTGGATCTTTTGCAATTGGATTATGCTCCAAATAAACTGTTTGAAGATTTTTATTAGATTCCAAATTTCCAATTGTACTCCAATCTTCAATTTTATTGTTATTCATCTGAAAAATAATAAAATTATTTAAATTAATTTATTGATTTATATATATTTATTATTTTATTAATAAAATTACCCAGAGTTCCTCCAACAATTTCATATGACTTATTCCTTGAACAACAGATATTTGATTTTCAGCCAAATCTAATGTATTTAAATTTTGAAGTTTATCCAATCCTTCAATTGTTGTTAATCCATTTTCAGATAAATACAATTGTCCCAAATTAACTAAATTATCCAAATTTTCAATTTTTTGAATTCTGTTACTTTGAAGACTCAATACTTCTAAATTAACAAGATTATCTATGTTTTCAATTTTAGTTAATTTATTTTTAGCCAAAAAAATTTCTTTTAAATTTATTAAATTATCCAAATTTTCAATTTTTCTTATTTTATTATCACCAAGTTCTAAAAACATTAAATTTTTTAAATGTGATATATTTTCAATTTTATTTATTCTGTTTGATGAAAGAAATAATTTTTCCAAATTTATAAGTTTATCTAAATTTTCAATAGCTTTTATACGATTGAATGATATATCAAGTATCCTAAAAAATAAAAAAAAAAAAAAAAAAAAAAAACAATAATTAAAATAATTAGAAAATATTTTCTTATAAAATTTAAAAAAAATAATATTTAATATAAAATTATTACTTGAGATTAACAAGTGTATCCAAATTTTCAATAGTAGTAATTTGATTATCACGTATTTCAAGTTCAACAAGTGTTGTTAATGTTTCAAGATTTTCAAATTTTTTAATTAAATTCCATGTGAAACATAATTTTTTAATTTTTGTCAATGGTTCAAGATTTTCCAATTTTGAAAGTCTTGAATGATTCAAATCAAGTTCCTAATAGTATCATAATAAATACATCATAATTATAAACAACAATTAATTATTTTATTAATTTTATTTTTATTTTTAATAATAAAATAATGCTTACTTCAGTGTCAGGATCAATAATACATATTTTTTCAGCTTCTTCAATATCATCCTGTTTGTTCTCAGATTCAACATCAACAGATCCTTCACTCTTATCATCATCTATTTAAAATTTATAATAAAATAAACAATAGATATTATTATTAATACTTCTAACCTTATATTAAATTAATTATAATAATATTTATGTTGTTATTATATCAATGACATACCTAGTACAACTGATTTTTCACAAACATCTGTATTTTTTTCCATGATTAATTTTATATTTTAATAAACTTGATTGTTTCCACAGACAATTATTAATAATAGTATTTTTATTATTATTATTTTTGTTTTTGTATGACCTTTGATTGATTATTAAATGTTTAAGAATTAAAAGCAGCTGATTGCATGAGAGAGAGAGAGAATATAAAGGCTATTTTCGTGTAGCGATAACTTGTGTCGTCAGAGATAGAATTTGTAAACTCAGCTTAAGCTTTTTTTGGCGCGAACGTATCCTTCATTTTCAAATATTTATTTTTGAAAAATAAAATCAAAATGATCCCTGTAACATATTAAAATTTTATAATTAATAAAAATTAAATATTGTTAGAAATTAATAATTATTATCATAAAAAATTATCATCAAGTTTTAGGATTTATAAAATAAAACTGAAAAATAATAATTTTTAAAAGAAAGTTTATCATGTAAAAATTATTGATTAATATATGAAAAATTATTTTAAAAAATAAATAAAAATAATAAAGAGAAATGAAAATAAAAGTTGCTATTGCAAATGATACCTTTCTGCGCACTTTTCATGTTATCTTCTCATGTTATCTCCACCAGGAAATTGTTTGTACGACCGGATTTACTTGATCCAACCAAGAAGCTTGTTGCACAAATACCTTGCCATATCATCTATAAAAATAAATATAAATATAAAAAAAAATAAATAAACTTGATTTAATTATAATATTAATATAAATATATTAAAAATTTAAATCTATGAATTTATATTTTTTTGAAAATAATATTTAAATTTATTTATTCTAGTTTTTATTTTTTTTTTTTAAAAGATAAAAGATATTTACATTAAATAAATAAAAATTTTTTAGCCTCATTTAAACAATTCTATATATCATTTTATGAAGATAAAACAAGTAGTTGAAAAAATAAATAAAAAATAAGTGCATTTTTTTTTTTATTTTAACGCATGATCGCCCAATGGAACTTGGATGAATTTTATATATACATATATCCCTTATAGCTTAGATGTTGTTGTACCATATTTTAAACTGCAAATGCATATAGTTAAATATTTTTATCATAAAATTTATATTAAAATGTGGCTATGTATATATATTCTATTAGATTTCAGCCACATCTAGACATTGCATGTGGCTAATGTGGTTCTTTTTTTTATTTATTTTATTATTTATTTATTATTATTTTTTTTTTTTTTGAGAAAGGCGTATATATAATAATTTTTTTTATATATATAAATATAAAAAACTGGATTAATAAAATATTAAAATCAAATTTCTATGAAATTTTAATAA
>WSYQ01001200.1:0-20122 GCA_011426435.1 Lysiphlebus fabarum
GAAAAAATGTATAAGCAGTTCTGAATACCTCTTCCCAAGTTATGTTCGCCTAGTATTATGGCCAGTTTTTTCAATAAATTTCAAAAGTCGCAGGGCAGGAAAACTTGTTTTTAACTTGGTCGGGAAAAAATGTATAAGCAGTTCTGAATACCTCTTCCCAAGTTATGTTCGCCTAGTATTATGGCCAGTTTTTTAAATAAATTTCAAAAGTCGCAGGGCAGGAAAACTTGTTTTTAACTTGGTCGGGAAAAAATGTATAAGCAGTTCTGAATACCTCTTTCCGAGTTATGTTTGCCTAGTATTATCCGCTCTTTTTTCAATAAATTTCAAAAGTCGCAGGGCAGGAAAACTTGTTTTTAACTTGGTCGGGAAAAAATGTATAAGCAGTTCTGAATACCTCTTCCCAAGTTATGTTCGCCTAGTATTATAGCCAGTTTTTTAAATAAATTTCAAAAGTCGCAGGGCAGGAAAACTTGTTTTTAACTTGGTCGGGAAAAAATGTATAAGCAGTTCTGAATACCTCTTCTCAAGTTATGTTCGCCTAATATTATGGCCAGTTTTTTAAATAAATTTCAAAAGTCGCAGGGCAGGAAAACTTGTTTTTAACTTGGTCGGGAAAAAATGTATAAGCAGTTCTGAATACCTCTTCCCAAGTTATGTTCGCCTAATATTATGGCCAGTTTTTTAAATAAATTTCAAAAGTCGCAGGGCAGGAAAACTTGTTTTTAACTTGGTCGGGAAAAAATGTATAAGCAGTTCTGAATACCTCTTTCCTATGTTCGCCTAGTATTATGGCCAGTTTTTTAAATAAATTTCAAAAGTCGCAGGGCAGGAAAACTTGTTTTTAACTTGGTCGGGAAAAAATGTATAAGCAGTTCTGAATACCTCTTTCCGAGTTATGTTTGCCTAGTATTATCCGCTCTTTTTTCAATAAATTTCAAAAGTCGCAGGGCAGGAAAACTTGTTTTTAACTTGGTCGGGAAAAAATGTATAAGCAGTTCTGAATACCTCTTCCCAAGTTATGTTCGCCTAGTATTATAGCCAGTTTTTTAAATAAATTTCAAAAGTCGCAGGGCAGGAAAACTTGTTTTTAACTTGGTCGGGAAAAAATGTATAAGCAGTTCTGAATACCTCTTCCCAAGTTATGTTCGCCTAGTATTATGGCCAGTTTTTTAAATAAATTTCAAAAGTCGCAGGGCAGGAAAACTTGTTTTTAACTTGGTCGGGAAAAAATGTATAAGCAGTTCTGAATACCTCTTTCCGAGTTATGTTTGCCTAGTATTATCCGCTCTTTTTTCAATAAATTTCAAAAGTCGCAGGGCAGGAAAACTTGTTTTTAACTTGGTCGGGAAAAAATGTATAAGCAGTTCTGAATACCTCTTCCCAAGTTATGTTCGCCTAGTATTATAGCCAGTTTTTTAAATAAATTTCAAAAGTCGCAGGGCAGGAAAACTTGTTTTTAACTTGGTCGGGAAAAAATGTATAAGCAGTTCTGAATACCTCTTCTCAAGTTATGTTCGCCTAATATTATGGCCAGTTTTTTAAATAAATTTCAAAAGTCGCAGGGCAGGAAAACTTGTTTTTAACTTGGTCGGGAAAAAATGTATAAGCAGTTCTGAATACCTCTTCCCAAGTTATGTTCGCCTAATATTATGGCCAGTTTTTTAAATAAATTTCAAAAGTCGCAGGGCAGGAAAACTTGTTTTTAACTTGGTCGGGAAAAAATTTATAAGCAGTTCTGAATACCTCTTTCCGAGTTATGTTTGCCTAGTATTATCCGCTCTTTTTTCAATAAATTTCAAAAGTCGCAGGGCAGGAAAACTTGTTTTTAACTTGGTCGGGAAAAAATGTATAAGCAGTTCTGAATACCTCTTTCCGAGTTATGTTTGCCTAGTATTATCCGCTCTTTTTTCAATAAATTTCAAAAGTCGCAGGGCAGGAAAACTTGTTTTTAACTTGGTCGGGAAAAAATGTATAAGCAGTTCTGAATACCTCTTCCCAAGTTATGTTCGCCTAGTATTATGGCCAGTTTTTTAAATAAATTTCAAAAGTCGCAGGGCAGGAAAACTTGTTTTTAACTTGGTCGGGAAAAAATGTATAAGCAGTTCTGAATACCTCTTCCCAAGTTATGTTCGCCTAGTATTATGGCCAGTTTTTTAAATAAATTTCAAAAGTCGCAGGGCAGGAAAACTTGTTTTTAACTTGGTCGGGAAAAAATGTATAAGCAGTTCTGAATACCTCTTTCCGAGTTATGTTTGCCTAGTATTATCCGCTCTTTTTTCAATAAATTTCAAAAGTCGCAGGGCAGGAAAACTTGTTTTTAACTTGGTCGGGAAAAAATGTATAAGCAGTTCTGAATACCTCTTCCCAAGTTATGTTCGCCTAGTATTATAGCCAGTTTTTTAAATAAATTTCAAAAGTCGCAGGGCAGGAAAACTTGTTTTTAACTTGGTCGGGAAAAAATGTATAAGCAGTTCTGAATACCTCTTCTCAAGTTATGTTCGCCTAATATTATGGCCAGTTTTTTAAATAAATTTCAAAAGTCGCAGGGCAGGAAAACTTGTTTTTAACTTGGTCGGGAAAAAATGTATAAGCAGTTCTGAATACCTCTTCCCAAGTTATGTTCGCCTAATATTATGGCCAGTTTTTTAAATAAATTTCAAAAGTCGCAGGGCAGGAAAACTTGTTTTTAACTTGGTCGGGAAAAAATGTATAAGCAGTTCTGAATACCTCTTTCCGAGTTATGTTTGCCTAGTATTATCCGCTCTTTTTTCAATAAATTTCAAAAGTCGCAGGGCAGGAAAACTTGTTTTTAACTTGGTCGGGAAAAAATGTATAAGCAGTTCTGAATACCTCTTCCCAAGTTATGTTCGCCTAGTATTATGGCCAGTTTTTTAAATAAATTTCAAAAGTCGCAGGGCAGGAAAACTTGTTTTTAACTTGGTCGGGAAAAAATGTATAAGCAGTTCTGAATACCTCTTTCCGAGTTATGTTTGCCTAGTATTATCCGCTCTTTTTTCAATAAATTTCAAAAGTCGCAGGGCAGGAAAACTTGTTTTTAACTTGGTCGGGAAAAAATGTATAAGCAGTTCTGAATACCTCTTCCCAAGTTATGTTCGCCTAGTATTATGGCCAGTTTTTTAAATAAATTTCAAAAGTCGCAGGGCAGGAAAACTTGTTTTTAACTTGGTCGGGAAAAAATGTATAAGCAGTTCTGAATACCTCTTTCCGAGTTATGTTTGCCTAGTATTATCCGCTCTTTTTTCAATAAATTTCAAAAGTCGCAGGGCAGGAAAACTTGTTTTTAACTTGGTCGGGAAAAAATGTATAAGCAGTTCTGAATACCTCTTCCCAAGTTATGTTCGCCTAGTATTATGGCCAGTTTTTTAAATAAATTTCAAAAGTCGCAGGGCAGGAAAACTTGTTTTTAACTTGGTCGGGAAAAAATGTATAAGCAGTTCTGAATACCTCTTTCCGAGTTATGTTTGCCTAGTATTATCCGCTCTTTTTTCAATAAATTTCAAAAGTCGCAGGGCAGGAAAACTTGTTTTTAACTTGGTCGGGAAAAAATGTATAAGCAGTTCTGAATACCTCTTCCCAAGTTATGTTCGCCTAGTATTATAGCCAGTTTTTTAAATAAATTTCAAAAGTCGCAGGGCAGGAAAACTTGTTTTTAACTTGGTCGGGAAAAAATGTATAAGCAGTTCTGAATACCTCTTTCCGAGTTATGTTTGCCTAGTATTATCCGCTCTTTTTTCAATAAATTTCAAAAGTCGCAGGGCAGGAAAACTTGTTTTTAACTTGGTCGGGAAAAAATGTATAAGCAGTTCTGAATACCTCTTCCCAAGTTATGTTCGCCTAGTATTATAGCCAGTTTTTTAAATAAATTTCAAAAGTCGCAGGGCAGGAAAACTTGTTTTTAACTTGGTCGGGAAAAAATGTATAAGCAGTTCTGAATACCTCTTCTCAAGTTATGTTCGCCTAATATTATGGCCAGTTTTTTAAATAAATTTCAAAAGTCGCAGGGCAGGAAAACTTGTTTTTAACTTGGTCGGGAAAAAATGTATAAGCAGTTCTGAATACCTCTTCCCAAGTTATGTTCGCCTAATATTATGGCCAGTTTTTTAAATAAATTTCAAAAGTCGCAGGGCAGGAAAACTTGTTTTTAACTTGGTCGGGAAAAAATTATAAGCAGTTCTGAATACCTCTTTCCGAGTTATGTTTGCCTAGTATTATCCGCTCTTTTTTCAATAAATTTCAAAAGTCGCAGGGCAGGAAAACTTGTTTTTAACTTGGTCGGGAAAAAATGTATAAGCAGTTCTGAATACCTCTTTCCGAGTTATGTTTGCCTAGTATTATCCGCTCTTTTTTCAATAAATTTCAAAAGTCGCAGGGCAGGAAAACTTGTTTTTAACTTGGTCGGGAAAAAATGTATAAGCAGTTCTGAATACCTCTTCCCAAGTTATGTTCGCCTAGTATTATCCAGTTTTTTAAATAAATTTCAAAAGTCGCAGGGCAGGAAAACTTGTTTTTAACTTGGTCGGGAAAAAATGTATAAGCAGTTCTGAATACCTCTTTCCGAGTTATGTTTGCCTAGTATTATCCGCTCTTTTTTCAATAAATTTCAAAAGTCGCAGGGCAGGAAAACTTGTTTTTAACTTGGTCGGGAAAAAATGTATAAGCAGTTCTGAATACCTCTTCCCAAGTTATGTTCGCCTAGTATTATAGCCAGTTTTTTAAATAAATTTCAAAAGTCGCAGGGCAGGAAAACTTGTTTTTAACTTGGTCGGGAAAAAATGTATAAGCAGTTCTGAATACCTCTTCTCAAGTTATGTTCGCCTAATATTATGGCCAGTTTTTTAAATAAATTTCAAAAGTCGCAGGGCAGGAAAACTTGTTTTTAACTTGGTCGGGAAAAAATGTATAAGCAGTTCTGAATACCTCTTTCCGAGTTATGTTTGCCTAGTATTATCCGCTCTTTTTTCAATAAATTTCAAAAGTCGCAGGGCAGGAAAACTTGTTTTTAACTTGGTCGGGAAAAAATGTATAAGCAGTTCTGAATACCTCTTCCCAAGTTATGTTCGCCTAGTATTATAGCCAGTTTTTTAAATAAATTTCAAAAGTCGCAGGGCAGGAAAACTTGTTTTTAACTTGGTCGGGAAAAAATGTATAAGCAGTTCTGAATACCTCTTTCCGAGTTATGTTTGCCTAGTATTATCCGCTCTTTTTTCAATAAATTTCAAAAGTCGCAGGGCAGGAAAACTTGTTTTTAACTTGGTCGGGAAAAAATGTATAAGCAGTTCTGAATACCTCTTCCCAAGTTATGTTCGCCTAGTATTATAGCCAGTTTTTTAAATAAATTTCAAAAGTCGCAGGGCAGGAAAACTTGTTTTTAACTTGGTCGGGAAAAAATGTATAAGCAGTTCTGAATACCTCTTCTCAAGTTATGTTCGCCTAATATTATGGCCAGTTTTTTAAATAAATTTCAAAAGTCGCAGGGCAGGAAAACTTGTTTTTAACTTGGTCGGGAAAAAATGTATAAGCAGTTCTGAATACCTCTTCCCAAGTTATGTTCGCCTAATATTATGGCCAGTTTTTTAAATAAATTTCAAAAGTCGCAGGGCAGGAAAACTTGTTTTTAACTTGGTCGGGAAAAAATGTATAAGCAGTTCTGAATACCTCTTTCCGAGTTATGTTTGCCTAGTATTATCCGCTCTTTTTTCAATAAATTTCAAAAGTCGCAGGGCAGGAAAACTTGTTTTTAACTTGGTCGGGAAAAAATGTATAAGCAGTTCTGAATACCTCTTCCCAAGTTATGTTCGCCTAGTATTATGGCCAGTTTTTTAAATAAATTTCAAAAGTCGCAGGGCAGGAAAACTTGTTTTTAACTTGGTCGGGAAAAAATGTATAAGCAGTTCTGAATACCTCTTTCCGAGTTATGTTTGCCTAGTATTATCCGCTCTTTTTTCAATAAATTTCAAAAGTCGCAGGGCAGGAAAACTTGTTTTTAACTTGGTCGGGAAAAAATGTATAAGCAGTTCTGAATACCTCTTCCCAAGTTATGTTCGCCTAGTATTATAGCCAGTTTTTTAAATAAATTTCAAAAGTCGCAGGGCAGGAAAACTTGTTTTTAACTTGGTCGGGAAAAAATGTATAAGCAGTTCTGAATACCTCTTCCCAAGTTATGTTCGCCTAGTATTATGGCCAGTTTTTTAAATAAATTTCAAAAGTCGCAGGGCAGGAAAACTTGTTTTTAACTTGGTCGGGAAAAAATGTATAAGCAGTTCTGAATACCTCTTTCCGAGTTATGTTTGCCTAGTATTATCCGCTCTTTTTTCAATAAATTTCAAAAGTCGCAGGGCAGGAAAACTTGTTTTTAACTTGGTCGGGAAAAAATGTATAAGCAGTTCTGAATACCTCTTCCCAAGTTATGTTCGCCTAGTATTATAGCCAGTTTTTTAAATAAATTTCAAAAGTCGCAGGGCAGGAAAACTTGTTTTTAACTTGGTCGGGAAAAAATGTATAAGCAGTTCTGAATACCTCTTCTCAAGTTATGTTCGCCTAATATTATGGCCAGTTTTTTAAATAAATTTCAAAAGTCGCAGGGCAGGAAAACTTGTTTTTAACTTGGTCGGGAAAAAATGTATAAGCAGTTCTGAATACCTCTTCCCAAGTTATGTTCGCCTAATATTATGGCCAGTTTTTTAAATAA
The DNA here is from genome assembly GCA_011426435.1 of Lysiphlebus fabarum. Taxonomy (NCBI): domain Eukaryota; kingdom Metazoa; phylum Arthropoda; class Insecta; order Hymenoptera; family Braconidae; genus Lysiphlebus; species Lysiphlebus fabarum. The sequence goes on from WSYQ01001200.1 coordinate 6,713, forward strand.
ATTTCAAAAGTCGCAGGGCAGGAAAACTTGTTTTTAACTTGGTCGGGAAAAAATGTATAAGCAGTTCTGAATACCTCTTTCCGAGTTATGTTTGCCTAGTATTATCCGCTCTTTTTTCAATAAATTTCAAAAGTCGCAGGGCAGGAAAACTTGTTTTTAACTTGGTCGGGAAAAAATGTATAAGCAGTTCTGAATACCTCTTTCCGAGTTATGTTTGCCTAGTATTATCCGCTCTTTTTTCAATAAATTTCAAAAGTCGCAGGGCAGGAAAACTTGTTTTTAACTTGGTCGGGAAAAAATGTATAAGCAGTTCTGAATACCTCTTTCCGAGTTATGTTTGCCTAGTATTATCCGCTCTTTTTTCAATAAATTTCAAAAGTCGCAGGGCAGGAAAACTTGTTTTTAACTTGGTCGGGAAAAAATGTATAAGCAGTTCTGAATACCTCTTCCCAAGTTATGTTCGCCTAGTATTATAGCCAGTTTTTTAAATAAATTTCAAAAGTCGCAGGGCAGGAAAACTTGTTTTTAACTTGGTCGGGAAAAAATGTATAAGCAGTTCTGAATACCTCTTCCCAAGTTATGTTCGCCTAGTATTATGGCCAGTTTTTTAAATAAATTTCAAAAGTCGCAGGGCAGGAAAACTTGTTTTTAACTTGGTCGGGAAAAAATGTATAAGCAGTTCTGAATACCTCTTCCCAAGTTATGTTCGCCTAGTATTATGGCCAGTTTTTTAAATAAATTTCAAAAGTCGCAGGGCAGGAAAACTTGTTTTTAACTTGGTCGGGAAAAAATGTATAAGCAGTTCTGAAAACCTCTTTTCAAGTTATGATTGCCTAGTATTATGGCTAGTATTTTTTATAAATTTCAAAAGTCGCAGGGCAGGAAAACTTGTCAAAAATAGTCAACTCATTAGTTTTAATTACTCAAAATATTTATTTGTTTATAGTTTATTAATACATGGAATAATATTTTTAAATAAGCAATGAGTTGTTATAAAGCAACATATAATAACACCACATTACGCCCATTCATGAAATGATATAATTTTTGTTAAAAACACAATATCAATTTAAATTTTTTTAAATATACTTGACCAATTCACACAATTCATATAAATATAAATTTAAAAAATGTAGCTATTGATTTTGTGTATACAACGAATTTATCACAACTGTGATTTATTAATTAATGTACTTATTGATTTCCTTTTCAATTTTTAAAATGTACATTATATTCGAAACAGTAATGAAATACTTAATCAATTATTAAAATAAAAAGCTATTACTACCATGAGAACATGATACGTGTGATGTCTTTGTTATTTAATTAAATATTTCCAGTATAAAATACTCTGTTGATATACTTTAAGCATGTTTTGATAATTGTGGTTAACAAATATTTATAAAAACTAAATTTACAATAATCGTAGTGTATATTAAATGTTAAATAGAAATAATTTGTATTTTTATTTTTTTTTCCTTTAATTATTAAGTGTGTTGTTTGATTATTCATTATCAAATTTAAAAGCACAGCTTTATGTTATACATTAATAAACACTGATTGAAAATTCAAAGGCTTATTAATAATTTGTTCCACATATTTAAGGACATTATAATCTATCAATGTTTAATACAAAACAGCATTGTCTTTATTGATAATAAATAAGTATAAAATGGATTTTAAAAACCACTAATAACAATGCTGTTTTTTTTTGTGTTTTATTTTATTATTTTTTTTAATCTAAATAACATTAATCTTGTATATCTTATGAACAAGTGTTAATATTAAAATAATAGAAAATAATTATTGAAAATATTATTTTTAAACAAATAAATGTATTGGAAAAAAAATAAAATAAAAAAGAAAATTTATCTGCAAAGTGTTGCATCAAGTTGAGTCAACCATGGAATTAAAAGTTTCATTTTTCTTCGATAACTTGGATCTTTTGCAATTGGATTATGCTCCAAATAAACTGTTTGAAGATTTTTATTAGATTCCAAATTTCCAATTGTACTCCAATCTTCAATTTTATTGTTATTCATCTGAAAAATAATAAAATTATTTAAATTAATTTATTGATTTATATATATTTATTATTTTATTAATAAAATTACCCAGAGTTCCTCCAACAATTTCATATGACTTATTCCTTGAACAACAGATATTTGATTTTCAGCCAAATCTAATGTATTTAAATTTTGAAGTTTATCCAATCCTTCAATTGTTGTTAATCCATTTTCAGATAAATACAATTGTCCCAAATTAACTAAATTATCCAAATTTTCAATTTTTTGAATTCTGTTACTTTGAAGACTCAATACTTCTAAATTAACAAGATTATCTATGTTTTCAATTTTAGTTAATTTATTTTTAGCCAAAAAAATTTCTTTTAAATTTATTAAATTATCCAAATTTTCAATTTTTCTTATTTTATTATCACCAAGTTCTAAAAACATTAAATTTTTTAAATGTGATATATTTTCAATTTTATTTATTCTGTTTGATGAAAGAAATAATTTTTCCAAATTTATAAGTTTATCTAAATTTTCAATAGCTTTTATACGATTGAATGATATATCAAGTATCCTAAAAAATAAAAAAAAAAAAAAAAAAAAAAAACAATAATTAAAATAATTAGAAAATATTTTCTTATAAAATTTAAAAAAAATAATATTTAATATAAAATTATTACTTGAGATTAACAAGTGTATCCAAATTTTCAATAGTAGTAATTTGATTATCACGTATTTCAAGTTCAACAAGTGTTGTTAATGTTTCAAGATTTTCAAATTTTTTAATTAAATTCCATGTGAAACATAATTTTTTAATTTTTGTCAATGGTTCAAGATTTTCCAATTTTGAAAGTCTTGAATGATTCAAATCAAGTTCCTAATAGTATCATAATAAATACATCATAATTATAAACAACAATTAATTATTTTATTAATTTTATTTTTATTTTTAATAATAAAATAATGCTTACTTCAGTGTCAGGATCAATAATACATATTTTTTCAGCTTCTTCAATATCATCCTGTTTGTTCTCAGATTCAACATCAACAGATCCTTCACTCTTATCATCATCTATTTAAAATTTATAATAAAATAAACAATAGATATTATTATTAATACTTCTAACCTTATATTAAATTAATTATAATAATATTTATGTTGTTATTATATCAATGACATACCTAGTACAACTGATTTTTCACAAACATCTGTATTTTTTTCCATGATTAATTTTATATTTTAATAAACTTGATTGTTTCCACAGACAATTATTAATAATAGTATTTTTATTATTATTATTTTTGTTTTTGTATGACCTTTGATTGATTATTAAATGTTTAAGAATTAAAAGCAGCTGATTGCATGAGAGAGAGAGAGAATATAAAGGCTATTTTCGTGTAGCGATAACTTGTGTCGTCAGAGATAGAATTTGTAAACTCAGCTTAAGCTTTTTTTGGCGCGAACGTATCCTTCATTTTCAAATATTTATTTTTGAAAAATAAAATCAAAATGATCCCTGTAACATATTAAAATTTTATAATTAATAAAAATTAAATATTGTTAGAAATTAATAATTATTATCATAAAAAATTATCATCAAGTTTTAGGATTTATAAAATAAAACTGAAAAATAATAATTTTTAAAAGAAAGTTTATCATGTAAAAATTATTGATTAATATATGAAAAATTATTTTAAAAAATAAATAAAAATAATAAAGAGAAATGAAAATAAAAGTTGCTATTGCAAATGATACCTTTCTGCGCACTTTTCATGTTATCTTCTCATGTTATCTCCACCAGGAAATTGTTTGTACGACCGGATTTACTTGATCCAACCAAGAAGCTTGTTGCACAAATACCTTGCCATATCATCTATAAAAATAAATATAAATATAAAAAAAAATAAATAAACTTGATTTAATTATAATATTAATATAAATATATTAAAAATTTAAATCTATGAATTTATATTTTTTTGAAAATAATATTTAAATTTATTTATTCTAGTTTTTATTTTTTTTTTTTAAAAGATAAAAGATATTTACATTAAATAAATAAAAATTTTTTAGCCTCATTTAAACAATTCTATATATCATTTTATGAAGATAAAACAAGTAGTTGAAAAAATAAATAAAAAATAAGTGCATTTTTTTTTTTATTTTAACGCATGATCGCCCAATGGAACTTGGATGAATTTTATATATACATATATCCCTTATAGCTTAGATGTTGTTGTACCATATTTTAAACTGCAAATGCATATAGTTAAATATTTTTATCATAAAATTTATATTAAAATGTGGCTATGTATATATATTCTATTAGATTTCAGCCACATCTAGACATTGCATGTGGCTAATGTGGTTCTTTTTTTTTATTTATTTTATTATTTATTTATTATCATTTTTTTTTTTTTTGAGAAAGGCGTATATATAATAATTTTTTTTATATATATAAATATAAAAAACTGGATTAATAAAATATTAAAATCAAATTTCTATGAAATTTTAATAATTATATTTAAGTGATAAATATATCAGAGTAATAAAAAAATATATATATATACATTTTTATGTACTAAAATTCATCAAATTATATTGGAATTTTATGATCAATCAATTCAACTTAATAATTAATAATTAATATTCACTGATAATCAGTAGTTATCAGTTTTCATGGCACTTTGTTTTTGCAATATTCTTTGAGACTGATCAATCATACACGCATTTGCACATTAATAATTTACATAAATTGCAATCATGTTAATTTTATTTTTATTTTTTTTATATTTTTAAATCATGCAATAAATGCTTGTATCATCTATTGATTTCTATATATTTTATAAATTTTTTTTAAATATTATTACTTGATTATGATTACTATTTTTTTTTTTTTTTTCTATAAAATATTAATATTACCTGGATATATATATATATAAATGAAATACAGCTTCCGATATTTGCGATGTGTATCATTATCTTTGTTGATAAATTCCCACACTTTTTTTTAATTTTTTAATTTTATTTTATATATTACGTCCAGTTGGATTCAACGAGTGAGGCATGTGATCTCATTTCGTCACTCCTCACTTAATTCTGGTCATTTTCTATCCTGAAAAAAAAATAAATAAATAAATAAATAAAAATCTAGTATTAGAAAAAAAAATTGCAATAAAATATGTTGACTGCAACGATATATACCAATATATATATTTCGAAACAAAAAGTATATATATATATATGTATTTTAAAAAAAAAAGATGGAACCGTATATAGAAAAATTTCAGATGTCACATAATCAGATCAAGATATTTTAAATACATTATAAAAATAAAATAAAAAAAAAAAAAATATATAATGAGAATAGTCAAATGTCAAGGGATCGCCTTGAACAACATTGGGGCCAATAAACAGATAATCAAAGCGCGGGAGTTAATCGAATATATAATTCTATAGATCGATAATATATATACTGTGTCTGCCTGTTTTCTTAACGAAAAAAAAAAATAAAATAAAATAAAAAATAAAAAAAGAGAAAGAAAAAAAAAAATAATAAAAATTAAAGAAAATATATATATAAGTATAGATAACTTTTTTTTTTTTTTCAACTTTTTTACTTTAATGATGATAAAAAATATAATGTAACCCGTTTATATATGAACTACTTATATAAACATATATAAAAACGACCACGCCCTGGTTCACCACCATCCGCGAGATATTCAATTCGCGATTCGCAATATTAGCGTCGTGTGTATTCCTCGATCTATTACGTATATACCCACCTATATTATATATTTTTCCCATTGCTGTCAAGAACCCCACAGCTGCTTATTTTATTATTATTATTATTTAATATTTAAACTTATATATATATATATAATTAATAGACATGTGTGTAGACAAAAACATATACTTAAATAAATAAATAAATAAAATAGTAATAAAATATTTACAAACAATAACATGGCAACAAAAGTCTAAGAAAGGAGCATAAAATCAAGCATCAAATGCATTTTATTTTTAATTTTTTTTTAAATATAATAAATATATTAAACCAGAGGGGCATTTTAAACCTACGCGTTATAATATATATATATATCTATTGATTTGTTTCGATATTTCAACCGGGATCAATGCGTGTATGAAAAAATATATAAATAAATAAATAAATAAATTGTGTGGGTGTTAAACAGGATGATCGTCATCACATAACAGGAAGCATATATACTTATATATTATTATTTGTAAAATATATATTAAAAATTTTGCAATCAATTTTTTATAAAATTTTTATTATTATAAGATATTTAATTTAAAAAAAAAAAATAACAAAAATATTTGTAACCTAAAATAAAATAATAAATTGAAATATAAAATGAGTTTGCAAGATTTTATCGTAATAATTGAAGATTCATATATATAAAAATAAAAAAAAATCGTGGTTGTTTAAAAAGAAATTGATCTTCCAAGACAAAATTTTTTTTTCATTATTGCGACTGTAATATATATAATATATAAATAAATAAATAATAATAATTATAATAATAAAAACAATATAAAATTAATAGGAAAGTACATCGTGTTATTTTGATTTGTTGATGTATTTTTTATTTTTTTTTTTATTTTTACAACGATGAATCTTGTGTATATATATAATATTGATCCACGAATGATGCAATGATTTTAATCCAATACTATATAACAAAATCGATCATCGTGATCATACATTTCGTCCTGTTATATTGAGAAAAGTAGCTAAATTTATCTCTCAGTTACTCACGAACTCGACAATCATTATTATACAATTGACTATATAGATATATCATTTTTATTTATTTATTTATTTTTAATATATATATTGTTTTATTTTTTGATGATTATAATCAAATTGTTTGTTTGTTTATTTTTCATTTTATTCCAACAATTGCCATACGTGTCTATTAATTTTATATATATATAGGTATAAAACAAATAAATAAATAAATAAATAAAAAAATATGTAAAAGATGAAAAAATATTTATTATCAACTAAATTTTGAAATGTATAATTTAAATTTTGATCAATCAATTTAACGGTATTTCAAAAAGAAAATTAAAACGCCCATTATAATACTTGTATATATATATTTATTCAGCAATATAAATTTATCTTTTAAAATTTCATCAAATAATTAAAAAATATATTTTTCCAATTATTTTATATATAATACGATGTGATGTTTTAAAAAAAAAAAATAAATAATTATATAATTTTAATTATCAGTATATAATTTTTGATGATAATTTTACTAGTAATTAAATTGATAATTTGACATTGATTGGTTAATAAAATGAAAATATAAAAAAAAATAAAAAAAAAATCATGAATTTAATAATCTTTAATTTAAGGATATATAATTTTCTTTATATAAAATGAATACATGAATATGCATTTAAAAAATTATATCAATATAAAATTATAAAATCAATAGACCTTGGATGTCAAATTGAAAGACAGGATGAAACGAGATTAATATATATTCCATTTTTTTTTAATCTTTTTTTTTATTTAAATAAATATCCCACGGTGTTTTTTTTTTTCTTATTTGAAGGATATGTATATATGTATATAATATATACTTGTTGAAGACTCTCATCGACAAAATTTGACACGTCAATTCTTGCAATTTAACCATCAAGGTCTTGAAATGAGGAACGAATAAAAAAATAATACATACTGTTGGTTAAAATAAGTAAGTATATATGGGTATATTATATACATTATTGCGTAAAAATGCGTCTTCTTTGATCCCCATGTACATATTATATATATAAAATATAAATACTATAAATCGTTGATTGAACTTTCATCCGGGCCCGTCAAGGGTGTATAAAAGAATAATAATAATTTTTTTTTTTTACTTTTCTTTATATACCTATATAAAAAAAAAACATTATATTTTGCAGATCCACTCTCATTGCATTTTATTTTAGGCGTGGGTATTTTATATTTCAAGAAGATCAAAGCTGCGTGACTGCCCTTGGCCGAGAAGTAAATATATATATATAAAAAAATAAAAACGATTTCGAAATATATAAGTCATCCTGCAATGAGATGCGTGTATACTTTTTATTTATTTTATTTTTTATGCGTATGGTTTCATGTGCACATATACATATAATTACAATTATTTAAAATTTTTATATCTAAATTATATCTAAATGATTTTTTATATATATTAGAAAGAAAGAAAGAAAGAAAGTATATACAAGCGGACAATAACAAAGTCGCAAACTATTTAATGTTAAAAGGAATATGAGACACATGAGGAAGTTTAAAACGACATATCCGCGTGGATAAAATAAATGTTTATAAAGTCTGGTATATACCAAAACACCTGGGTGATTTAAATTGCGATAATATATTTATATATATGAAAAGAAAATATTCACAAACATGTATATTGGTATATCCTATATATTTTGCGGGTGTGTGCTTTTTTTTTTTTTTTTACTCTTGTACTTTTGAAAATATTGCAGTCGCAAGTGGTGGTAGCGGGTTCGGGTCCGTTGAATATAATACATGAGAGTTAAGAAAATTGTGCAACTTGTGCGCAACAATTTAGTGCATCAAATGGTAAATTTAATTCATTTTTTTTTTTTTTTTTTTTGTTTTATTTTACATTCTCTTGTACACATGGACCAAAGAGGCGGAAAGATGCCGGCGTGGTTGAGGTGGCCCCTTCATTGCTACTTTGCACTTTTTAAAAAAAAAAGAAAAACTTTTTTTTTTATTTATTTATATTTATTATATATATATATATATATATATTTATTATTTATTGCAAGTTGTGTTAGTGTGCAGTAATCGGGCGTGGTCCCAATGGCCATGGAATGCGCTCACTTTCACCAGCAAAATGAAACAAGATGAAACATACAGACTCCACATTATATATATGTGATCTACTCTATGTTGCTCAGATCAACTCTGATATATATATTTTTTTTTATTTTCATTTAACTTTATTTATTTTAATTTTTTTTTTTTTAAACTTTTGCACTAGGTTTAGTTTCATGTGGAAAAACTATCTCAGGGGTTCAGAATCAACGACATGTTTAATGTTGTGTTGCACACGTGTACATTTTATCTATATGTATATGCAAAAAATAAAACGATATATTCAAATATATATATCTAGTTATATATTTGTATATATATATATATAATTTTTTTTTTGTTTTTTTTTTTATATCTTTTATTTTACAATGAAGAGAATAAAATAAAATGAACAAGACCGATACGTGATCCTCACTACTTTTCTGCGGCTTTTATATATATATATGTTCATTTACATTATTTTTATTTATTTATTTATTTATTTATTTAGTTTTTTTAGTTTTTTTAGTTGTTAAAAAAGTAAAAAAAAAAATAGACACTTTTACGACGGGAATACACCTACGTGACTCCACCCGAGAGTCTCTCAAATCGAGATCATTCGTGCACGAGCATTGAGAGCTTTTTTTTTTGTATACATTTTTTAAAAATTTTTTTCATGAGAATATTTAAGGATGTAACGGAATGATTATGCCGAATCTTGTCATATAAATTTATTTACTCCAGTTCGTAGACTTTTTTTTTGTTTTTAAAATTTTTTTTTTTTCAACAGTCACGTCCTGCCCGGAAGTCGTGAGACTTTTAATTTTTTGCTCTTTTTTTTTTTTGTTAAATATATATGATTATTTTTTTCAAATTATTTCACTATATAAGTATATATTTATTTAAAAAAATTTCTTCTATACCACCATAACCTTTCTCAATATTATTGAATTAAATTTTCACTTTCGCATCATCAATATACTTTTGCGTGTTTCAAGATTTTTTTTTATATATATGTCCAGTCAACTTCACATGCGAGTTAATTAAATTATAACATAAACTATATATATATTCCAGATTCAAAATAAAAAATAAAAAAAAATTAAAATAAATTCTGGTGCAATATAATGAATTAAATTCAAATCTCGTCCGCACTTTATTAATCAAACAAAAACCAGTTTTAAATTCTTTCTATTTAAGTATGATCCTCATTATATTATCCATAAATAAAAAATATAATAATAAATATTTACAATTTTATAATTTTAATTTAGCAATATAACATTATTATTATTATTTTTACAAATATACGCAATTAAAATAATAATAATATATTTAAATAATTTAATGAATGAAAGAATAAAAAAATAAAATTATAATAAAAATAAAAAAAATAAAACAAATGATTATGATAATGATAATAAAGATGAAAATGATTCAGGTTAAATATAGTCTATTTGATGCTACCCAGGGAGAAAAAAGTTTGAATAAAAGAGTAATATAATATATAGGGAGTGTATATATGGATGATACCGTTATGATTGCAGCAAACGCCTAGTAGTACGTATTCAACAACACAAAATCAGTATCATCTACACACTTGGAATTTTTCTTGTTCATGAACAGCTGAATAACTCAGCCTACTGTTATAATAATCCAGGTAAATATATATATATAAATAAATAATAATAAAAACAAAAAAAAAAAAACTAGCAGAAGCAGAAGCAGCAGCACCAGCACCAGCAACAGCAACAGAAAAAGAAGAGATAAAAGATTCTCACAACATATGGAATGCATTACATTTATACTGTAACGTTATATTATTATTATTATTATTATTATTATTATTATTATTATTTATATATATATTTTAGATCCATAACCTGTTACAATGACCATTATTGTAGTTGGTGTATAATAAAATATTGTACATTTATTTAAAATGTAAAATGATTATTCAAACAGCCTTGATGATAATCATCACAACAATCATCCCAATGACCAATATATAGGTATATATATACATTCTTATCATTATTTTATCAATTATATAGTCGAATGAATATCGTGACTTTTATTTTAATATACAATTCAATAGATCTGACAACGTGCCAACTTGGTGATGGTCTTGATCTTATATATACTATATATATATATACAGTGAAAAGGAATTTTTCATTTTTTTATTTCGTTGCTTTTATTATTATTATTATTATTATTATTCAAAGATTAATAATGATATGATAACCTTCTACTACTATGCTACTATCTACTTGTATGATTAATTAAATATATAAATTCATAATTAATATTGACTTATAATATATATTATATTTAAGAAACATGATCAAACTGATTTTATATATATACTTGATGTTAATAAGAATTAATTGGATGACAATATCGTGATTATGAATATTATTATATTAGTTATATACCTTTTTTTTTTTGTTGAGATTAAATATAAATAAAATCATGTCGTGACTATTTATATGAGGAAGCTCAAATTGTCCTCCCACTGTATATCAATGACATTACACCACTTTAATATTAAATCTATGTTGAGTCTATACTAATATGGAAAGCTCAAGAAATATATATAAAATAAAAAAAAGCCTCAACTGGATCAGCATTGAATATATGCACCTTGATATATCTTGTCTTTGAGAGTTTTTCTGCTTGGAGACATACAAGAGATCTATATCCTACTATATCTTGTTAATATATTAACATTGAGCAAATTTAAAAAAATATTTTGATAAATTACTGGACATATGTATTTCCGTGTTATTATTAAACTTTTAATATATATATATATATATAAAAAATTTAAAAAATTTCAATAATTAATAACAATAATCATAACAATATGAAATTTAAACAAAAAAAATAAAAATAATATATTAAAAATTGATTTAAATTATTGATATATATATATCTATATATAAAATATGTAAAATATATTTATTTATTATATTTATTTTAAAATTGAGAGCAATCTTGTACACGCAGATTTCTATTTTGTCGTGATAGGTGTGTACTCCCTCGATGTCCGCATGTATTTATATATATATATTTATCGAGCAAATATATACATGAACATATATTTATTTTATAAAGCTATAGATATATCTAGATTTACGTATTTTAAATAAAATATAAATAAATACATAAACGCATATGGAAAGGGAAGACGAATAGTTTTAGTTGGTTGTTTGTTCGATCTCGTTTGACCATATAGATAAATTCCATATCACTTCCGTATTTTCATCCTCACATATAAATATAATATGTCTTGTATGACTTAACAATAATTCAACATTCATATATTAATATTTATTCATTTTAAATTCTATATAATATATATTAAAAAATTTTTTTTTAAAATCAATAAATTGAGACATATTCAACTAATAAAAAGACCTAATCAATATATATATTTTTAATTAAAGAATTTTGAATTGATAAAAACGACAACCAACTAAATGTATGCATGATGACAAGTGTTTTTTTTTTTTTTATAAAGGAAAAATAAAAATATATATTTTTTGACAGTATGACCTTTATGTCAATTAGGTGACAATAAAGACATCACATTTAATTTAATTTTTTAATTTTTAATTCTTTTTTTATATTATAAATTTATACATACAATATTTATTGTTAAATAATCAAAATTATATTGTATATATATATATTTAAAAAGAAAAGAAAGAAAAAAAAAAAAAAAATGTATTGTTTGTTCATGAAAAATCCTTGAATACTAGAAAGAATATATTAAACTGCTTTCGGCATAATCACGCCTCTATTTTATTCAACTCTCTTTCATCTAAAGATCGATGGATCAATGGATTTTTTTAAAAAAAATCAAAAATAAAAAATAAAAAACACTGTTACACGAGGTAACCTGGTATGCCAAGAATCTTGATAAAGAAATAAATTTATTCTCGATATATAAAATATATACAAAAAACAACAACAACTATGATGATAAAAAATTAAAATATACATAATGATTAAAAAAAAAAAATTTTTACTAGTATAGGGTGCGGAATCGCTGGAGGTTGTTCAAAATGACGTCATTGTGTTGCTTGAACCGTTAAATGCAATTAAATAAAAATATAAAAATATTTTCTTTCTTTTTTTTTTTTCAAATTTAAAATAGTTACAAAACACTGTAACATTATTCGCTTCAGTTGATAAAATTATATTATTATATATATATATTTTATTTTATTTTAAATAATTTTCTTTTATTATTATTTGAAGAAAAATTTATTATGCTACATGTCAGATAATAAAAAAAATTTTTTTGTTAAAATAATAATAATAATAATAATAAAAATTTTTATAAATCGGATAAAGAAGACGTAATTCATCTTGATAGTTCCATAAAGAGTGGATTTCGTGCGGGGTTGCAATGTGTATATATATGTATAAAACTCATTTATTGAAAGATTCAAGTACGTAGTTGAAACATTCATGAACATATTAAAGTGCACCTGCATGCCAGTTTGAAAATAAAAATAATAAAAAAA
>WSYQ01001201.1:0-34400 GCA_011426435.1 Lysiphlebus fabarum
GCGCGAGAATATAACGATACATGGAAAATCTGGGGTCCGTTCGAAAAGTCACTCGGAAACCCGGAAGCAGCGCAGTAGACGAAAAAATATAGGAATAAAATAAACTTAAAAGTAACTAAAGGTTACTGTAGACTATTGATTGTAATAACGGCCATATTGCAGGCCACTCACTTTTGTTACTTATGAAAAGTATTTTCATTATTATTATTAATAATTAAACAATAGAATATTTTTTTGATTTGTAGTTTGTACCTATACAAATTCATGACAAAAAAAAATTATGATTACCACAACAAAATATCAAAAATTTTCTATGATCACAATCTTGAACTTCCGGGTTTCCGAGTGACTTTTCGAACGGACCCCTGTATATGTATGTGACTGATTGAAAAATTCGGTAAGGAAATGGAAACACAGACACGCAAATTTTATATGTATTGATAAGTATAACTGAATTCTGGCGCATGTGCTGATTGATCGTCGTGATTTTCTTCTGACGGTTTCACTCTATACAAAATACGTATCGCTATACGGTCGCCGCTTAAGCGAGAAGCGCTTCGGTCTACTGGTAACGTGCGCAATCCGTACCACTTTTATTTTACAATGTGCCATCCAAACATACTCATTATTTAAATAATTAAGATTTTAGGAAAATTATTTATCAGGGTACATCCTTCTTTTTAGCTATATATTTGTAATGAATGCATCAAAATTTACATAAAATTTTTTTTTAATAAATAAATGCCTAAGAAAAAGATAAATTAATAAAAAAAAATTACTTAGTTAATGATTGTTTTAAATTAACTGCACTTGTAGAAAATTATTTATCCAATCAATCCAGTCAATTGCATTTTTTTTGTTAGCGATTCGTTAATTATAAATGCATGTAATGAATTACATGAAAATTTTTTTTATTTATACAATTACTCTATGAAAAATTATTTAAACAAATGCATCTTTTTTTTCTAGCTGTTTGTCTTTAAGGAATGCATTTGAAATTACTCAAATTAATTTTGTAAACAAACAAATAGTTATGAAAGAAAATAGAATTTAAAAAAAGAACAACTGGTAGAAGTACTATAAAAAGATTGTTTAATTTATTGTATCTGTCTTTCGAGTCATTCGTTATTTTAAAAAAAAATTGATTTAATTTGTATAATGCAATTATAATCAAGGAATGACAAGGAAGATAGATGCAGTTGTTCAAATATTTTTTTAAAAAGTATATTTGTTGTACCAGTATATTCGTCTAAGCATTTTGTTTAATAAAATAGGCAATAAATTATTTTTTTAAGAAACAAATAACTTGAGGGAGAGATGCTTTTTAAAAAAAGTAATTTCTTGTTGAATTATTGTTGATTGATAAAACATTTTAATAAGCAATAATTCTACAAGAAATTACTTTTTTTTAAAAGCATCAACAAGCAGCAAGAATTATTGCTTAATAAAATGTATTATTAATCAATAATAATTCAACAAGAAATTACTTTTTTTTAAAAGCATCTCTTCCTCAAGTTAGTTGTTTCCTAAAAAATAATTTATTGCCTATTTTATTAAACAAAATGGTTAGACAAATATACAATTAATTAAAGAATCTTTTAATGAGTACTTGTATCAGTAATTTTCTTTTTTTTAATTCCATCTTCTATCATAACTATTTGTTTATTTAAAAAATTAATTTGAGTAATTTCAAATGCAATTGTTTAAATAATTTTTCATAGAGTAATTGCATAAATAAAAAAAGTTTTCATGTAATTCATTACATGCATTTATAATTAACTAATCGCTAACAAAAAAAAATGCAATTAACTGATCAATTTTTTGAATAATAATTGAGCAAGTAGTCGACTTTTTCTTACAACTTCATCTTTTTCCTTTAATCATAAGTTCATTAAAAATTTATAAATTATTCGTTTAAAATAAATTCTTAAAGATCGAATGGCTATAGAAAGACAGATGTATAATTGGATAAAATAATTTTTTACAAGTGCAGTTAATTTAAAACAGTCATTAGCTAAGTAATTTTTTTTTTATTAATTTATCTTTTTCTTAGGCATTTATTTATTAAAAAAAAAAATTTTATGTACATTTTGATGCATTTATTACAAATACATAGCTAGAAAGAAGGATGTACCCTGATAAATAATTTTCCTAAAATCTTAATTATTTAAATAATGAGTATGTTTGGATTGCGCATTGTAAAATAAAAGTGGTACGGATTGCGCACGTTACCAGTAGACCGAAGCGCCCCTCGCTTAAGCGGCGACCGTATAGCGATACGGATTTTTGAGGGAGTTCGTCTCCTGTATTTCTAGTCTTCTTGTTGTATATATACAGGGTAGCTATTCTTGACTCGATTATCCCACCTACACGGGATAACATGAAAACGCCTGAAAGTGATTTAGTCGTTTGATGTAAACCATTGAAAAGGATACAAATTAAGCCAAAATTTTCATGTTTTGCGACAAAAAAGTTATCCCAGTCGCTCGGGATAACTTGCAGATAATCAAGTCAAGAATAGCTACCCAGATCACACACATGCAGATATATATTTCGTATTTTTATCTGAATATGACTTGGTCGTCGTTGGCTGAAATTTGTAGAATATCAAGCAAAAATTTCGGGCTAAAATATAGACTTTTTGTTTTAATTCTAACAGTACTGTGTCCTGAACTTTTTATTTCTATTTGTGTAGAGAAAATCCTTTTATAGAGTTTAATGTATTTTTTTTTTTTTGGTTTTTTGGACTTGTCATTTTTTTTTTGGTCATGAATTATATTCTTTTTCTAGGCCTTATTTGAGATATGAATTGAATATTCTTGGTAGGAACACTTATACAGTCGTTTTCATGTGACTTTTTTTGTTATTCTTGATTATCTGTCGGTGTTTTTAACCGATTTGGAATAGAAAATATAGTCTATTTCTTTTAAATATTTGGGCCTCAACGAATTTTTTTATTCGTTTTTAGGGCCTGTCCCAAAATTTAAAATTGATTGATTACCATGATCATATTTTTTTTTCGACGCATCATTAGTAGAGTTTACCATATTTTTTTTTTTATTCAATGAAACGTGGCGTAAGATTTCGTTATTCTTGATTATTTTTTAATTAACAGACCGATTTTATTGAAACTAATATTTTTTTTTTTTTCCAAAAAGAATGGTCATAACTAAATGTTTATTTTTGGGCCTCATTCGAATTTTTATAAACGATTTCTTAATTTCAAAAATTGAAAATTTCGGCTCAGCAATGCCGTTCATATTCCATCAGTTCAGGCACTTTCGCCCATCATCCTTTAATGCGACGATATGATTTACAAAAATAAAATGAAGAAAATACTAACCGTTTTTAGCCAATTTTGTCTTATTTGTAGACATATCATTTTTTCTTTTTTTTGAAGACATTTTCGAAAAACATTTCAATAACTTTTAACTTTGCAATAAAATTTTATAATATATACGGAACGTAAATGCATAAATTAATTTTATCGTTCACAATATTAAAAATGTTGACGTTTACATACGATCAATAAAATATCATTGGGGAACATGATATATATTCTTTTATATATTTTATATATACACAAACCGTAAATTTATATGAAAGAAATTCAAATTAAATGAATTAAATATAATTAAAAATAAATATATTATATGTGGGTCAAACGAACAACATATTCAGTAAAAAATAACTGAAGAAAAAATAACTATAGTAAAGATATCAAATTTATTCTTAAAATAATATTTATTGAAAAAAATTTTATATTCACTTGGTAATGATATGATCTTATTGTACTGCAATGAATAATAGAATACAACAATCCTTGTTTAAAAAAAAAATTGAACAATTAACCAATTTGAATATTATTATAACTGACTATATGAATTTTCTATAATATTTTTATTTTTTTATTGTATGTTGTATTTTTTTTATATTTTATTCTATAAATATTATATAATTGTAATTATTATTTTATTTTTTATTATATGTTTTACACTTTTTTATATTTTATTATATAAATAATATATAATTGTAATTTTTATTTTGATTTATTATTATATGTTGTTTTTCAAACATACAAAATGACTTATGTCAATTAATCAATAAACTATAAATTCTCCTTAACAACAAAAACAAAACATCAAAAAAAGAAAAAAAAAGACGTTCTTTTTTTTTCTTTGAAAATAATTTTAATTTATTCGTCAACTTATGTTTTAAATTTAATATATATATATTTATTCCTACGGAGCACTATTAGTGCGGATAGCACTTGACAGGATTTTTTAATTTCAAACAATTATTGTAAAATAAAACGGTCTAAAAGTCTTATTAAAAATTATATCAAAATTTTCCTTATATTTCCTTTTATATTTCTTTAGTTTTTATCAGCCTATTTGCGTTTTTCATTAAATGGCTAACCAGGTTTTAAAAAAACTCCATAAGAACCTATATTTAACCTCCAAAAAAGTAGCCTACTTTACTAATTAATTAATTACCAAGTAATTAGTTACAAGAAAATTATGGAAAAATTTGAGCAAATGTAGAATTATTTCATTAATCTACCTAAAAAATTTCAAGGCTCTATCTGTGTTGTGATTTGTGCGGGTAATCCCTTAAAGCTGAATGTAAATTCCAAGGTAGGACGACTCTTTGGGTTCAAAAGGGCACCCTTACACCCATAGTTTAGAAAAAAAATGAGCACCCTCCATTGTCATAGATTTTTATACTTTACTGTCGCGTTTTTAGTTGTATGAGCGTGAGCGGCCTGTATTTACGAACACTAATACCACTATAGAAATAAAATTTTTGATCGTGAAACGCCGTAAAATTTTATTCAATATTTTTCAGATGTTATGAAAAGTGATAAGTGCAAGACTGTACTTCTGATAGTAATAATATTAATAAACCTAAATGATTAAAACCAAAAAAATTGATATAATCAATAATTTCTTTATCAATACGAATAATAAATATATATATTAAAAACTATAAAAATATAACATAAAATATATTTTTTTAATATTTAGAAATACAATTTTAATTATCAATTATTCAAATATACCTATACAGACATATTCGCATATAAACTACTTGGACTGGTAAGTGTGTGTGTGTGGTTGCAATAAATGAAACAGACCAAAAAAAATAGAGAAGAAAGATCACCGTTGCCATGTTTACATTTCGTGCGCCATGTTCGACAACCGTCGAGTGATAATTTTTTGTATGATTTAATTAATAACATTTACAATTCGTGATAGAAATTAATAAATTTTTTTTTTATAATTTTCCTAATTTAAAGAAGTATAAGCTGTAGTAAAATAAAGATTTTCTGTGAGAGCGTTTTTTCAATAGAAGGGAAAACGTTCCGGTACTCCCTATGCTTGTGTGTTAAAAAGCTAAATTGTTGTCAACTTTGACACTAATTATCAGTTAAAACGTGATAGAAAATTACAAAAAAAATTTGATAAAATAGATCTTTATTTCACTTAAAAAATAAGCCCACATTGATCAAAAACTGTGAGAGGGAATTTTTCTTTAATATTTTGACATTCAGCCTTAAGTTTCTAACTTTTGTTATTTTAATAAATTTTATAACAGGAAGTCTTTAATAAATATTCTATATATACCTATATATTTTTTTTTTTTTTCAATTAACAAGGTTGCTTGTTTGAAAATGTCCCGACGAAATTCTTATATTCTTTTATTCTTATTCTTGATTATAAAACTTACAATAGAAAAAAAATTGTACTTTATTTATTCGGTCCATAATTTTTTTTTTTTTTTTTTTCAGATATTTATGCTGCTGAAGCTATTTTGCGGATGATCAGCCGTCAAGTCTTCCAACTCGATATGAGTTGAACTACGAGTATACTCACAAATCTTGGTAAAAAAAAATTATTTAAAAAAAAACAAAAAATCATAAAAAATCTATTCTTAAGTATAATTATATAATTAACAAATACTACTGTTTAAAGTAAAAAAAAATTTTCATCACAAAGTGTAAAAAAAATCATTAAAAATAATGGCGGACAATAAAATTACATACTCTTCTGATAGGTGTTTTTAAGAGAGAAAAAAAAAAAACAATTCCTAAAAATTAAAAGCTAGAAAAAAAATTTTAATATTTAATACAATTTATTTTTCAGTCATAAAAAGAATTCACAACATCTTTAAAATCCTCATAATTATTTTCGAGAACTTTTTTTTTATCTGGTTCATCAGTTCTGCTTTTTTCTGTAACAAGTTTATTTTTTTTAGTTTTTTTTTTTTTTGATTTTTTATCACTCTTTCCAACTGCACTGATACTTCTTTGGCTGAAAATTTGGGACGGATTATTAATTTTTGAGTTTTTGTAGTCTGGAGATACTTTAATTTTTTGATTAGGGTCAATAAAAAATTTCATCTTTATTGACCCGTCTTTGGAAGGGCTATCGACAGTTACTTTCAAATTGATTGGTCTCTCACATGGATTTGGACATCTAATGCATTTTTCTCCGAGCTCCATGCGTGATAAATTTCCTTTTATTGAAATACTTGATGAATCTTTACTCTCATTTGGGTCATGATAATTTTTTTCTTTTTTATTAGTGACGTGAGATATTGGTTGTTGCGTTGTCTTTAGAAAGCTTTTATTAAGTTTTTCTGGCAAAATAATTGATGCTTTCTGAAAAATTTTTTGATACCTAGGTAAAATATTTTGTCTATGATATTCATGTGAGTTGACACTTGGTGATACACGAATATTTCGAGGAACAATTTCATTCCAAATAGTATTTTGGTTCATTGGTATCACGTTATTGCTTTTAATTTTTTCTACATCATTTTGTTTCAATAGTGGTCTATGGAATGTTAATTTTCCGGTGATTGGTTGCCTTAAAAATTCTTTTCGACTGTGTATCGGAGAAAACACAGATGGTTGAATTGTATCATGCATAAAAATATCTGATGGCTTTTTGATTTTATTTTCGTAACGATTTTTTTTTCTTTTATAGTCAGAAGTTATTGGCGAATTGAGAGTACTCGATATAATTTGAGAGCGAATTTTTAATAAATCATTTATTTTAATATTGTTTGTGAATTTGTTTTGATGGTTTGGAAGAACTGTAGTTCTTGAATCAATTGGAACGGAAGGACAGGTTATCTGATTACTCTCTGAAATACACGAGTAACCTAGATGACGTTGTGGAGATGCATAATTTGCCAGAATGTAAATTATTGGACGATTACAATATGATGGTTTTTTATCTTTCTTGTTCTTTACTTCTAAATCATCACCTTTTTCTAAGTTTCTGGTAATGAGTTTACGTCTGCCAACATTTACTATTTCATTGGATACTTCGAAACTACTCTGGGATTGATCAGAACAAGATGCCTCACTACTATCGCATTTTTTATATTTATCGCTACTATGTTTTCCAATAGATGAATTGATAAATGATGTATTTACAGCAGCGTTTTTAGATGATGCAATATTTTTCTCCGTAGGAGTTACCAACGAACGCAATCCAGTTAATGATTTTCTTGCGTTAACAGTTAAAACTTCGACAACAGTAGTAGTTTCACTCGAAGTAACAATAGAATCTACAGTTGAATTTAACTCTGAATGTGGAATTTTTTTCATACAAAGAACATATTTTTTTCCCATATTTAATGCAAGATGTACAGTGTATCCTGGGGAAAGACTATTTAGAAATGACTGCCATTCCTCAGATCTTTGATTTGATATATTTGAATTTTTACGGTAAAGACAAATAATGTCATCGTGTTGTTCGATGTTTTTAATTAATTCTTTTAATTCTTCATTCTCAAAGATGAATAAATCATCTATTACTTCAGTTTTTTTATATTCTTTTATAGAAAGTTTTATTATTTCAGCTGCCTTTAAAACATTGCGATCAATATCTGTAGAATTTATTAGTTTTTCAATAAGTCCCTCGGTTGTTAATGATAAAGATCCTGCAGAAGCCAAATTTTCCAGCCAGTGGAAACCAGTTTCATTTTTCAAAAAATCACCAACTTTTTTCAAGGCTTCTTTAGTCTCCCTGTGAAGAAAATTTGAAAACTTAGAATAAATAAAAATAATAATGATTTATATAAGTATAAGTATTACGAGTATTTTCTTTTTGCCTTACACTTGCGTAGGTACGCTGTATGCTGTTATCCAAAATTTATTAAAAACTATAACAATGAAAATTCTTCGCATTGCCAAAGTAAATGGCTGTCGCATTTTTATTTTCATAGGTCCTATTTAATAGAATTATTTTAAACTTTCAATTATGACAGAATTTTAAATTATTGTAAGTATTTCGAAGTACTTGAAATAATTTCTTGTATTCTTGCTTCAATCAACACTAGAAATCCAACGGCTTTTTGTGACTGTATTTTTTTCATATCAGCATGACGAAGTTGTTGAGCGTGATAAATGGCAGTGAATTCAATCTTTGATATTAAGTGAAAGTTTTAATTAAACTTTTGAATTGAATGACAAATCAATATGCATAAAGTTTTATTGGTTTTTCGTGTATATATAATATAATATATTATTATTATTATTATTATTATTATTATTATTATTATTATTATTATTATTATTATTCCTATAGAATTTCGTTACACAGAACGAAACTGCATCATACTAATAATAAAGTTCAGAAATATGGATGTTTTCCAATAGGAAAGTGTTATTGTGCAGCACTTCTCTAAAAACTCTTTCCATGCTGACACTTTGGAAGTCTTCTCATAGGTGACTTGGAATTGACATGTCTCAAATATATGTATCGAATTGGATTAATAGGAAATTATGTGGATATATTTGTCGGAGAAATTACGTCTTACTACATAAGCATAAGTCTAAACGAACAATACCATTTTCACCAAGGTATCGAAAAAAAATAGCATATTGCTGTAGTCTTCATATACTGTTTGTTGTGGCTCATTGTTTTACCTGATGATGCCATAGGTCGCCAAACCTCCGGTGAACATTATCATCATATATGTTCTGATTGTCCGCATCAACATATTCTAACTATTCAGCGAAAAGAATCACGGTCAAGTTTTGATGATTTGAGATTAGAAGCTATCAGACATCAAATACTAACAAAACTTGGTTTGCGAAACCGACCCGACATCAATCAAACTTTTACTCAGATTCCACGATATCTTGCTCTTGAGACACTATATCGAGCTGAAACACCATCAATGATCTGCAATAGCAATCGAAACCATCGCCCCTATAAATCTAGCTATGGTGATTATTACTTTTCATATCCATATCGAGAAAATAATAACATTGGAGACGTCACTATTGATAATATACCATCTCCTACAAGTCATAATTTTAAGACACACCAAGACGTCGAAGTTGATGACTTTTATGCAAGAACATCAGAAATTATATCTTTTGCAGAAGCAGTTAAAAATTTCTCCTATTTTTACGATTGAAATGATTGCTGCGTACACTTATTAAGAATCCAAGTTTAGAGGTTATAGATTATTGTTATCAAGGTAAGAAAAAAACAATGTTTATTTTCTAATGTATTTTTATATTTAAAAAATAATAACAAATGTCAATAGTAAAACTAATTTATTTCAAGCAATTCAAATGTCAAAAAAATTTTAAGTAGTGAACCAACAAGTCAAATTGACACATCTGATACAAATACAAGTGCCAACGATTTAACACCAAAGACATCAACAGAAATGTATGTTTTTAAAGGTGTTAATAAAGAGAAAAAAATAGATCATTTTTTTGACAAAATGTCTTCTCAAGACCAAAAAGACCTTGAAGCTGCTTTTGCCAGAGCATTATTTGCCACTAATCTTCCATTGTTAGAATTTGATAATTATTATTGGAAATAGTTTTTCACGTCACTACAACAATCTTTTAAAAAACCACCTCGATATGTTCTTTCACACAGATTGTTAGATGCAGAATATGAAAAAGTAAACAAAGCTGTTGAAGATAAAATTAATGATGCAGATACATTGACAATTATGTCAGATGGTTGGACTGATATTAATGGTGATGGTTTTTACACATATTGTTGTTACAACACCACAGCCTGTATTTTATAAAGCAATGAATCTAAAGAAGTATCACATACTGCAAAATACATTTTATGATATTTTAAGTTCAGCAATACTTGCTGTTGATTCTGAAAAAGTCAAAGGTGTCGTCACTGATAATACAGCTAACATGAAATCAGCTTGGTCACTTCTTTGTATTAGATTTCCTCATTTAATAACATATGGTTGTTTAGGCCATGGATTGAATTTACTTGTAAAAAATATTTTAAATGTGAAAATAATGATTCATGATGTTGATGAGCCTGAAAGAGATGTATTAACAGCATCAAAAGAAATAATTAACTTCTTCAAACGTCGTTATCAGGCTTGACAAATTTTAAAACGAATAGGAAAAGGAAATAATAATAATAATAATAATAATAATAATAATAATAATAATAATAATAATAATAATAATAATAATAATAATAATAATAATAATAATAATAATAATAATAATAATAATAATAATAATAATAATAATAATAATAATAATAATAATAATAATAATAATAATAATAATAATAATAATAATAATAATAATAATAATAATAATAATAATAATAATAATAATAATAATAATAATAATAATAATAATAATAATAATAATAATAATAATAATAATAATAATAATAATAATAATAATAATAATAATAATAATAATAATAATAATAATAATAATAATAATAATAATAATAATAATAATAATAATAATAATAATAATAATAATAATAATAATAATAATAATAATAATAATAATAATAATAATAATAATAATAATAATAATAATAATAATAATAATAATAATAATAATAATAATAATAATAATAATAATAATAATAATAATAATAATAATAATAATAATAATAATAATAATAATAATAATAATAATAATAATAATAATAATAATAATAATAATAATAATAATAATAATAATAATAATAATAATAATAATAATAATAATAATAATAATAATAATAATAATAATAATAATAATAATAATAATAATAATAATAATAATAATAATAATAATAATAATAATAATAATAATAATAATAATAATAATAATAATAATAATAATAATAATAATAATAATAATAATAATAATAATAATAATAATAATAATAATAATAATAATAATAATAATAATAATAATAATAATACACATTGTTATTATTATAGTGTTATGAATATACAATATATAAATAAATATATGTACATATAGAAATTTTTTTTTTAGATTATTTACATTATTAACATTATTACGTTAAATGAAAATGCGTATGTTCCGTAGGAACACTTATAAATTTGGTTTCATGTGACTTTTTGTGAATTCTCGAACTGTCGGAGTTTTCAACCGATTTGGCTTCTGTAAAGCGTATATCTTTCAGTTTTTCGCCCCAAAAAATATAGGATATTTTTTATAAATATTTGGGCCTTAACGAATTTAGTGATTCGTTTTTAGGGCCTGTCCAAAAATTTAAAATTGATTGATTTCTATGATTTCATATTTTTCGACGCATCATTAGTAGAGTTTATAATAATTTTTTTAGATTTTTAGGCCCATTTTTTTTTCTTTATTTAACAAAACGTGGCGCAAGATTTCGTTATTCTCAATTATTTTCTTAGTCATCGAACTGATTTTATTGTAGTTAAAGGTAACTAATATTATTTTTTTTTCCAAAAAAAATAGTGATAACTAAATTTTGATTTTGGGCCTTATTCGAATTTTTATAAACGGTTTCTTGATATCAAAAATTTAAAATTTTCTTTTAGCAATGTCGTTTATGTTCCATTAGTTTGGTACTCCATGAGAATAGTTTACTATATTTTTTTCAGATTTTTAGGCCTATTTTTTTTTTTTTTATTTAACAAAACGTGGCGTAAGATTTCGTTATTCTCAATTATTTTCTTAGTCATCGAATTGATTTTATTGAAGTTAAAGATAACGAATATTATTTTTTTTTTCCAAAAAAAATGTTCATAACTAAATTTTGATCTTGGGCCTTATTCGAATTTTTATAAACGGTTTCTTGATATCAAAAATTAAAAATTTTCTTTTAGCAATACCGTTATGTCAATTAATAACTATAAATTCTCCTTAACAGCAAAAACAAAACATCAAACAAATAAAAAAAAGAACGTTCCTTTTTTTTTTTTTGAAAATAATTTTATTTTATCCGTATAATTTATGTTTTAAATTTAATATATATATATTCCTACGGAACACTATTAGTGCGGATAGCACTTGACTGGATTTTTTTTTATTAAATTATCAATTTTTTCTTCTAAATTATTAATTTTTTTATCTTTTTCAACAATTACTTGTTCTTTTAATAAATTAATTTCATATTCTAATGATGCATGTTTTTCTTGTGCAACTTTAGCAGCAATTAAATCTTCACGTGCTTTTAAAAGATAATATTATGTAATTCTTAAACATTATTTGGCATACTAATACTTTCATTTTGTAATTGTTGTGAATGTTACATTTAATCTGGATTTAATGATATAATTCTACCAGTTAAATCTTCAGATATAATACTTTGATCTAGATTTTTAATAACTGGATCACTTGGGTCATCTACATGTGTTGTTTTATTGTGTTGTATTGGATTAAAAATATATTCTCTTTCATCACTTTGAGATTTACTTGGCTGATATGGAGAAACACCACGATGTTGTACTTGACGGCGTTCCGTGGCTCCCATTCCGTTCGAACTTTAAAATGGCGGAGCTTGGAAATTTTTTTTGTTTTATCATTTAGAAAAAAATAAATGAAAAATATTAAAACTACTTTTACATTTTTTATGTATTTTTTAAATATTGGCTCCTTTTTTCGATGTGGGGTCAATACTTCACATATTGTTAATATTTACAGGTGTAGAAAAAGCTTGAGCCATTGGAAATTGTGTAATTCTTCTTCTAGTTCTTATATATCCAACATTGTCATATGCAATATCAGTTATACTTAAACAGTAACCTTGAGAAATAAAATAAATTAATTTTAAATATTAATCGAATAATTGTTTTTTTTTTTCAAATTTAAAGTAACTTTTTTTTTAGAAAAAAAAAAAAAAAAAACTTACAATAGAATTTCCATGGGTCAACAACAATTTGAGCTGCATTTTTTTTTTCATGATAATTTTGTATTTCACGTGTAACTTGTAACATTGCTGTAGAACAACTTTTCATATTTTCATAACAACTTGATTCTTGTAACATACCAAAAAAATCACCAAGACAAATAATTAATGGATGAAATCTTGAATACAAATTTGGATTTTCTTCATCCAATAACACTTTTAAAAAAGCTCTGCCTGATATAATATCCTCAGGATGCATAAGGCCAATAGAAACAATTTTTGCCAAAGTTGCACAGTGAACGTCATTCTTTAAATCAATTTGTGGAAATTTTTTGCTTTTAATAACAGGAAGCTAAACAAAAAAAAAATCAATATAATCAAATGTTATAAACACTTGTCTTTAATGAAAGAACTTTCATATATATATATATATATACTTTGCATAATTCATAAAATGATGCATGAATCTCAACAGGGGTACGATAATAACATTTATTTTTTTAAATACATCAAAAATTATTATAAATAAAAAAAACTGTATTATGAATGGCACTAGCAATGACAACTGTTGTAGCAGTGATATTATCAAATTTTGGTAAAATAATATTGGTATTTCCAAAAAAAATTGTTGGTTTTTGATTTTCTATTAATATTTTGTTTATCAAATTTTTATCACTTATTAATAAACCCTCTGAACCATCTGGTGTATTAAAATATATGATTTTCATGTTGGCATTGCCTTTGGGTTACATATTTTTATTTTGATCATTATTTAATACTTTTGATATATCATTTAATGATTTTAAAGTTGTTAAGTTTTTTTTTTCAGCCATATATCGTAATTTGTTTTTTAACTTTGACTTCATTTTTATATGGAAATAAAACAGAAATATCTTCGAATCTATATAAAAAAAAAAAAAAATGTTAACATCAAAATTTTGAATTGACTTTGACAAATATGATTAATGAATTTTAAAAGTAAAATTTCAAATAACATTAAAAAAAAAACTTTATACTTTTTGTCATTTAAATTAAAAAAAATGAATTCTTAAATATTTTCATCATTTTAAAAGAAATTATTTCTTGTTAAAATTAAATGTTAAGTATCTAGAAAATTGTTATGATAAAATCATTCAAAAAAAAAGTAATTAATAAAAAATAAATTGCTATTATTTTAATTTATGTTTCATAGAATTTCAACAATAAAATAAACGTCATAAATATGATATAATTTTCGCAATGATAATTTTCATTAACGTTTTTAATGCGTATTCGTGTTGCTCATCATGTCTGTTAGCCCCGTAGAAGAACCTCTGAATCTACCATTTTTGAATTTGGATTTGAAAAAATTAGAAAAGTGTCGCGATTAGAAGGGGATTAGATGGTTGGGGTTGAAAGGGTGCGGAAAAATTTTTTAAGGGTTGAAAAAAAATAAAAAGGGTAAAAAATAGGTGTTTTTCGAATATATCGCGGCGGTTATTATAGTCGCGTAAAAATAGTTTTAGTAAAAATTATAGAGAAAAAAAAAATCTACATTTCGTTTTTAGACAAATTTCTAATATCTAGTGGGGGTTGGGAGGAAATCGCGATTGAAGTTTTGGGGTAAAACACGTATTTTCAATCGAGGGGAAATTTTATCGCGTATACGATGGGGTCGCGTCTCTCTTTCATCGGTCCATTCGTAGGGGGAATATCAGCATACGAGGCAAATAATCATAACTAAAATATAATAATATAAATTAAATTAAAATAAAATAAAATAATAAATTTATTCAAATTTTCAAATTTTGCAATTTCTAATTTGTTTAAACAATTGTCAATAATAAACATATAATTTCATAAACAAAAATGCATCAATTAGTTAAAAATATCGGAAAAATTACTGTAAAAAAAATTTTTTTTTTTTTTTTTATAAATGTGGGTACATGAAGATAAAGTATGAGTGGTTCGTATGAGTGTGAGCAAGATAGAGATAGAATAGGAAATATTTCAAGGGTAAAAAAATAAAAATATAAAAAATAAAAGAATAAAATAAAAATAAAGGAAAAGAGTGTGTGTCACGTGTACTGCAGGCCTAGCCGGGATGGTCAATAGAATGCATGGATGAATGAGTGACCGTGAGACGTTGGGACCAAGAAAATACAAGAAAAGCTATAAAATAAAATAGAAAATATGGGGTTTCACTTTTATGCAATTTTATTACTTTTTTATTTTTTTTTTGAAGGGCCGGAAATATAAAAAAAAGGACACATGACGAATAAATAAATTAGAACATTCTGGGTGCTGGGTTTTTTTTAGATTTTTCTGGAATATTGGGTCTGAGAGTGCAAGAGTGAATGAGTTTAAAGTTAGTTAGCAACAAGATTTGATATAGTAAAGTTCGGGGTTCTCTGGGTCTTAGATTTTGTTTGTATATAGAGTCACGGGTTACTTGAGGGGTAATACTTGAATGATATGAACATAGACTGAATGAGATAACCGATTATTTTTGAATTTGTAATAATAATTCGATTTCTTAATATTTGTTTTTAATTAATTAATAAATACTTTTTATCTTACTTTTAAAAATATTAATCACGTGGTTCAATTATCCTTTATTTAAATCCTGTATCTCATAAATACTTAAATCCTACATTTGGGGGCCGAACCGGGATTGCGCGAGATTGTGGACTACATAGTGATTGACTGAACCTAGTGACGGATTTAAGTGGATTAATTAGTGTTTTATTAAAAGAAAGACTTTGTCTAAAGTGTCATAATGAGTTCAAATTCATCAGATATTTCATCAGGAAGTAATTTAAGTAGTGCAGAGATAGATGCGTTAACGACTGAAGAGTTACGCCAAAGAGCTGTCTTGATGGATAGACTCCGTAAGGCTTTGAAGGGGCTAGATGACAACGACAGAGATAAAAACAAGAATGAAGAATCAACAGACAAGAATTAAGAAAATAATGACAAGACTAGTGACACCGATAGTGAGAGTGACAGTTTCGACGATCGGTTCATAGATGACATGTCAAAGTTGCAACTCAAAGACGAGCTGACCAAACGTGGGCTTAGCAGACATGGCCGAAGCGCGGAATTAAGAGAAAGACTACGTAAAGCCTATTTAAGCCATGTGACGTCATCAGAGAGTGACTCTGAAAGTGAAGAAGAAACTCAACAGCCAAGAGAGCAAGAGAGAACAGTTAGAAAAAATCAAAAGCCAATAGTTCGGCTGGACGAAGTGATTGATACGTTTGAGAAATTCAGTGGAGAAAAGAGTGAAAATTTGTATCAGTGGTTTGACAGATTTTCACAAGCTGCCGAAGAATATGAGTGGTCAGACCTATATAAGAAAATATACGCTGAAAGACTACTTCAGGGTGCAGCTTCTCTGTTCATGAAAAGTGTCAAGGCTACCAGTTGGGCTAGGTGGAAAAAAATATTGCTTGATGAATTTTCAGATTCCATGGATAGTGGAAAAGTACATCAGCAATTAGCATCATTAGAGAAGAAGAAGGACGAGACTTTTTTGGCGTATGTGTATCGTGCAACAGAGATAGCGAGTCATGCACCAGGTATAGAGACTGGGGTAGTAATAAGATATATTATCGCAGGCATAAAAGATGAAGAGTCTCATAAGGCATTATTATATGGTGCAAAAACAATAAAAGAATTACGTGAAAAGATAAAGTTGTATGAAGAACTAAAAATAAATAGTCAAAAGAATAAAGTATTTAAGAAACAACCAGAAAATGAAAAAAATAAAAAAACAGGTATAAATGGTGAAAAATAAAGATAGAAAATATAAAAAGTGTTTTTCTTGTGGCAGTAAAGAACACAATAGCCATGAATGTCCAGATAAAAGTAAAGGTAAAAAATGTTTTAAGTGCAACGAATTTGGGCATATTGCACCTGAATGTAAGAAAAATAATGAAGAAAAAAGTGATAAAGTGCAACCCAAAGTTCGAGTAGATAAATTAGATCAAAGTGATAAAAAAACATATAAAAATGTAAAAGTGTTGGGTCAATCAGTTCAAGCTATTATTGACTCAGGTAGTGACTTGCACATTGCTCGAGCTAGTCTCTATGTGCAGCTTGGGGCACCATCTTTGATAAGTAAAAAGCTTATATTTACTGGTATGGGATCGACTAATATGTGTACTTTAGGTCGATTCAATACAGAAGTAGAAATTGATGGTTATTCTTTTCCATTTAATATTGATATTGTTCCTGACGAGTGGATGGGACATGATTTTTTAATTGGTGGTGAGTTGTCTGATTTAGCAGAAATAAATTGGAAGAACAGGCAAGCCACAATTAAACAAATAAAGTCAACAGAAGTTGAAGTACAGACAGATGATCCAGGTTGGCAGTCTATTCTGAGCGTCAATATACAAGACAATGAACAAGAGTGTGATGTGTCATTGACACATATTAAAAATAAAGAAATTAAAAATGAAGTTAAAAATTTAGTTGAAAATTATGTGCCTGAAAAGACTCAGGAAACTAATGTAAAAATGAAGATAATTCTTAAAGACGATATACCCGTTGCTCAGAATCCAAGAAGACTACCTGCAGATCAAAGAAAAATTTTAAATGGTATAACAGATGATTGGGAAAAAAGAGGTATAATTAGAAAAAGTAACTCTGAATATTCTAGCCCAATTGTATCAGTTAAAAAGAAAAATGGTGAAGTTCGTCTGTGTGTTGATTATAGACAACTTAATAAAAAAATTATAAGAGATCGCAATCCATTGCCGTTGATAGAAGATCAACTAGATAGACTGCAAGACGCAAGTGTTTTTAGCACGTTAGATCTAAAAGATGGTTTCTTCCACGTGCCTATTGAAGAAGAAAGGTATAAGGTATACAGCATTTGTTACACCTGATGGTCAGTATGAGTTTTTAATGGTACCATTTGGAATGAGTATATCGCCTTCAGTTTTTCAGACATTTGTGAGAGCAGTGTTTAAAGAATTAATAGAAGAAAATGTGGTGTTGACATATTTAGATGATTTAATTATTCCAGCTATGTCTGAGTGTGAAGCTATTGAAAAATTAAAAAAAGTGTTAGATACGGCAAAAAAATATGGTTTAATTATTAATTGGAAAAAATGTGAATTGTTAGTAACTCAAGTAAATTATTTGGGCTATGTTGTAAAAAAAGGTTGCATTAGTCCATCAGAAGATAAGACTAAAGCAGTAAAGAATTTTCCTGTACCAAATACAGTTAAAAAAATACAAAGTTTTTTGGGGTTAACCGGTTACTTCCGGAAGTTCATACCTCAATATTCATTAATTGCTAAACCTTTATCTGATTTGCTGCGTGATGGGGTTAAATTTAGATTTGGGCCTCAGCAAGAAGCAGCATTTGAACAGTTAAAAAATGCATTAATAAATAAGCCTGTATTAAAATTATATCGGCAAGAAGCTGAGACGCAGTTGCATACAGATGCTTCTCGAGAAGGTCTTGGAGCAGCACTTATGCAAAAAGACAGTGAAGATGGGAAATTTCACCCAGTTTATTTTGCAAGTTGGAAGACTTCGCCAACCCAAGAAAAGTATACGAGTTACGAGTTAGAAATTTTAGCGGTAATAAAAGCGCTAGAAAAATTTAGAGTATATTTGATGGGTATACACTTTAAAATTCTAACAGACTGTCAAGCGTTTGTTTATACTATGAAGAAAAAAGAATTGAATTTTAAAGTAGCCAGGTGGGCTCTGACTTTAGAGCAATATGATTATGCAATAGAGCATCGGTCAGGTACCGCTATGCGTCATGTAGATGCTCTGAGTCGCAATCCGATTAAAGTGTTATATACACGAGAAAGTGGTCAAGGGCTGATTGAAAAAATTAAAAAGGCTCAAATAGATGATCCAAAAATTAAAAAAATAATTGATAATGAAGAAGAAC
Organism: Lysiphlebus fabarum; assembly: GCA_011426435.1. NCBI lineage: Eukaryota > Metazoa > Arthropoda > Insecta > Hymenoptera > Braconidae > Lysiphlebus > Lysiphlebus fabarum. Next base: position 19,051 of record WSYQ01001201.1, read on the forward strand.
GATCAAGTGGTAATTTTAAATTGTCTTCTCAAAAGATTTTATATCGAGAAAGTGCTGGTAAAGAGTTGTTAGTAATACCGTTTGGCATGCAGCATGAGATCATCCGCATGGCACATGAGCAAGGCCACTTTGCAAGTGTGAAGACAGAGCAAGTGTTGAGACAACAATATTGGTTTCCAAACATGAAAGAAAAGGTCAAAAAGTTTGTTGACAATTGTATACAGTGTATACTAGGTGAGAGAAAACATGGTCGGTCTGAAGGTTTTTTAAATACTATCGACAAAGGGGATGTGCCGTTAGACACATACCACATTGACCATTTGGGTCCAATGCCGTCGACAAAGAAAAGTTATTGCCATTTGTTTGCGGTGGTAGATGCATTTTCTAAATTTGTTTGGCTTTATCCAACAAAGTCTACAACGTCTGAAGAAGTCGTTAAAAGGCTAGAAAGACAAGCCGTTAATTTTGGTAATCCGAGAAGAATAATTTCGGATAGAGGTACAGCATTTACGTCAAAGTTATTTGCGCAATACTGTGAGCAGCAAAAAATAGAGCATGTACTTGTAACAACGGGGGTACCAAGAGGTAATGGTCAGGTAGAAAGAATCAACCGAACCATTATACCTGTCTTAACAAAGCTATCTATTGACAATCCTTTAGAGTGGTATAAACACGTGGATAGTCTACAACAATTTTTAAATGCAACAACAAATAGAAGTGTTGGAAAGTCTCCTTTCGAATTAATGATTGGAACTAAAATTAAATTAAAAGATGACGTTGATTTGAGACAATTAATTGAAGTTGAATTGGCCGAAATTTTTGTTGAAAATCGGATAAAAATAAGAGATGAAGCACGAGAGTCTTTATTAAAAATTCAAGAAGAGAATAAAAAATATTATAATAAAAAAAGAGTTGATGCAAAGACATACAAAGAGGGTGACATAGTTGCTATTAAAAGAACGCAGTTTGGGCCAGGTTTAAAGGTTCACACACCTTTTTTGGGTCCATACAAGGTCATCAAGGCAATGAGAAGCAATCGTTACCTGGTCGAGAAAATAGGTGAACATGAAGGGCCTATTCAAACAAGTACCGCAGCAGATTTTATGAAGCCATGGGCACAATGGACGAGTTCAAGTGAGAAGGAAGATGGCCGAGACGAAGACGAAGAAACTACAGCCGATGAACAACAAACCGAAGAAGAGGGTAGCATCGAGGACGATACTATTTTGTAGAGTGGCCGGTTGTGGGTGCATGAAGATAAAGTATGAGTGGTTCGTATGAGTGTGAGCAAGATAGAGATAGAATAGGAAATATTTCAAGGGTAAAAAAATAAAAATATAAAATAATAAAATATAAAAATATAAATCCTGTATCTCATAAATACTTAAATCCTACATAAATATTTAAAAATTTTAAATAAATAAATTAGTGGAAGGGGGAAGGGTGGTGATTGGATCGCGAAAATGACCTAAGACTAATTAATGTATATATAATAACGAATTATTGGCCTATCATAAATTTTTTTTTTAATAATTATTAAAAAAGTTATTAACAATTTAATTTTTAAATGATTTTTTTTTTTTTTTATTTAAATTCAACATTTTTCCCGAAAAAAAAGGGTTTTTTCGCGAAAATGACTTAAGACTATTTAATGTATATATAATAACGAATCATTGACCTATCATGAATTTTTTTTTTAATAATTATTAAAAAAGTTATTAACAATTTAATTTTTAAATGTTTTTTTTTTTTTATTTTTTTATTTAAATTTTTCCGGAAAAAAAAGAAAGTAATCCAAAACTTATTCGGAAAAATGTTATTACATACATACATTAATTGGTTTTCGACATTAATGTATATATGTATGTGTAAGCTGCGCATTAAAAATAAGAAATAAATATACAATGCGCTGAACCACGCTGTACGCTAAATTCGCTATGATAGCTACTAGCCTCGCGCGATTTGGCTGACATATTCGAGGCGAGTTACTCCTCCTGTATTTCTAGTCTTCTTGATTTTTACTACTATTTTATCACCCTTGAGACACTAAATAATGACAGATTTTATTGTAGGTTATGTTTGGATTTTTTTTTTCCTATTTTTTTGATTTTTTTGATTGGTTCGTTTTTTTTTCAATATGGCGTTGAATAAATATTAAAGCGGTGAAATTTAAACCTTTAAATTTCCAATAGAACATTGAATTATTTATTAATTATTAAATTCATAAATTCATAATATAAAAATAACAAATGATATGGTTATGTTATTTAAAATTTCAATAATTAATAAAATCAGCTCATTTATTTGAGAATTTTATAGAGAAATTTTAATTAATTTATAGAAAATAAAAATAATCGATTTTACTAAAAATAAAATATAGATAATATAGATAATGATAATATTAGAAATGGCCAGATGGAAGCACTATTCAATTTTTGGATATTTGTTGAAATAACTTTAAATTTTCCCTCCTATTTAAATTTTATTGTATAATTAAAAAAAAAATTAAAGATTAATTCTTATTGGTGAAAATTCAATTTGATTTTAATAGGTGCTTTCTTTCACTAAAATCTTCACCTGAAGCTCCAGGTGAACGCCATCTATTGGAATATAGAACACCATCTGTCAGCACATTTGTAAAGTATAATTTTTTGAAAAAAAATGGCTGAACATTGGCGTCAACTCAATTATTGATTTGTTATGATTAAATTGTTAGGTTAATCGTTGTTAAATGACAACCGAAAACAATAACAAATAAATAATTGAGTTGACGCCAATGTTCAGACATTTTTTTTCAGAAAATTCTACTTTATAAATGTGCTGACAGATGACGTTCTATACTCCAACAGATAGCGCTCACCTGGAGCCCCAAGTGAAGATTTTGATGAAAGAAAGCACCTATTATTTTTAGTATTTCATTCATGGTACAGAAATGTTCTTTATGTTTATAAAAAAAGGTATCTCCTACGAAAAAAAAATTGTTAAAAAATCAACAATTATATAATTTTATAGTAAAAAATTCAGTTTCTCGAATAAACTGCATTTTCAAGTTGACAGAAACACAATTGATGAATTAGTATGATTTGAGTGTTTTTAGGTTAATCCTTGTTGAATGACAACCAAAAACAATAACAAATAAAAAATTGAGTTGACGCCAATGTTCAGACATTTTTTTTCAGAAAATTCTACTTTATAAATGTGCTGACAGATGACGTTCTATACTCCAACAGATAGCGCTCACCTGGAGCCCCAAGTGAAGATTTTGATGAAAGAAAGCACCTATTATTTTTAGTATTTCATTCATGGTACAGAAATGTTCTTTATGTTTATAAAAAAAGGTATCTCCTACGAAAAAAAAATTGTTAAAAAATCAACAATTATATAATTTTATAGTAAAAAATTCAGTTTCTCGAATAAACTGCATTTTCAAGTTGACAGAAACACAATTGATGAATTAGTATGATTTGAGTGTTTTTAGGTTAATCCTTGTTGAATGACAACCAAAAACAATAACAAATAAAAAATTGAGTCAACGCCAATGTTCAGCCATTTTTTTTTTAGAAAATTATACTTTACAAATGTTTTGACAGATGGGGTGTCGACTTTAGTGTTTCAGTTTTTGTACACCAAGTAAAGTGTACACATGTATAGTGTACACCCATGAATCCATTTTGCATGGAGTGTACACACAAAATGTGTACCCAAATAGCAGAATTCTGTTTTCCGACAGACATCGATAAAACAGCTTATTTTTTTAGTTTTCAAAACTATTAAAAGATGTCGATAGTAATACTGTTTGTGATTTTACATTAAGAAGGGCAGTGGTGCCCTATAAACTTGTTTTTTTTTTTCATGACTGTAAAATGTAAATAATTTATATACATTTATTTAATTAAGTCTAATAATTGTATTTTGATTGCCCTGGATAAATAAAAATGATTAAAAAAAAATGACAATAATTAACGGAGTCACAGATAGCTGCAGGAAAATGATAGAAATTACCAAATTAATTCTATATGCATAAACAAATGCTAAGATAAAAATATTTTATAAGCTTTATTATATTTTATCGTATGTTTCCAAGCAAATCGTTTATGTAAAATTAATTTTTATAAGCTTTTAATACATAGGTATATACTTTAATAATTAATATTTAATATTTATAAACTGAGAAAATAATACATTCCTAATTAATTGCTCATTATATGTAAAATTAATATTGTAATTTCCATCCGTCCTTATTAAATTAATTATTATATTATAGGAAAAATAAAAAATTAGCAAGGAATTATTATTATATGAATAATCAAATATATATTTGTTCTCAAAGTTAAATTTATTCACTATAAGTTTCATACGCATTCAGAAAAAAATAATTATTCAGTATTACTATACCTCCATAATTTGGCTCAACTTCTTCTGGTGGAACAACAATTTCTATAAGTTCTTTTGTATCTTTTTTGTTCTTTTTTTCTTTTTCTTGTCTGTGCAAAATCATTTCTCTCTCTTTTATAATGTAGTCTTGATCTTCTTTACTCATGCATTCATATAAAAATTCGTCAATGTTTAATCTGAGAATAATTACATTATTTAGTTTGTCTTTACATTACATTGCAACTTATAAACTCATATATTGTGCGATATATATAACTATTTATACCGAGGTAAGGATTATTGTAGACAAAGAATTCATGTTGTAATAATAGCTATACATCTTTTTCCTTAGCTACATTTTTACTTTAGCTTGTCCATGATTTTTCAATTTATTTTATTTAAAATAATCAAAAAATAAAACACAAGCAGTATGGCTATCAAAAAGACGTATATCTAAGGAATTAATGTAACTTCTTTGGCTACATCCTTTTCCTCGGTTATTGCTTGTACTTACTTTATTAATTTAAAATAAAAATATAATTTTGTACTATACTTACTCTTTTTTTGATAATCTGCTTTGCGCTTTTAATATGTTTATACTTTTTTCATAGTTTTCAATTTTACCATTTTCTCTGTGTATTTTTGTTGTTTTGTTGATATTGCTGCTTTCAACACTTATAATGTTATGCATATTATCTGTGTAATATTTAATTATTAAAAAATAAACTTTCATAACATTAAAATAAATTTTTAAACGAAATTGCAAGCCAGTTTATAATTTTTTTTCAGAATTGAAATACCATGGGTACAAGGACCACTATACTTTTTTTATACTTACAAAGAAAATCACGTAGTATCGGACGTTTCTTTCCAACTACTCCAATCCTAGCTTTTAATGTCCGATTAAATGTCTCTGAATCATTATTCGTACGTGTCAAGTACATGAAGCATGTTAAAAGTTCAGTTTTTCCCTTCCATTGTTTCACCAGATAATCATAGAATGTTTGTAAGGCCGGCCATTCTTCAAGGTGTTCAGAAATCAGTTTTTTAACATATGATATTCCTTCACTCATTTGATCAGCTGGTAAAAGTGGAAGACATCGGCATACGAATAAGATTTCTCGCGGTGCTTTTATCTTCCAAGTTACACCTTCCTCTATAATTTTTCGAACTAGTGGTAGCCCATCCCAATACTTTGTAATTGCCTTCAAAATAAAATTAGAAATATTATTTTATCCAATAAAAAAAAAGTAAATAATCGTAGTCTTTGTCTCAGAGACAATAAATTAGATTATTTGCGTAGTTATCAGTCACACATGCTTCAGAATAATGAAACCAGCAGCCATGTATCGGTATTCTTGGTAACATTAAATTGAATGCAACAATCGCTGCTTGTTCAAAATCTGTAAATATTGTTTCGAGATTTTCAATCATATGAGGAGCTCGGTTTTTCAAAAACTCTAACACGGCACAATAAGTGCCATGGTTTGCGTTGGTACACCAAGCAAATCCAACTAGAGTTACTTACGAAATAAAGACATTGCTGTAAGTATTGCTCAAAATCTTCTTAAGATTGAGTAACATTTTTCTTTTGACTAAGATAAAATGGAAGCTTCCTGAATTTCAGTTAATTAAAATCAATGACTTTGTCATAATTCTTGTAGATTCAGTTTAATAGTAGATAGTAGTTTGTCATTAGACAAAATTATAGTGAAGAATTTTTATAATGATATAAACGATCAATTATTTACCTCTGTATGTTTTGTTCCGTGTTCTTTCATCAGAATATTCCAAAGCTGCATTGATTCTGGTTCTGTTGGTACAGCCTTATATAAAAGAACAGAATAACATTATGGAATAAAAATAATCAGATATGATTTTTTGGGTAATGATACAGAGAAACAAATATTATTTGTAAATAATACCTTAAAATTCCCATCAAAGTATAAATATTTGGCATTGTTCAAACGTTGTAGAACTTTTTCATCCGCAAATATCATTATTGTTCCTTCATCTTTTTCATTTACATTTGGATGAAAACAACCTTGATAATATTTTGCAAGAACCTCGTGATTTTCTAACGCTTCTGATAGTTCTTCCATTGATGCAGGTATTGGAATACTCCAGTTCTGTTTTCGCACTCTATAAATAATATTTGAAGCTTGTTGCAATGATATTGATTTAGCAGCTTCCAAATTTCTAATATAGAAAATAATAAATTTTATTTTATTCATTTAATTATGACATCAAAGAATCATTATTTAATATGTATTCAAGTAAAAATAAAAACGAATTCATTTCAAAAATAAATAATATACGTCGAGATTTTTAAAAATAAATGAAATGATTAAAAAACATTAAATAAAAACCTTAAAAATATAAATATATAATTTTTAAAAGAACAATTGGATGTAGCTAAGAAGACACGGAGAAAAATTATTGGTAAAATCTACAAAAAAAAAAGTAAAATTTACCTTTTTTTTTGGGTTAAACTCTAGTTACCATTTCAAAAAGTAATAATTACAGTATTTTGAAGAAAAGTTTGTGTTACTTTTTTGGAAGGTAAAATTTACATTAAAAAGCGTTAAAGATATATCACTCCTGCAAGATGTGAAATTTACCTTTTCCAGGGTGGTAAATATTCTCAATTGTTTAAAAAAAAAAAGAAATTTTTATTGCTTAGTTTTTTTATTATTATTAATTGTTTATTCTTTATTATATCACCAAATAAATCTATGCGTGAACATAACTTTTGGGTTTTTTTTTTTTTGCTTGCCTGGACGCTGACTCGAACCCCGAATTCCTAACCGATTCTAAACCTATACTTCCACCCACTTAACAACAGACGCGTTATATTCAAGAGAAGTGTTTTTATCTATTTCTACAAACGAAGTCATTTTTGTATTTTTTTAAATTTGACATTAATTAGATTTTTCTGAATATACTCATGTAAATATATTGAATTAAAAAACTTTATTGCGTTTATTTATGAAAAAAAATAATAAGCAAATAATTAAAGGAAATTCCGTAGCTATTGGCGTCCATTTAACAATCATATTCTGGCATTTATTTATTAAAAAAATAAAGAACAAATATCTAAAGGAAAAGAATGGATAGGAAAAAGATGTAGCTAAGGAAAAGGATGTAGCTAAGGAAAAGGATGTAGCTAAGGAAAAGGATGGACTCAAAAAAAATATATATCCCAGGAATAATTGTTTAATAAATTGTCTTTTTTTGAGTCCATCCTTTTCCTTAGCTACCTCTTGTTCCGTAGCTATTTGTGTCCTTTTAACAATTATATTCTGGCATTTATTTATTAAAAAAAATAATGAGCAAATTACTAAAGGAAAATGGATGTATTGTAAAAAAAAAAAAAAATGCAAATAGAAAAGACAATTACTGGTACACTTATTCTTTAAAAAATGCATTCAAAGATATAAATATTGTCTATGAAAAAGGATGCATTTGAAAAATGACAAGTACTTGTAAAATAACTGTTTTAATATTTATTTGACCGATTGCATTTGTTCCCCTGGCCAATCGGATATTAAAATGTATTTTAAATTATAATTTATTAATTTTTAAATGAATAAAACAAGTACTTGTAATATAATTGTATTAAAATTTACTAAAAAAGATGTACATGTATTTAAAAAAAGACAATTATTTATGCAATTACTTTTTGAACAATTATTTAAACAACTGCATCTGTTTATTAAATGCATTAAAAACTACATAAATTTTTTTTCTAAATAAATAAATGGCTAGAAATTCAGATTTAGTCGTTTAAATAATCGTTCAAAAAGTAATATTGTTTTTGAATAATTAATTAAGGTAATTTTAAATTTATTTATAAATATTAATTAATAAAAGACTAAGAAGACAGGTGCAATTGATAAAATAATTTTTAAAAGAGTAATTGTACAAGTAATTGTTTTTTTTGGAAATCCATTCTTTTTTCTTAACCAATATTCTCTAAGAATTATAGTAATTCATAATGTTAAACGCATCTTTATTACTCAATTGGCTATAAAAATAGATGCACTTGTATAAATAATTATTTAAAAAATTATTTATTGTTCTCTTAAAAAGTATTATTTTTTATTTTTTCAACTGGGGTATATATATCTTTCTCTTCAGCAATTTGTTTTTTTAATATTTTATTAAATTAAAATACAGTAAAGAATTTTTTGAGGAAACAAATAGCTTGAAGAAAAAATGCATCCAAGAAAAACCTTTTTTTTTTAAACAATTATTTCTTGTTGAAAAATATTATTAATCAGTAATAAAATTGTTAAAGAATTAAATATATATATTTTTCTCTTTAGCTATTTGTTATCTTGATGATATTTATCATATTCAAATTTTAAATAACCACTTAATTGATACAATAATTGTGCTAATAATATGTTAAACTTTCGGATGTGAAACAGTTTAATATTAATTAAGTGAAAATAATATTAATGGTAATAATATATACATACCTACATGCGATCCTATCATAAATCACTTGAGGGGTCCCGGAAAACTTTGCGGCTTCTTTTATTTCATTTACCATTATTGTTAATTTTAATTCATCTTTATCACAATCATGCTCATGATCACCTGATAAAATTAATTTATTGTCCTTGTTTCTTATAACTTTTGTTTTACATTTCCAACGTGATTTGTTTGCATACGCACATATATATGTTTCTTCTCGACATCTATCATGTGTCAATTTATAAAATATATAATTTTTTATTATATATCGTTCCGAATTTTTATATTTTCCATCTAGTTTAAGTACTTCGTTTTCAGCCTAGAATAACGTCACTCAAAATATAAATAATTAACCAAAAATAAATTAAAAAAATATAAAATATAATGCACAGAATACTTACTATTTCTAAACCTTCAGCCATTATATACAAATAATTATTTTTTATTTAAAGCAAAAAAAATAATTGTTGAAAAATAAAAAAAATAAAATAAATAAAAGACTGAAAAAATTAAAATTGATAATCCGAAAAAAAAGATGGAATGTTGAACTTGATGATATTTCCATAAATTGGTCGAAACAGATAAATAAAAATAAATGTGTGAGCAAACAAAGACGTTCGAGAAAGAGGTGCAAAAGAAAAAGAGAGGCTTGCGTGTATTTGTGTTAATCTCTGTGTATATCTATTTACCCTTATAAACTTTTATAAAGTTAAAAAAAAAAAATATTATTTGAAAAACATTTAAAAAAAAAAAATAAATGATAGAAATAATATGTTTAACGATTTGTAAATGAAAATAATAAAAATAAAAAATATCGAACAAGAGCGGGCGGGGGGTATCCTGAAAATATCAAATCGCATGAATTAGAACAGTGAGACGGTGCAATTCAATTCGACTCAGTTCGACTTTACCACTCAACGAGTGTACACGTGTTTAGGTTGTAAAAAATAATAAATTTATCTAAAATTTATTTAAAATTGGAAAATTTTAATTATAATTAAAATAACTTAAAATGAGTGTTGAAACGGTAAGTAAAGTTTCAAAATATTAGGTTGCATAACAAAATTTATTAATAATTATTATAACTTAATGATAATTAATAAAAATTAATTAATAATTATGATTTTAACTAATCATTGTATACTAACTTATTATTTTATATATATGTGTAGAAAGATTTGGTAGCCCTACCAGGAATACACAAGGGTTCTTGGATAGTCGAGTATAAGGGGATATGGCGCACCGTGCATTTGGAATAGGCCTGAGTCTGTTCAGAACTGGTTTGAGTGGTTCCCCTCCAGCCCCTCCGTGCCGTTTAGCGGTATACCCCGCGGAAATCCCGACAAACTGAGGAGTACTTTCCCTTCGCGTATCTCCCCACGGCTGGTCCCCTCAAGCTAAACACCCCTTTTATTATAAACACCCCTTTAAACAACCCTAAAAATATTATTATTATTATTTAAAAAAATTTATATTATTATTATTATAAAAGAATTATTATTATTATTAAAAATTATTATTATTGTTATTGAAAATTATTATTATTGTTGTTATTGAAAATTATTATTATTATTATTATTTAAAAAAAATTTATTATTATTATTTAAAAAATTATTATTTTATTTTATTATTTTATTTTATATATATATACGAGACCGATGGCCGCGCTTCCGCGTGGCTTATATAAATCGCAATGCAATTTATGTTTTCTCACCAACAAACAAATAGCTTTCAATAAATCAATTTTAATATTTCTTAAAATTTCTATAAAAAGATAGAAAATCAAATACAGAAAAGGATATAAGACATCTGCTTTCATACTTATAATACATACTACTACGGTGCAAATATAAATTAGGTACAGTATATATAAACTGTACCTTGCTCTATAGGGATCTGACCTATTCACCATGGCATCTGGTGGCGTATAGTGAACTATTTCCCGACTTCATGAATTACATTACAAAATTTATACAGTATACTATGTTAATGATATCATACTATAGTAAAATAATCCGGAATTCGCCATATTGTCTTACTGATAAGACTTTACACAATAAGTGTGTGCGTGAGTGGCTAAGCACCGCCCATAGGTCAGATCCCTATAAGATTCCAAGATGTAGCTTAGAAAAAAGGAGGAAGACAGGTGATAGGATCTAGCTAAGAAGAGGGATATTCCTAAGTTTTAAAATCTGTTAAGATTTGGGATAGAAAATATTTATGAAAATTTTTTAAAAATGACTTATTACCGAAAACATTAAAAACACTTACTGGGAAAATAATGAAATATTTACTAATATTGAAAGACAAAAATCCCTAAACGTTTTCAGTTATAACACTTTCGTAAAAAAATCTTCATAAATGTATTCTTATATCAAATACTTTTACCTAACTTAAAAGATTTTGTAACTTAGCAACATCCTTCTCTTTATCTACATCTTTTGCTTCTTCTCCAAATACATCCTATCCCTCTCCTTTTTTTTCTAAGCTATACCTAGAAATTTTATAGTGTAAAGTAAAAATAATTATGAAGACTTTAAAAAAAGTCTAAATGCTGAAAACACTAAAAATACTTAAAACACTGACTGAAAAAATATTTTTGATATTAGTAAATATATTTACTAATATCAAAAGACAAAAATCCCTGGATGTTTTCAGTGTTTCCAATGTTCCATGTGCTATGTATGAATCGCCAGGTCTTTTTTCAATTAGCATCAATAAATAAATACAAAAAATAATAATAAATAATGAGAATAAAAAATATGAATAATCAGGAAAAATCCGATAGAAAAGGGTTTTTTCACTTGTTTTAAACAAATCATAGTTATATGAAAGATTTTATTCAAATATGTATAGAATATTTAATTAACTTTTAAAATGATATCAATTTTTTTTCAAATCATTCATTCAATAAGTTTTTTTTAAATTTTTTATTATAATAACTCTAGTTCTTATAATGAAATTATTGCAATGAATTAATTGTTTTTTTACCATGCTAATTAAAATTAAAAAATATCATTGGTTTTTATTCCGAAGAAACCTCGCTTTTTTTTTCTCTATTTTAATCCAAAATATAAAATATTTATATATTTTTTAGAATGACAGTCTATTTTCTTTTTAATTTATATATTCAATAAAGTTGTGTTTTGACACAATCATATCAGATCTAATTTTTGTTATTACAAAGTTATTACAATAAATTGATTGTTCAGACACTATGCTAATTAAGTCATTTTTTAATTGAACTACATATAGTATATATAATTTTGATATAATTTTGAATAGGGCTCTCAGACCGTTTTATTTTACAATAACAGTTCGAAACTAAAAAAACATCAATATATCAGCTTATTTATCAGTCAAAACACACACACACACACACACAAATATTCAGGACAGATAGCCACAGCCACTTGAAATCTCTTACACACTCCATGGTACAAATACACATGACACACTTTTACATAGAATTCGAATAAGAAACAGAGAAACCGAATAACAACGATAGATGCCAAACTTAGTCGAGTTTTCATGTAAGAGATGACGCTATAGTGAGGTTAAAGAGAAAATGAGAAGAAAGAAAATAAGCGAGGACAACTGTGCTTTTTATATTGGGATATATATATATATATACCATATGAGCGAGTGAGAGATAGTCAGCTGTTTCGTCGACCAAGAGGTATGCAAGTATAGACATGCAAGGCCCAGTGTATACGCACGCCTTTTTCTTTGATGTGAGCGATAGAAGCAACCAAGTCCCAACTCATGCGCGCGCTTACTTCTACAATATATAGATATACTCCTATACAGTGGTAGCACGTGGGGCCCGGTGACATGCATCCAATCAAGTCCCAAATTCCTCCGCGCACTCCTCCTAAAAACCATATAGATATACCCGTATACGGTGCAACACATAAATTCGATGTATAAAATCATGACCGCGTCTATATATATATAGATACATAATTATTATTATTCAGTAAACAGCCCTTTTCTATTTAATTATTATTATTTTATATACACCCATATGATTCAAATATTATTATAATTTTTCAAACAATTTTTTCAAATACACATGTATTTGAAAATTTTATTAATTATTCATCATTTAATGAGTTTATTATTTTATTTTTATTCTATTATTTATAAATATACATACTCTATACATATTATATACTTATATATATACATACAGTCTATCTGTCACATCCATTAGATAGTTGTGTCAGTTGTTATACTACTCCATGTGACTTGTAAGTTAGGCACTTGTACAAACATATACTGTATCCGTATCACATGCAAGCTAGCACTTATACTAGTGTGTCTATGTGAGATACAAGCAAGGCAGCAACCAAAAGCCGAAATTCATGCGTACGCACCCAAAAACATGAACGTAACAATATATAGATATACTCTTACTGTACTATTAGACATGGGGCCTTATCTATATAGATATACATGCTTGTATATTTTTAAATATACTATCAGGTGTTTTTCAAATGTACTACACAGATGTTCTTTAAATATTTTCATTACAATTAAGACATGGGGTACTTGAAATTAATAAGATATTCTTAATAAGAAGAGAAAACTTTTCATACTATTTGAATATTGAGCGTATGCTTATATTTTTATCATTATTAATCAATAGTTATTGTTATTTTTCCAAGCTAGAGCTATAATTTAAATATAACATTCAATATTAATATTATTTGAATATTTTCAAATTTATTATTTTTATTATTAGCATTATTATTATTATTATCTTATTTTTAATTTGAGCCATGGATTTTTATAAATATTTTTTAACTATCATTTTCTATCATTTCATATTCAGGAGTGTATATACGGTGAGTCAGGGGTGAACATATAAGTGAATGTAGGAGTTTATATTTTTATTATAACTTTTATTCTATTTATGTACAGATGTAGTCACAAACCTATGTAAAGATATATTTCCGTCTCTTTCAACCAAATTAACTATCAATAATAATATTTAGTTATCAAACATGTACTACATAATTTAAAAAACAATAAAACACACACATACACACACACACACACATTTATTTTTTTGTTTAAATTTTAAAAATATTTTTTCAACTGGAATTCTATTACTTTATACATTTATTAATTTGAATGCTTTATAAAAAAACTTAAATGAAAAGTAAACATCTGTTATTTTTCAAATGACATGTTACATGAAAGAAAGTGATAATCTTTATGGAATGGAAAATTGAAAAAGGAAAAAATATATTCACACTTATAGACATTATATTTTTTATACGTATATTAATTTGAATGATCTACGAAATCGAAATGAAATATATTTTTTATGAAGCATTTATTTTTAAGAGGAATCGATACTACCGACATAATGATTTTATATATTATTCTAAATATTTTACAAAATCAAATTAAAAAATTACTATATTTTTATAACTTATTTCATTTTAGAGAAATTGATATTACCGATATAATACTTTTGTATACTAATTTAAATGTTGTACAAAATTCAAATAAAAAATAATATATCTTTATATTGTTCATCTCGAAAAAATTGATAGTACATCGATTTTTTAAATAATAATTTTAAAATAAATACGAAATTTAAACTAAACACAAACACCATTCGAAAATAAATTTCTTATTTCGAACGTGAAGAATAAATATTACCATTTCATTATATTATTGGAACATATATAAAAATTAGATATACCACTGTAAAAATTGATATTCATTTTTATTCAATATTATTTATACTAACCTTAATTGACATTTTACTTTTAAAAAAGAAACGTCAATAATAAACAAAATAATGAGTTGTTAAAAAACACATGTCAACTATCTGTCATTGTTTAATGTACTATTAAACATTTTTTCTTTTATTATCACTCTAGCTCATTTCATTTATATTACTAAAATTTATCATTATTATTATTATCCAACTTTAAAAATAAATAATTATTTTATAATTATTAATTTTATTTGTATTGTTTTTATCATCTACAATTGTTCTATTTCCAAAATGTTTAATATATGTTTTTTTTATTCATTTAATTATTGTAACGTGACATTTCTGCCAGGTTACCTCCTCGGACAGTTTGCCATTCACACACACAAATACACTTAATCTTACCGAAACTTCTCAAATCTTAACAAACCAAAAACATAATTAATTAAAATCTGGAGCAACTCCTGGTGCTTTTATTTCGCCGTAAAAGCCCGAAAACGAACTAATTAAAATCCTGATCTTTTCAATTC
Organism: Lysiphlebus fabarum; assembly: GCA_011426435.1. NCBI lineage: Eukaryota > Metazoa > Arthropoda > Insecta > Hymenoptera > Braconidae > Lysiphlebus > Lysiphlebus fabarum. Next base: position 34,171 of record WSYQ01001201.1, read on the forward strand.
GCCGTAAAAGACCGAAAACGACTCACATTAAAATCCTGTCTTTTTCAAATCGCTAAAAAAAGACGTAAAATAGCTAATCACACATATACCTCAATTACACAAATACACACATACACAGGGGGGACACAAACTGCCTAGAGGAATGCCTCGGGGTCGCTCAGTGTGCTGGTCGTGGTAGAAGGGCCGGATAAAGTTTATCAAAATGCCTGCTGGTAATAATAAATTAATAA